>NW_006498549.1:6914982-7065723 GCF_000471905.2 Amborella trichopoda | reverse complement strand
CCGTAACCGTAACCTAACCGTAACCTACCTACCTTACCTTACCTTACCTTCCGTTCCTTACGTTACGTTACGTTACGTACGTACGTACTACTACTACTACTCTCTCTCTCTCTCTCTCTCTCTCTCTCTCTCTCTCTCTCTCTCTCTCTCTCTCTCTCTCGTGTTCACAAAATCGAACCGAACAATTAACCGGATATGGGTCCGAAATTGATTTAACCACCCTAACCGGTAAACTGGCCGATTCAACCGCTCTAACTGGGCAAGTCCGGTACGATAAAAAAAGTGTTAAAAATATATAAAAGATACAAAAGATATCTATTAAAATATGAAAAACATATAAAGAATGTGATTAAACTAAAACACACTTAGATAAAGTTGAAAATTAATGAAAAAAATGTAACGAATCGATATGCGCCTAGGGGTATTTTTAAAATTTTCTAAAAAGGATGGGAAAATATAAAAGTATCATTGACCCAAATTTTTTTTAATCTTTACCATAATGTAAAGAATATTAAAATAGTATTAAAAAAATCGATTTGACCAACTCTTTTTAAAAAAAAAAATGAAGAAAAAATCAAGTTATATATAATATAGGCCATTTTTTTAGTCAACTAAGTAGTAAATGGTGTATTGGTTAGTGGGTCTAATAATAGAGGACTTGTTTCAAGTTTGATTGCGGTGGGCAGTAATGTTTTTTAATCAACGATAAACTTAAAAGAAAAAACGCAAATTTTTTTGAATCAACGATAAACTTAAAAGGAAAAACACAAAAGCACTGGCAGTAAGATTCAAACCATGATTCACATACAACTTAACCGTCAAAGCTAACCAATTAACCATACTAATATATGTGCTATAAATTTGAATTAGAATTGTATCTGAAGTTTAAAAATATCGGTTGAATGCCAAAACTGGAAGTGGTCACTAGCCGGTTCCAATCTAACAGAGTTGTTACCCGTTAGATCGGCCAGTTTTGCGAACATTGTCTCTCTCTCTTTAATCGCCCAACCCTCAAAAATTAATTCTCTGTTGTTCACCAATATAGCTACAAAAAAAGAAGCCCATAGTGAGGGTGGCAATGGACCCAACCAGACCCAGGACCCAAAGGGATAGACCCGAGACCTGACGAGTATGGGCATGGGTCCAACTTTTGGACCCGATGATTTGGATCCGGGTCCAAAACTTGGACCCGAATACATTCGGGTTTGGATCTGAGTCCGAGTCTAATCGAACCTGACCCATTGTCATCCTTAGTCTCATTGTATACGATCCAAAAGGGAAATAGCTCATTACAAAAGTGTGATTTTAAAATAGGGAAAATTGAGATACCCCTCAACTTTGGACTTTCTAGACAAACTCCCCCCTAAGCAACTTTTTTCTCCCAACTTTTACCCCCAAAATACACTTTTTTAGCAAATACCCGCAAGTCAAAAAGTTAGTGTAATTTCAACCAAAATGCCATATCTCTCTTCTTTTTTTGGGTAATTACCCTATCTCTCTTCTAGCACCCATGACTTAATTTTTCCAAAACTATCGGTCCGGCATAGTGTGCACGAGGTCTGGAAAAATGTGAGCACGGTCCGGCAGAATGTGAGTATGGTCCAACAAAGGTGACATCAGTCCGATGGAATGTGAGAACGGTCTAGCAAAAGGTGAAATCGTTCCGGCAGCATGTGAGCAGAATTTGGCATTGGGTCCGACAAAATGTGAGCACGGTCTGGTAGAATGTGAGCACAGTCTGGCAGAATGCGAGTATGCTTCGACAGAATGCGAGCATGCTCAGACAGAATGTGAGCACGGGCCGGCAAAAGGTGACATCGGTCCGATAGAATTTGAGCACAGTCTGTCATTGGGTCCGGCAGAATGTAAGCACAGTCCGGCAAATGGTGACAATCGGTCTGACAATTATTTACCCAGTTCGGCAAACCATTGATTATTGGGCATCCCACAGGGTGTGACATGAGCTTGTACGGACAAGGGTATTTTTGTCAAAAAAAAATGACTTTTTGACTTGGGGTTATTTGCTAGAAAAGTGTGTTTTAGGGTAAAAGTTGTCCAGAAAAAGGTTTGTTGAGGGAAGGTTGTCTAGAAAGTTGGGGGGTATTTGAAATTTTCCCTTTAAAATACGCAAACAAGTTGCTTCTTGAAAAAGCGAGGAACGCCGGACGGGGGTAGTTCTAGTGACACTGAATGCCGGACTGCCCCATGAAAACGCCGGACTGCTCTTCCTTATTGTCGGACTATCCTCATAATACCGGATCGGGGTAGTTCCAGTGACACTAAACGCTAGATTGCCCCTCCCAAACGCCGGATACCCCTTATAATTGTCGGACTACCCCTCAAAACGCCGGACCGGGGCAGTTCCAGTGACATCAATCACAGAACTGCCCCTTGAAAACACTGGACCAGGGGCAATTCCAATGACACTAAACGCCGGACTGCCCCTTGAAACGTCAGATTGCCCTTCCAAACTACCGAACTGCCCTCAGAACGTCGGACCGGGCAGTTCCAATGACATTGAATGCCGGACTGCCCCTTTCAAACGTCAGACTGCCGTATCTAATTGTTGGACTGCCCCTCAGAACATCGGATCGGGGCAGTTCCAATGACGTTAAACATCGGATTGCCCCTCATAAATGCTAGACTGGCCTCTCCAACCTCCGGTCTGCCCCTCATAATCGCCGGATCGGCCCATCCAAACGCCTGACTACCCCCCAAAATCATCTGACAGGCCCATCCAAATGTCGGACTGGCCCCTAGCCCCCAAAATCGTCGGACTGGCCCTCATAACCGCCGGACTGCCCCTCATAACCGCCGGACTGCCCCAAAACTATGTTTCCTAGTTAATGGAATATGTTTCATGTTTCATGTTTCATGTTTCATGTTTCATGTTTCATGTTTCATGTTTTAGTTAATAAAGCACATCATGTACTTGATGTCTGCAAACTGGTATCAGCATTGTGCCGGACATCAATCTAAGTATACACAGTCAAAACTAAAACATCATCTTCAAGAATATTATATCATGTCAAAATAAAAAGCAAAATGAAAAATCACATGTTCACATTAATATAATCCACATCCATTCCTAAAGTCTCAAGGTGCCCCTTGAATAGTATCATTCAAGAGAAATAGAAAAAATTCCTAGAACAAAAGTAACCTTGGGAAAGTGTCTCAGCTACCCAACTAGCATTCAACAATTCTAATAGTAAGAAGAAAACAGACCACTTCAAAGTTCAAAAATCTATTAGAATGGGACATTTCATTAGCTGACTGCTATAATAGAGTAGCTTCAATTGTACAAAAAAATGGACATTGCACTCTTAGAAACTCAAAAATACATATCAATTGAAAAATACAACTCAAAATAAGGTTCATAGCCTTTGCAACTTGTATTAGTCACTTTTCAAATTACATATTCGAGTATCATCCAAAAAAATACATGTCAATCAATTTCTTCGTTTCAGCCATTTTTTTGGCCAGCTTACAATAACCTTTCCCTTTATATTAGGTTCTCTCCCTAGTCCTTTCCGCCTTGGCATCTCCCTCTCTTTGTGATCGCAAATTCTGCCTTGATTCTTCATGCAAGGCCAGCACAAATAGTATCAACTAGACCAAGGTATATATCTGACAAAAAAGTGATTTCACAATCCTTCCCAATAGCAACCTTTAACGATTCCATAAACCATAATCAGTTATTGATACTGTCAGCATCCATAATTGTGAATGCAACAGGAAACATTTGTCCTTCTCCATCGAGTGAGTTGGCAGCAAGTAGAGTCCCAAGGTATCGTGCCTTCAATGATGTCCCATTGAGAAATAGAAGTGGATGGCATCCATTTTTGAAACTATTTATTGACCCGTAAAAGCTTAAGAACAATCGACGAAATCTATCATTGGGCTATACTTGTCATGTTGCATAACTATTAGGATTCGTCTCCATCACACGGTTTACATATGCTGGTAACTGGTTGTTTGCCTCCTCTTGCAAACCATGAATATCTTTAATGGCCGTTTCTTTTCTTCGTCAAGCCCTCCGATAGGGTAATTTGACCTATAATCTCGAGATAAATCACTCATGATTTCTCTAGCCTTGTAATGTGCAGTGTCACTTAATTTATCCTTGATTAAGGATGCAACAAATTTCTTTGAAGCTCTTCTCTGTACATCATTGATTGTCCCAATAGCATGAGTGATCTCTTTTCTATGTTTTGATTATAAAAATATTCGTCTTGCCAAGCTTCCCACCATATATCTCACATTTGCATCCTTCACCTTTGCATTTTTTCCTTACGCGATACCCCTCATTTTTAACAAAACGATATGTGAAATGGTTTGCTATAGCAAACTTGCCAAGGGCTTCTCGAAAATCTTCTAAAGATTCAAACTACTGCCTTATCCCAGAAAGTGCATTCTCCCATGTGCTAAGCAATCATGGTGCATTACTTTGTTCGGAGACAGAGAGTAAAACACTAGACAATTGTGGGGGTCTAACATCTTCGACTGCCATAGTATTATGTGAAGTACTTCCACCCTTACGTTCACTTCCATTAAATACATAGACAAGCACTTCATTATCATCTTCATTGGCATTCAACATCCTAATAATATCATCATCAGTGTATAGGTTCACAATAAATATTGTATTTATCGAGATAAAATACTTCAAAGATATTAAGTAGATGTCAAGTGAGAATGTCTCTGCTACGTATTTTCGCATATCATCTAACCTAGTACTACTATCAATCATAAATGTACATGCATCACCACCAATATAATCTAAAATCTCATCGACACTTGATGAGGTTCTCCACGAAAAATGCAATAACCCAATCTGTTACACCCATTCTCCTTCGTCCTGCACAAGATTTGTAATAATTTATACTTCATACATTACATTATAACATCTTAATACTAGCCTTGAACTTGCGGAAGTTTGGCAGGCTATTAGATTTTTTTTCAAAGAGCTACAATTAAATTTTAACAAGAGGTAAGCATATAGTTGGGGGGAATATAACCTACAAAAACAAGAGCTACGCATAATTTTTTTTTTTAATGAACTACAATTAACAAGAAAAATATGATGGACTATTCATATCCAAAATTGACAACAAAACAAACTCAATTCAAGCCAATAGATAATAAATTTACAATAGGGAATATAAATTTACAACTACCAATAGGGGACAATTTATTATATCTTATTTGCAATGGACCATAGGGGACACATGTTTTGATCTTTTCATTTTTTTCTATCTTTTTTGTAAAAAAGGCAACTCGATAAGCCCAACCTTCACACTTACCAGTTTGATCCTTCTTTCTTACTTCTCTCTATAACAGGCTCTCTCCTCTAGTCAATTTTTTTTACAGCTAACCTTACCGTGAGTCCCGTCTCGAGAGTTCTCTCGGTTGATCTTCTATTCTCTTTTTATATTAATACAAAAGTAAAAAGTTTCAAAAAAAAAATTTACAACTACCAATAACATTCAAGCCCTAAAGATGCCACATTCAAACAATCTTTATTCTTTTAGATAGTTTTAACATAGTGGATAATCAAGATTGAGAAACAGATACACAGGGATTCAATTTATTTTCTCTTATTTAAATCATGTACGAAGAATCTATCTAGCCACGAAAGGAATGTCACATAATATATATCATCAATAATTTGCCTAAATACCAAAAAAGTAAAATTTCATGTAGGATAAAAAAGAAAACCATCTAGAAACCACTAACCCGATTTATTTATTTTTTTTATAGAGAGAACAATAATTTATTTTTTATTTTTACAAAACTAAATAAAACTCTCTTTCATACATATGATGGGCAGATTTAGGGCTAAAATCAAGCTCAGGCTTTGGGGGCTTCAGCTGAAACCACTAGCCCGATCTGGTTCATAGAAAGATGAGCCAGTGGATAGTTCGTAGAGAGAGAACGTCAGATAGGGTGAGAGCACGGTTACTTCAGGAGAGAGAGAGAGAGAGAGAGAGAGAGAGAGAGAGAGAGAGAAGGTGAGAGCTCGGGCTTGAAAGGGAGCTTCAGCCTGGTTTGGGGGAGAGAGACAGAGGATAGGTAACAGTGGGTAAATTGTGAAGAGAGAGAGAACGTGAGTGAAGACAGAGAGTGAGAGTAGAAATAGGTTCGTGGGGTAAGGGAGGGGTAGTATTGTCTTTATTTTCTTTTTTTTTAGGTGAGCGAATATTTGCTAGGAAATATGGGTTCTAAAAAAAGTAGTGAGGAAAGTTTAGGTGAGGGTAAGTTTTGGGGGGGTTTATGTAACTTTCTCTTTTATTTTTATAAAATGGATTTATAAATTAAGAGATATTTGAATTTTCAGTATTTAAATATTCAAAGAGAAATAATATTTACTTTTAATATTCTAAAATTAATTTTATAAATTTATAAATCATTATATATATCGGAGCCCATCATAAATAAACACTTGAGAAAATTTTGTGGGGCCCACATGAGGCTACCTAGGGTGGCACACCCGACTCAAATTGATTCTTATTTACTATTTTATGTTAAACCTACAAAGGCTATCAATCAAAGTTGAACTAATATAGAATGCCTTGAAATTATTGATGATTGATTTCATTCATATATTATGTATAAGAATATTATAGAAAATAAGAATAAGTAAGATATTATTTTTTATATTTTATTATTTGATGGGATTAAGATTAGAAAGTTGAATGATAAAGTTCTAGCACATTCCTTTGAACATGATGGCTGATCTAAGAATTAGATGGCTCAAATCTCTCACTCTACAGGTCTCCTATGATCAAGGTCTAAATCTACTCTCCATAATGATAGCTAACCTTAAGAAACTTAAACCATTGGAAACATTATAAATAGGGGTTCTCCTATCTCATCCTAAGACAACTCTCATTTCTCTCTTAGAATTCAGAGCTAGTAAGAAGGGGCATGCCCCAAGCTATGTGCAAGAGGGGGACATGCCCCATACACTCTCTAAGGCATTGAGGCTTAAGTTAGCTAAGTCATATTCCATTGCTCTCATATTATTTAGGGTTGTAGCCTAGACTTTTCCATGCTTCAAAGATTTGACGTAGACTATTGATCCCGTGAGCTATTGGAGGATGAGACTCGGCATGGGGTGTATTAATTCTGGTTGAGGTAACCTTCTGATATCTTGCTTTGTGCTTTGAAATCTTATTATTTCTTATACTTTCTTATTCCCATATGCATTATGCTCCTTTTTTTTTATTGAATAAAATATATTGTAATTAGTGGAAATAAGTGAAATCCTCTTTTTGGTAGCTTATTTGTTTATTTTGAGTTGATTTAATTGTATTCAGAACGTTGTCTAACTTTCATTCACCACCCTCTCTCTCCTTTCCTATTTACATTAGGCGCAAAGTCCTTTAGTTTTATACTTGTATGGTGAATAAAAAAGTGGTCACATTATTTGCGAAATTTTGTTTTGGACTTTATGCCCAATGAATAGCATATTTCCAAACATCTCTTAAGAATGCTGGTATAGTCTGTTATGGAGACATACTTAGAGATGATGATGGAGATTCATAATTGCATTTGCCTCACCACTTGTCTCAACTTTGAATAATGTGGCTGGATTCAAGGCTATGGATATAGGCATCGGCCTTACAATTGAGATCAATTGTTTCCCTTACAAATTGAAAGTGACTTTCAAATCTTGGTAGAAACACTACCAAGTCAATACGAGTCCCCATGGAGACTACATATCCTCATTGCAAATTGCCTCTTCAGATTGTTAGCAATGAAAAATCTCACACATATTCTACAAAGCTAATATGTTGGCTAAAAAGTATTGGAAGAGAAAAACTCACCACAATAAAAAAGAATTTACATGGTTCAGTTAGGAAACTTACTTCCACGGTAAGGAAACCACTCTCTATTCTTCTTAGGATTACAAGAGAGTTTCCCTCACAAATATATAGACTTTTACATTTGATAAAGATAAAAGGTAAATTGTAATCCCTTATTCACTGTGCTGTTAATATAGCAAGTGGGCTGTCTTCATTCATGGTGCTGCAGATATGGTAAGCCAGCCATATTTTCTTGCTAGTCAACTTGACTCCTGGATTCTCTCAACACTCTCCGTCAAGTTGGTGCGAAAATGTTTTTTGAGCCCAACTTGTTCAAAATCTGATAGAATCTTGACTTTGTTACACCTTTAGTTAAAATATCAGCTAATTGGTCTTCACTATGAACAAATGGGGTTTGAAGAATTTTTTCTTGAACCTTCGCACGAATGAAGTGGCAATCCACTTCTATATGTTTTGTCCTTTCATGAAATACATGATTAGATGCTATATGCATTGCTACCCTATTGTCACAAAACATATTCATATGTAAAGAAATGTTAAATCCCATATCTTGAAGAAGAAATATTAACCATACAAGCTCATTGGCAGTTGAGGCCATAGCTCTATATTTGACTTCAGTACTAGAACGACCAACTACAAAAAAATTTTGCTTTTCCAAGAAACCAAATTTCTACCCACTATAACACAATACCCTCTAGTAGATCTTCAATCATTTGGATTATCAGCCCAATCAGCATCAGAGTAATCACAAATATCAACACTATTATTGTTTTTCATCCATATTCCTCTTCCAGGGTAAGATTTTAAGTATCTTAAGTTCTTATCAACGGCTTCCAAGTGCTCTTTCTTAGTGGCATGCATGAATTGGCTAACCAATCCAACTGCATGAGCAATATCATGTTTGGTTATGGTGAAATAAATTAATCTTCCAACCAGTTTCTGATATCATCCAATGTCCTGCAATAATTCACCATCAGTAGAAGATATCTTATAGTTATAATCGATGGGAAGTTCTAAAGGTTTAACTCCCATTTTCGCGGAGTCTTTCAGCAAGTCTAGAACATATTTTCATTGAGACAAAAAAATCTATTTATTTGAGTAGGCCACTTCTATTCCGAGAAAATATTTGAGTTGTCCCAAATCCTTAATGTCAAATTTTTTATGAAGATAATTTTTGGGCTTTGAAATTCCCTCCTTGTCATTACCAGTGATGACAATATCATCAATATAGATGAGAACAATCACTGTTCCGCTTTTTCCCTTTTTTAAAAATATAAATGAATACTTATATGAAAGCTGACATTAAGCAAGGTTGAACTGAGCTTAGCATACCAAGCTCTTGGAGATTATTTTAACCCATGTAAAGCCTCTTTTAACTTGCATACTAGATGAGATTCCCTTTGTGGATGACCAAGAAGAATTTCCATGTAGACTTCCTCCTCAAGATCACCATGCAAAAAAGCATATTTAACATCCCTTTGGTATAACATCCATACACAGTTTACAGCAACAGAAAGAAGATCACAAATAGTATTCATCTTAGCAACTGGTGCAAAGGTCTCTTTGTAGTCAATTCCATAAGGTTGAGTAAAACCTTTTGCAATCAGTCTTGCTTTATGCCTTTCAACAGACCCGTCATTGTTATACTCTTAAAAACTCATTTGCACCCAACAGGTTTTTTTTCCAAGAGGAAGATGTACAAGATTCCAAGTTTAATTTTTATCTAATGCAAGTAATTCCTCTTTCATGGGTCTTCTCCATATAGGATCCAGATTTCATCATGAAATGAAATAGGCTCAATGTTTTCAGAAATGGAACTCAAAAAACCTGAATATTTGGAGGAAATCTTGTTATAACAAATTTGTTTTTGAATAGGATGGGTGAGTGCATGATAAGTAAAGAAATCATTCAATTTAGAAGGAGCACGAGTTGAACGAGTTGACCTGTGCAAAGGAGGATCAAGAGAAGGACGGTCAAGAGACCGGGTCACGGGGTCTTCATGACTTTCAACAATGGGGCGTTGACCTTCAAGGGCTTCATTTTCAACAGCGTCATTTTCCCTTTGAGCACTATCAAAAAAATTATTTTGGTTCTCCCCCTCATTTGTATTTTCCTTCACATCTAATTTCATGATTTTCTTTACATTTCCATCAAAAATAAGCATTGTCACATTATCAGGAATATGCATTATCATATTAGTAGTGTCTCTAGCCTCCCCCTGAATCTTTTTTTCAAAAACTCCAGGTGGACTATCTTGAAAAAAGGATTCATTTTCATTGAATGTCACATCTCTAGAAAAGTATAATTTCTTTTTTTTGGGATCGTAACGCTCGTAACCTTTTTTGGTTGACGAGTACCCAAGAAAAACACATTTTATAGCCCTTGCATCAAGCTTATCACGAGTTTGTCCAGATACATGAACATAACTGATACATCCATATTTTCGCAAATGTGAAATATCAATTTTTTTTCCTGTTAAGACTTCAAGAGGATACTTATTTTGGAGGACACTACTGGGAAGTCTATTAATGAGATAACATACAGTTAGCATGGTGTCGGACCAATAAGCCTTAGGTACATGAGTTTCAAACATTATAAATCTTGTGACTTCAAGAAGATGCTTGTTTTTTCTCTCAGCTACCCCATTTTGTTGAGGTGTTCCTATACAGGATGTTTGATGTATAATGCCAATGGGAGTAAAAAACTTATTAAAACTCTTATTAGTATATTCCGTGCCATTATCTGACCGAAATATCCTAATTTTGGCATTATACTGATTAGTTATGAGGTTATAAAATGCTTTGAAGGTATTAAAGAAAAAAGGATTTTATTGGCCACTTCTTGAAAATTAGATAGGTATTTTAAGTTTCCAGTCATGTGGTCAGTGGCTCCATAATCAATAATTTATGTAAAAGTATCTAAATTTGCATAACTTAAATGGGCAAAGGAATTACCTGGATCATGAGAAAAATCATGTGTAGAAGATGAGCTATTCTTTCCCAATTGTTGTAAAACTTGGGTTAACCGCGCAATGGAAATATGTGAATCAGCATTAGCGGCTTGAGCAGTAGGCCTATCAATTGGCTTTTCTCTAAGAGGTCTCAAATGAGAGTAAAGAAGCCAACACCTGTTTTTTATATGTCCAAGGGCCTTACAGTGGTCACATCTAGGTGGTGATCTACTGCCGTGTCCCCTACCACGACCACGACGATATTCTCCAGTTCCTCGCCCTTCAAAGTTATTTGACGCCTTGTAACTACTTTCGGGCTTAACTTTATAGACAACAATGGTGGATTTTTCAGAATTGTCAGTCTTATTCTTAGCTTCTGGGTTCATGACCTTTTTCCTTGTTTCTTCTCTCAAAAGAATGGCCACAACATCATAAAAACTCGGTCATTCATAGGATAATAAAACATGGCTTCTTACTTGTTCATATTCTGGTTTAAGAGCAGCTAAAAACTGAAACACTTTGTCTTGTTCAACCTTCTTTTGAAAGATAGCAAGGTCAGTGGTAGTGGGACAATATATGGATAACTCATTCCACATAGGTTTCATTTTTCCAAGCAAAGCAGTGATAGATTTCATGTTTTATTTGGAAAATATGAGATATATTATTTTGCTGCCCATATATTTCTTTTACAGAATCCCACAAATGCTTGGCATTATCAGAATTTTCAAAATTTCTGTTATATTAGGCTCTATAAAATTTAAAAGCCATGACATAACAAGCTGATCATTGGATTCCCACTCCTCAAAACCAGGATTATCTTCTTTTTTAGGCTCTTTTTTTCCAGTAATATATCCTAGTTTTGATCTTTCATTTAAAGCCATTGAAGCGATCCTTGACCACATACAACAATTCAGGCCATTCAAAAGAATAATGGTAAGTTTTATACTAGTGTTTCCTTCAGATTTATGCACAATAGTTTGAGAAAATTAAGAGTTTTTACTTTCATCAACCATGATAAAAAAAGAATGGAAGGCAATATATAAACCAAAGGAGTCTAGAAAAAGAGAAGGGTGTGCTTTTTTCCTTGAAAAAAAAATTTGGCAAACCTTTTTCTAGTTTTTACTTGCAAAGGGGTAGCACCCACTTTCCTCTTAAAAACAAACAGTGTCTCTTTTTTTGTTTTAAACAGTCAATTAACAAGCAAAATAAAAGCAAGACCAAGTCCCCACTTTCCTTTACTTAACGGATGTGCCTTTCTCTTTCTAAAAATGGGCGGCAACAATGATCAACCAACAGATCGTGGGCTCCCTCTAATGGCAACAAGACGCCTAGAGAGAGAAAGCAGATCTGAACAATACAGATCTGAGATCTGAGATCTGAGATCAGCCCACCAAAAAAACATCTGACAGAAAGGATGCAACAAGTAGAGAACAGAGAAAGACTCACAGACAGAGGCTCGAGTTGACAACATAAGTCTTTGTTCGCGTGCGCTAGAAACCATGCTCGGAAAAGATGCTAGCATCAGGAGATTCTCCGGCTCTGAAACCATAAAAAGTATTAGAAGAGAAAAACTCACCACAATAAAGAAGAATTTACGTGGGTCAGTTAGGAAGCCTGCGTCCACGGTAAGCAAACCACTATCTATTCTTCTTAGGATTACAAGAGGGTTTCCCTCAAATATGTAGACTTTTACATTTGATAAAGATAGAAGGTAAATTGTAATCCTTTATTCACCAGCTGCTAATATAGCAAGTGGGCTGTCTTCATTCATGGTGATGCAGATGGTAAAGCAGCCTTATTTTCTTGCTAGTCAAGTTGACTCCTAAATTCTCTCAACAGTGGCAGATTGCTTATCTAAGAAGGATGTTGCACTCCATATGCTACTGTATGGAGGCCTCAATGCCTAGATTTTCATTTCTTTTATATGATGTAGCAACTGTTCCCTATGAAAACAGTTAGGGGACCCAATACCTACTTATTTACAATAGGAAAAAAAATATTCCCAACGATCAAATTTTGCATCTAACAATCGATAATAGTAATATAAAAAGCAGCACGTAGTTGCTCATTAATCATTTCTCTCTAGTTCCTTCTTAAGAGGTGGTACATAAACCACCATAGGAAATAAGCGGCGGGCATATTGCTATTGTTAGCAATATGGTATGGCAGTACAAAATAATATACAAGGGGTAGAAGAACGAAGGTATTTTAGGCTGTTGGGTTGAGCACGTAAGAGTTAAGGGTTTGGGTAGTGAGGGTGAGGGTATAAGTGTTTAGAGAGAGTGTATTTTCGGGTGGTTGAGTGTTAGAATATGTTGTAATATTTTTCTAATGATAAAAGTTAGTGTTTCTCTCTCTTAGTTGTTGTGCCGGATTTTACAATTGGTATTAGAGCTTCTTTAAAACTCAAAAATTGGTATCAAAGCGGATTCGGTTAGGGGCCATTGTAAGTGAGCAATTAGATGTTGTGACGACGATCAGTCAGGTACTGAGGTTCTAGGTATTCAGATCAAAGTGCGATCACACCAATCACGGTGTACGTGAGCAGCGAGATACTGTGAAGCTGATCAGTCAGGGCTGAGCTTCTAGGTGTTGGGATCGATGTGCAATCACAACAATAAGGATGGCGGACCTATCGAATGCATATGGAGGGGTCGAGAAGTTGAATCACTACAATTATGATAACTGGCGATCATACGTGGAATCACACATACAAGGACAGGACCTCTGGGAGGTCGTCCGCAGGATCCAAACCATACCATCCGCGAGAGCGAATACCGAGGCACTGCGATGATGGCGCATCAAGGCAAGGAAGTCCATGTTTGAGCTAAAGATAACAATTCAAAAAGAATCGTTGGGCCACATTCGAGAAGCAACCACACCAAAGGAAGCCTGGGATGCATTGGAAACACTATTTGCCAAGGCAAATGATGCTTGATTGCAATTGGATCGGTGTCACAAGGAACTATGATGATCATTCAGTACTTCACAAAGGTGAAATCTCT
The DNA here is from genome assembly GCF_000471905.2 of Amborella trichopoda. The sequence goes on along the minus strand of NW_006498549.1, from coordinate 7,051,939 downwards.
CTGCCATGAGATTTCAAAGCTCGATTTGGAACCCCGGATTAGTGAAATCAGAATGAGACGTATCATCGTCAGAGGTTTGAGGCCCGAATACAATGGGTGACGGCCATTAGAGGATGGCAGATACAATCAGTTCTTCTGGAATTGGAAAGTCTGATGGCGAACCAAGAAACATTGGCCAAACAGATGGCCAGCATATATGTGAAAGGCGAAGAGGAGGCCCTCTTTGCACGAAAGAAGACATGAGAGACTGCCCTGACCAACCAAAGAAGAGAGGGCTTCCAATCAGGGGGAGCTAGACAAGGCAACACCGACGCAAACCGACGATCATGGAGATCCCAAGGAGATGTCGAGTGCTACAACTATGGCAAAAAGGGCCACATTGCCTGCGACTGTTGATCCAAGAAAAGGAGGCTAGCTGAAGGAAATGCGATGGCTGCGACAAGTCAGCAGTTCGAGATCAAGGAAGAATGGGATGTTGAGGCACCTTTTGCAGTAGTTGAAGAGACCAAATTAAAGAATTCAGAATTGGCTTATTATCAATTGGATGACGATGCACAACTAAAGTTTCAGGATGATGACAGTGACTGGGTTGCACAAGACGAGTTTGCACAGGTCATGCACACAACCTCAATCGAAGTTCACCATGAGGAAGAGAAATCCTTTGCTCTTACCACGTCTGAGGTAGATGAAGTCAAGCCTCGTACGGGAAAGAAGGCGAGGACAACAAAGTGCGACTGCAAAGATTTTCACAAGCTCAGAAACCAAATCTAGAGTAGCTATGAACAAAAAATTTCATTTGTTCAGTGTGATATATCCAGTATTTTTAAAGTAAAAGAACCAGACTCATTTGATGAGACAAAGGGAGTTGCTGAATGGTAGGCTACAAGGCGAGAAGAGATTGATGCTCCAAGGAAGAACAAGATAAATAAATAAAAATGAAAAAGGCTAAAATGAAGATCAGAGCAACTCAGTACTGAAGGGGAGAATTGTAAAAAGCAACATGTAGTTGCTCATTAATCATCTATCTCTCTAGTTCCTTCTTAAGAGGCAGTGCATAAACCGCCATAGGAAAAGCGCGGTGGGTATATTGCTATTTTTAGAAATATGGCATGGCGGTACAAAATAATATAAAGGGGGTATAGGAACGAAGGTATTTTAGGCTGTTGAGTTAAGCATGTAAGTGTTAAGCGTTTGGATAGTGCGGGTGAGGGTGCATGTTTTTTGAGAGTGTATTTTGGGTGGTTGAGTGTTAGAAATATGTTGTAATATTTCTTTTAATGATAAAAGTCAATGTTTCTCTTGCTTAGTTGTTATGTCAGATTTTACAATTGGTATCAGTGCTTCTGCAAAACTCAACAATAATTCTGACTTTTTGTATAAATAGTAAATAGTCTCATTGTATACATTTTGTTATCTTTTACTCATTCAATCACCACAAACAATGGAATCTTTTCCTATTCTCTTTTTACATCTGTTTTAAAATATAACTTTTCTTTCCTTTCTCAATATTTTTCACTTATCTCAATCCATCCTTCACTTGAAAGGACAACGTTTATCTAATGTACTAACATATACTATAAAAGTAAGGTGCACATAAACAATCCACTAAAAAAAAGCTGTTTTGATGCTGAAAACCTTTAAATTTGATCATCTCAACATCAAGATGCATCAATTTGAACAAAGGGATTTCAAATTTTAAAAATGAAGCATTTTGGTTTAACTAAATAGTTTTAAGGTTGTTTAATTATGTTTTCCTAATGGCGGGGCATAGATAGAATTTTAGGTCGTTGCTAAGGGTGAGTGGTACTATCTAGCCTAGTCGGTTCCTTGGAGCTAGGTTCTCTCAACCGGATCGCCACTCATACAAAGTTGATCCGCCGATCTCAACTGGTTCTTGGGATTGGAGATCTTGGTCATACCGAACCTTGTTTTAAACCTTGAAAAACATCATAAAGCCATAAAAACATAAGGAAAAAGTTTACATAAGGGCGAGGCTCTAAAAAATCAATTTAGGGTGCACCTAAAAATTCACTAAAAGAAGTTGCATTAAAGCTCAAAAATCCTCAAATTGATCATCTCAACATCAAGATGTTTAGAAATGAGAAAAAAAATAGATTTTAATTACTAAAAATAATGTATCTTATAAAGCATTTTCGGACCATTAATTTTTTCAAAATTTTCAAATATTCATAGATCTGCTCGATCTACACTACTTTTGAAGTTTTAAATTTTTTAATTAAATATAAAAATAAATTTTCAACCCATCACAAAGATTTCCAGTATCAAAACAACATCTTCCGGTACTATTTGAAGACGCGCCTTACTTTGATTGTATAAAACCTCCGCCTTATTCAAACCACACCTAAAACATAAAAACCCGAGATATACAAAACAATTGCAATGCCCAAATGGTTTTACTCACTGCTGTCGCCCACTAGTCCTTTACGAAAACATATCCACGTGCCACGCGCGGAGTACTCTACTACAATCCCTTAAATGACCCAAGCAACAAGTAAATTGGCGGTCCTCTCGTCCTCTCTCCTATGCTTCAATACAATTATGGGGTTATATATAATGATATTATTTATTTTTAGTACAAGGAGGTCACAATTACTTATAATCATCCGATATGAAATCGGATAAATTAAGTGTGTCATAAAGTTCGATTTTTTTTTTTTTTTTTTGTACTTTGAGCTTGGTTAATGAAATAATACAACCACACATTTCACATCCAATTGTCAAGATTAATTGTGACCACTTTATACCAAAAGTGAATGCTTTCATTATATATTTTCCCTACAATTATTTAGGCATATACTATATATAATTTTAGGGTGTGGTTTGTATAGAGCCGAGGCTCTAAACAATCAAATTAGAGACCACCTTCAAACAATGTCGAGAAATAAGGTTTCTATATTGGAAATTCTTGTGATAGATTTAAAATATGTTTTTATCTTTAATATAAAATTTAAAGCTTCAGAAATAGTGTAGATTGAGTAGTTCTATGAAAACTTAAAAATCTTGAAAATTGAGGGTAAAGAAATGCCTAACTTAAAAATCTTGAAAATTGAAGGTCCAAAAATATGTTATAAAATGCATTATTTCCAAAACTTGAAATCTTTTTTTTTTTTTCTCATATCCGTGCATCTTGATGTCAAGATGATCAAATTAATAATATTTGAACATCAAAACAACCCCTTTTAGTGAAATTTTTTAGCTGGGTTCTAATTTGATTGTTTAGAGCCTCGGCTCTATATAAACTTTTCCCATATTTTAACTATCATGAAAGAGCCAAATGAAAACCACAACTAAGATCCTAGGGTTCGAACTGCCATTCGGTCCGGCCCGACCCTTGGATCTACAGACCAGGCTTAGTCAGCCCAATGACATCCATGGACCTGCCGCTGACTTAAGTGGTTTGTTGCTGGGCTGAGCTTACCCCGGCCCCTGGCCCTATACATATAGAGAACCAATCAAGTCGAGTTGGGTTGGGCCAGGCTTGGGCTCTCACCTCAATTATTTGGGCCCAGATGTGATATTTTGACGGACTCCTGCAGACCATGTCAAGATCGCCATGCTTTCGTCAATTATGGATGTCTATCATTTAATTTCTTCAGGCTTCAAACAATCCAGTGAGGAAAACAACAAGCAACTCTTCTTCCTTTCAATCTTCTTTTTCCCAGCAATACAACTTACAAACCCCTCAAAGCAACACCATTGTCTCTTAAATCAAAAAATAGGAAACCATATTTGTTTCTTTTTTTAAATTTAAAAATTTATAAACTTATGAAGAAAGTTGCGTGCTTCAGAAATAAAGTATGACTATTTTTTTTTATCAATTTTAATACAAGTTTTAATATTTTCAAAATCACTATCCATTTTGTTTTCCCTTTAAATATTTTTTAAGATTTTCCTTCTAACTACAGTTTTCTAATAGAAATTTAGTTTTCAATCTGTTCAATTTTAGATTCAAAATTCATTGTTGACCATTAAGCTATTTTATTGAGGACTTAAAAATACAAATGAAATTCCCTTTTTAAAAAGCTTTTACGTTTGGGAAATAGTTGAGTACCAATTTATAAATTTATTATAATGAACTTTTAAATTCTTCTATTTGTGTTTTTGAAAAATCTATTATGATTTTCAAATTTAGTTACAACTAATTCTTGGTATTATTTAACAAAAAATTGTTATAGTTTTCAGAATTTTAAAATATATTATTTTCTGTACTATAGAAAGAGAATACCAATTTAATAACTTTTCATGTTTTAGATTCTTATTTTTTATGGTCTCAAGTTACATTTATTGCTACTTTCCCGGCAACATGAAAGTCCAGGGCCAACCAGTTGGCGACTCCATTCGGGACACCCCATTGCTGGTCCAGTTTGTTCACAAACTTGCACAACACATAAACCACATCATAAAATAGCTTTGGAGTTTGCTAACTCCTACTTCCGAGTCAGGGACTTCATGGTCCCCGCATTCGCGAACTCGTCCCTCGGGAATGCCTAAATCGCATTGTCTTCGGGTCTTGGCAGAGCTTTGGTGGCCGTTGGAGTAGTGTCAGAGCCTTCCTTTCTGAAAATGCTCTAAGTCAGACGACAAACTATTTTGGCCTACTGTTCTCTCTCCTTTTCCAATTCTTATGTAGTATAGAAAGGGAAGTTATTACAAAAAAAATAAAACAAAAATTATTTTATAAATAATAGTTATATAGATGTGCCTAGCTATATCATCTAGTATTTCAAAAAGCGTTAGTCGGGTCCAGGCCGCCCAGTGCCTAGGCGGACGCCCAAAACCTGGGTGGCCCAATTGAATCCAAATAAGGATTTTGCAGTGCAGTTGTGTCAGTATCATTTATATGTATTGCAATACACAATTCAAATTATACTACATATTAGCATTTAGCACACACTCCATAAACATAACCATAATCCATAAGTCGGTTCATACTCCATATCGAATTAAAACTTAAAATTTACAACCAACCAAATTATCAAACCAAGTTATCAAATAGTATCACATCAGTACTGTAGTGCACCACCATGAGGAAGAAAACAAAAGTGAATTATGAAACTATGAAAGTAATACTTGAAGACTCAAAAGAATCTTCAATAGTTCAATACACAATACTTCAATCAAAGTTCATGCATCAAAGTTTAATAATGATTCAAAATCAACATTCATCATTCATTCATCATCAGAAAATCTTAGGTCAGTTGCATTGGCATCATATTCATCGGAGTCGACATCTTCTTCCTCCTCTTCATCCATCTTTGTTCTCTGTGCAGAAGATCTAGTGGCCCTAGGAGGGTCAGCTGATGTCCCTGAAGCATCCATGACCATGTCCCATATCAATCATTCATGCCCCTCAACCTCATCTTCATTAACTAACCACTTCATAGTATAATCCATATTTTTTGATCTGATGGGATCTCTCTTAGCAAACCTGTCATTCAATAATCGATTGTACTTGACATAGACTAGGTCATTGAGCCTCTTTGATTCAAGCATGTTCCTTTTCTTGTTATGAATCTAACAAAATCAAATGAAAGTATGAAACTAATTAAAATCTAATATCTATGGTTCATATATTATTTATAAAATTATACAAATTACCCTTACGGCCTTACCTATTTAAAAGTACTCCAATTGCACTCACAACTGGATGAAGAAGTGGTTAGGTTTAAGATCCGAATTGTCAACGTTTGTAAATTTGGAAAACTAAACCCATGTTGGCTTCACCAATGGACTGCAAAGATATATAATAAAATTATAAATAAATAATAGAATTACATGATTACTTGAACTTAAAAATATTATTAATACGTGGATCAATTTCAATTTTGGCCCTTTGCCTCATCTCCAGTGTTTAAAAATCAACGAGTTGCAATGGACTCGCTCGAATAGGTACGGGAATAGGTCATCCCATGCTGATTTATGTGTAAAACACAGGAACCGCCCAGTTTGGCTCGATAGGTACGGGAATAGGTCATCACATGACTTCGATAGGTTCTGGCTGACGTCACAGATTGGCTCGATAGGGGTTCCCGATTTTAGAGTAGAACCGCCCACATGACATCATAGAGTTCCCGATTTTAGAGTAGAACCGCCCACATGACATCACAGATCGGCTTCCCGGTTTTAGAGTAGAACCGCCCACATGACATCACAGATCGGCTCGATAGGTTATGGCTAACGTCACAAAACTCCATTTGTGCAGAGAAATCTCGAATGCCTCGCATGCGCGCACGTGGTTCTCACCTCAACCAATGCTTCATGAGAGATGTTGTTGGACGTGCTTATATAACTGTTTTTTGTCCCACCTCTCTTTGATGTGGGACAAATACAATTCAATGCCCAACGTTGGACCTCAAATCAATATATTGTTTTATTATAGGGAAACTAACACATTGTGGCGTTTGGATATCATGTTGTTATTTAAGCAAAATGTCCCAGGTTTGAATTCGAACCTCTACGTCAGCATTTTCCCTTTTGAATGTCATAAAAAAAAAGAAAAAAAGCAAAAAAAATTAAAATAAAAAATAATATCATCTAAAGATAATCTTTTGTCAACTAAAGATAATCTTTTGTCAACTAATGTCATATATAAAAAAGAAAAAAGCGAAAAAAATAAAAATAAAAAATTATATCATCAAAAAATAAAAAGAGAAATAATAATATAAAGGGAAAAATAATGTCATAAAAAAAAATAAAGAGGAAGAAAATAATGTCATAAAAAAGGGAAAAAAAAGGGTTTTATTTTTTTTCTGTCAAAAAAAATAAAAGAAAAAAATAATATTATCAAAAAAATAAAAGAAAAAAGTAAAATAAAAGATAATGCAACAAGCATATCTTATCAAAAAATAATTTATCCTCTAAAAATAAAATAAAATGAAGAAAATAATGTCATCAAAAAATAAAAAGAAAAAATAAAATAAAAGATAATACAGTGATACAATAATTCGATATTTTAGTGGCCATTTTTCATCCATTTAATGCATTCTTTATTGTAGTTCATATATGATTGCATATTTTATCCATGATGATTCTATGATTTTTCTTTTATGAAATGCAAATTTAATGGTTAACGTAAGTTTAAACAGGGAAAGAACATCTCAATATTTGTAAATTGATGAAAAAAATGAAATAATAACGTAGTACCCCTATTTGTTATTGGATTTCTAAAAAACAACATTTGTAATGAATTTTAATAATTTTTTCAGATTTTTTTTTAGGTTTAATCTGACTGATTTGGCGATTCCCGATTCGGATCGCCGATTCACCGATCCGAATGGGTCTTTGAGGTACCCGATCCGGGTCACCGATCCATTTTTTAAACCACTACCGATCGTTATTCGACTTCCAAAAGACTTTAATGAGTACTTGTAATTTATCAGCTCATCAACACATATAATATCCTGCATATCAGGATCAAGGACTAGCACCTCTATACACTCATTAAATACATTCATAATTGTGTCATTTGTTTGTATATCCTTGTCAATATAAAAAAAAAGCTGGGTACAAATAATACCGAGTTGCATGCAATGGCCGATATAGCTGCTTATCCCACTTCTCATCAATAATCTAAAAACAGGCTTGTAGCAGGTTTCTTCATTATTGAAATTTTGCGCTCTCTCTCGCATTTCTCCATAGCATCATATATGCAGCCCATAGAAGGCTTGTCACTATCAACCATGCGAAGGACTTTGACAAGAGGAAAAAATATCTTAAGAGTGCCCTTCACCCATCTCCAAAAAGCCTTAGAAAATATAATATCTCTTACCTTCTTTCCAATCTGATCCTCAGACCACTTGCATGCTCTCACTCATCTGAGATAAACATTGGCCTCAACTACACTCTCCTTGAATGTATGATATATAGGTATAAGTATCAGGTCGCAAATCTCATGACCCCAAGCCTCATAATCTCTTTCTTCTTTGTAAAAGTACGCATCATGCTGAGGGTAAGATGATGGCTATAAATGAAAATTATAACTAACTTGGCCTTCTTCACTGCACCGGATATCTCGGCTAAACTGTCAAGAGCCTCAAGCATGAGGTCTATGCAATGTGTTGTACATGGTGTCCAAAAGATTCTAGGATAAGCTATGCGCAATAAATTAGATGCAGCAACACTAGGAGCAACATTGTCTGTGACAACCTGTACATCAAAATGCTCCCCAACCTCCTTGATTCCCTTCTCTATCACTTGAAATATGTAATAGGCATTATGGATATGATCAAAGGTATCAATAGAACTAAAAAAGACAGTCCCTGCAGGACAATTCACAAGCAAATTTATTTGACTTCTTTCTCTTCTTATCACTCCCAGCATCAGTCATAGAAACCCCATACTGAGCCCATGCATCCTTCTTGAGTTCTATAGCTTCCTTCGTGGCACTCACTGCCTTTTTAAAAAAACATCTGAAAGCTTATATGGGGTTGATGCTCCCCAACTTCCTTCATTACCTTGTCTATCACTTGAAATATGTAATAGGCATTATGGATATGATCAAAGGTATCAATAAAACTCAAAAAGACAGTCCCTACAGGACAATTCACAAGTAAATTTATTTGACTTCTTTCTCTTCATATCACTCCCAGCATCAGTCATAGAAACCCCATACTGAGCCCATGCATCGTTCTTGAGTTCTACAGCTTTCTTCGTGGCACTCACTGCCTTTTTAAAAAAAACATCTGAAAGCTTATATGGGGTTGAAGGTTTCATTCCAGGGCCAAATTGGCCAACTGCCTCTATAGCAACATAGAAGCTGTTTAAATGATATTGAAAGGAATGCCCGCCTCATAAAACCATGTAGCAAGATAATACGCAGCTCTATCTCTCTCTTCCTTCTTGATTCTATTTTCAATAGTGGTTTGCTTTTTTGTTTTCACTCCTGCAACCTCAGAATCAGACGGAGGTAAAAATCTATCCATAGGACCTCTAACCCGAGGGTTCTTAGTCCCAAACCAGAAGAAATTACAACTCTCTTCCCCTTTCCCTTAATAATGGATTGCTCAACCTCTTGACATCCCTCCCTTTCCTCATCGCTATCATCATCATCAAAATTGACCTGAACCCCAAACCTAATTTCTGCTATAGAGGCAAATCTCTCACCTTTCTTCATTTTCACCATATTCAAAAAATTGTTTACAGCATCAAGAGTCTTTTACATGGGGCAACATCCCCTCTGGTATCGGTAAGATGTTTCTTGAACCGGTTTATGCCCCATTTTGTATTATTTTTACAAAACTTGCATCTTATGCAATTTTTATCATTTGAATCTGGGTTATAGCTATATTTCCAACCGCGATCACCACTCCTATTAAATCCCGAAGAAGACATCTCAAAATAATGCAAATTACTAAAGCAATAAAAAAGATCACTTATTTTGAGTTTGATTGCTCAATCTTCAAACTTCCACCTCAAAGATGCTTCTAAATACTCAAAATCTTCTAAAAAACCCCCTCATAACTTTGCAAAACATCAAAAAGTAAATCTAATATCAATGGGTGATGTTTTAATCAATTTTTATTAGCTTTGAGATACCCTTTGATCCTAAAAAATTCATCAAAAACTAGATTTTTTGGGGTTTTCTCTCTCTAAAATTGGCTTCAACAAGCTTTAGGGTTCAAATGAATCTAAAATCCTAAATTTTGGCCCTTAAAAACAAAAAAAAAATGACAAAAATTGCCCCTACCGAAAGCAATTTCCTCCCAGGGCTGGGCGCCAGCCTAGGCGGGTTCCGTACAACCTAGCTGCCGCTCAGGGATCGACTTCCCAGATTGGCCGCCTAGGCCTAGGCGATGCGCACAGGCCTTTCAGACTGCCTAGGCGTTGGGCGGTCCATTTTTTGAATCATTGATATCATTTTAAGTATTAAATGCCTTCAATTCCATCATACCCAAGTCGAGATTTTAGCTCTAGAATTTTAATATTGTTTAATTGTATTTAGGAGTATTAATCATTTCTTAAATATTTTCAAAAAAATATAGAAAAAGATATTGCATATTATCTATATATGCCATATATTTATTCACGATTGCATGGGTGTGGTTTCCATAAGGTTGCAACCTTAAACAATCCATTTAAAGTTCACTTTCAAATTTCACCGTAATATATAATTTTGATGTAAATTATTCTTAACATTATCTTAAAATCTATTTTCATATCTAATTATAAAATTTTAAACTCAAAAAATGATTAAAATCAAGTAGATCTATAAATATATGAAAATCTTGAAAATGGATGGTCTAGATAATGTGTTGTAAGATACACCATTTATGGGACTCAAAATCCTTCTTTTTTTCATAGTCATTCATCTCGATGTCGGGATGATCAATTAGAGGGTTTTTAAATATTAAAACAACATTTTCGAATGGATTTTTGAGGTACATCTGTAGTTCCACATTTTAAGGTTGAAACCTTATATAAATTTTTCCCTTATTTAATTGCCATATTTTTAAATGCTTACGTTCTACATGCAACACATAAATCTACTAGTAAAATATTAAAGAGGGTGTGCACCCCTTGTTGTTCCATGTATAATGGCGTGGCCCCTTTTTTTTTTTTGCTTAAAAGGTGGCGTGGTCAATTATGCTATACAAAAAGGAGGGTGTGGTCCCTAGGGTGCTCGTGTCCTACATGTGGGGCTGGATCCTTGGTCCTACATATGCTATTTATAGTTATGAGATTTTCAGAAATACCCTTTTAATATGTTTAATGGCAGAACTAATATTGTTTTTCTTTTTTAGAGACTCTTTATGGGTTATAGAGAGAGAGAGTACTTAGAGAAACTTTCATATTCCAAAACCCATATTCCATTCATCGCATTGGGAGAAAAGTATAAGGGAAAGTTTCATATTCTATAACCCATTGAAAGAGTACTTGGGGAAACTTTCGTACTCCATAACCTATACTCCATTCATCGCATTGTTTTCTGTTTTTATTTTTTATTTTATTTTTTTGAGAGAAAGAACACGTATTGCGATGAAACATGTCCACGTACTTAGAGAAACCTTCTTTCAAGCTATGTATGGTGCACAATCCCTTAGCTTAAAGCTTGCCTAAAGACCTTTTTTGGCAAAAATGGACAATATTTATCAAAAATGGAATTGGCCCATGCATGCATATACTATGTTTCTAGTGTAGGTGGGATTTCCGGTCAAGTTAGGGTAACCACTGGATATAGGTATTTTAAAGAGACAAGGGCTCAACAAAAATTAGGATTGCTAGGTTTCGGGCCTTTTGAAGGTTTCCCTATTGGAGTAGGAATGAATACAAGGACAAGATGAGGTAGAAAGGGTCATGGTGAAGGTGTTAGTTGGGTTAAACCAATGTTAAAGTACATTGTAGAGTATCTAAGAAGAGGGTATTGTGGCTGCATTTTATCAGCCCAGCAAGGTCTTATGATGATGATGCAAGGCTCACCCCCGATTTAAACTAGGGTTTGATGGCTACAGAAGTTAAGTATATGGGCGAGGTTGATATTAAGCTACGTGGGGTTTGGAGTGAAAAAACTAGGATTTAAGGCTAAAGGTTGAAGTTGGACGTGAATGGCTTTAGGGTTTTGTGGGTTGTGATTGGAAGAGTGATAAGAGTGTGGAAGGAAGAGACGAAGAGTTGGAAGGGATACCTTTACGGAAGAAAGAAAATACGAAAAAGGAAAAGATCCCGAGCTTAATTGGTTCGTGCTTGACAATTTGGATCACTACGTCCTAGGCTTAATTTCTATTATGGGTTGGGGCCCATTCCCCACTTTCTCACACAAAACTCACCCAAAAAAAAAGAAGAGTACAGGCCTAAACATATATAAAATCTATAGCATCCTAGGTCTTGCCCGGCATCTACACCAAAAAAAGATTTTAAGGATTCAAGAAAAATTCACCTTCATCAAGGCTTTAGCACATTAAAATGGAAACAAAGCCAACATCGTTCACAAAGTTCACAAATTTTTGTGGTTTTCACCATAAGTCCATTACGTACATTTACAGAGTTTCTTGACTCCTAAAGTACGGCTACTAGTCCTTCCCAAATACGACTTCTAAAGCAAGAAGGAAAACTAAATAATAAGGTATCCTACTTTATCTAAGAACTACCAATCTTCTGTAAACCAACTCCAAGGAAACTAAATGCACAAGATAACATCTATTCTAATCCAAAACTAGGTTGACACGATTGGATTTAGACTTCCAATAATTTAATGCCTCTTTCTTTTTTTTGAAGGGGGGTTGGGGTAGTTCAGACATCAGCATTAGGAATTGATCATATCCGCAAGAATTCCTAAATACAAACGGATAAACCACATCCTGACAGTCTAAAAATCAGGATGCTCTCAGTATGGAGTCCATCTATAATCAAGGACTCGCATCTACTGAAAGATTCAAAACAATATTCATCCATAATATTCTCTCAAAAGATTCAAATCCAGGATTCAACCCAAGACTAGCATGGGGATTTACGAGAAACCAAACAGCCATTTACAAATGAAAAACCAGGAGGGCTAACAAAGGACTCCAATAAAAACCACAGCAATTTGTTATGATTATCATATAATTCCATTCATACAAGGAGATGGAAGATGGTACAAGAACATGGGAAGCTGCTTTCCAAAGGATGTCACTATTCTGTGCGATCACTTCGACAATTTCATCCAGTCTTGGTACACACGAAATCTCTCTCTCCCCCCTACAGACTCCATCTACAGAAGCACCCTACATTCATTGGAAACATCCAACTTACCCTACATTCATTGGAAACATCCAACTTACATCGAAGAAAACATGGGAAGAAGGCAAACTATCTTAAAATTAAATGAAAAAGAAACAAAAAATGATCCATTCAAGCTTCTCGAGACTCCAGGATCCATGCAAAGAGATACAGTTACCTGTCACTACAATATGAAATTGGAACCACAATTCTATGAAATGAATAAAATTTGTACAATTTCAGCTATATCTGGAGCGAGAAACTAACACATGTATATCAACATTTACAGTAGTATAATGTATATCTCGCTTTTATGTCGGGACCACGGCACCATCCAGAGATGGCGTATCATCCTCCATAACCACACCCTCTGAAGGGGCGTCGCTCTTCTCTTCCTGCTCCTCCTGAAATCCCTTTGTAAAGCGGTCATAGTTGGTTGGTTCGCTTGACTTGTAGGGGCGTTCGCCAAGCACTTTCAGCAAGTCATCTTGGTGCAAAACCTCCTTTTCGAGTAATAGCTCTGCAACCTTCGCCACTTGCTCTCGTTTTTCCTCAATGAGTTCCAATGTTCGCTTGTATGCGTTGCTCACCCAATCTCTCACTTCCTTGTCTATGATCTCCCCAGTTCCATTGCTATAAGGCTTGGTCATCTCAAATGCCTCCTCCCTTTGGGGGAAGGAGAGGAGCCCTACCTTGTCGCTGAAACCATAAACTGCGACTTGGGCATAAGTCATCTTTGTCACCTTCTCCAAGTCATTCTGAGCCCCAGTCGAGATCTTCCCCAACAGAATCTGTAAATGCAAAAAACAGGTAACCAATGATGTTTGCCTTTTCTTTGTCATAAAGCAGAGAGCTAAGTCAGGGGAGCGAGAGAGAGAGACAGAGACCTGCTCAGAAGCACGGCCACCAAGGGTCATGCATGTCATGTCAAAGAGCTGCTCCTTGGTCATAAGTAGGTTTTCATTGGGTACATACTGTGCAAAGCCCAGGGCTGCAGAGCCACGCGGTACAATTGTGACTTTAAGCAAAGGCTCTGCATGCTCCAAGAACCATCCTGCAACTGCATGGCCAGCTTCATGATATGCAACAGTCCGGCGTTCCAACTTGCTGATTACCTGCATGAATCAATGGATACAATGCATAGATACATCATCAGAACGGCATGCCAAAGGGAAAGAACTTCAAAGCTCAACTTGACACATGAAAGTAGAGAAAATTGCCATCCTAATTCTTGATTATTTTGCAGTTAACAATTTCAAAAAAAAATTCTTGATTATTTTGGAAGCAAATAAAAATTTTGATGAAAAACCCTCATCTACTGAAAAGATTGCTTTTGCAGAAGGGCAAAATGAAAGCGAAAGAAGATTATAGTTGTCCTCTCTGACTCAAATTAATAACGAACACCAATTTGCAGTAGCTTGGAAAACAAGTATCATAACATCAACTATTGCAGGGCTACTCACCATAACTTCATAAAACATCTAGCATGACATCAACTACTGCAGGGCCACTCTTCATAGTTTCACAAGGAAAATAAGTGAAGTAGTGGAATTCTTGCTTCAAATAACTCTTAAGAAATCTTAAAAGATCAAACTAAAGAATGCATCTTCTTCAAAAAACCAACACCTCAAATGTGAAGGGAAATAACAGAGTCTTTTAACATAGGTAACTTCGTTCGGAAGAGCCAGAAAAACAATGAAATGATATTAGGCAGCAATACAAACTATTTTAAACAATAGAATGTCAAATGAATTGGGGCATAGCATAATATTAAATCAGATAGAAACACATATCTACTCAGCCACAAAAACACATAAATATAGTATGAAAGAACAAAAAAGATGAAACATGACAACCTTATTTTTCTTTTCCAGACCACCAATGATTCTATCTATAGCAGCCTCAAAATGTTCCATGGTGACCTGTGTCCCTTCATTTCTGGCAGCTATCAGTGCAGCTTCATTACAAACATTTGCTATGTCAGCTCCAGCAAATCCTGGAGTAAGAGCTGCCAATCTCTGAGAGTAAAATGTTGGATTGTTATCAAGCTTTATTTTCTTCAGATAGATCTGAAAGATCTGATCACGACCTTTGATATCAGGTTTGTCAATTTCAATTTGTCGATCAAATCGACCTGGCCTCAAAAGAGCCTTGTCTAAAATATCTGGCCTGTTAGTGCCTGCAAGTACAACTACTCCTGCAGTTGTACCAAACCCATCCATTTCCACAAGTAACTGATTGAGAGTGCTTTCACGTTCATCATTTGCACCAGAAAATCCCCCACGTCCCCTTGCTCGACCAATAGCATCAATCTCATCAATAAATATAATGCTAGGTGCACATTGCCTAGCTTCTTGAAATAAACTCCTCACTCTTGAAGGTCCAACACCAACAAACATTTCCATAAAATCTGAACCAGAAATTGATAGAAATGGCACACCCGATTCACCAGCAGTAGCTTTTGCAAGAAGAGTCTTTCCAGTGCCAGGAGGTCCCACAAGAAGGGCTCCTTTTGGAATTTTAGCACCTAATTCCTCATATTTCTTTGGATTCTTCAGAAAATGGACAAACTCCATAATCTCCTGCTTTGCTTCATCACAGCCAGCAACATCCTTAAAGAATACCTATTACAACAGAAAATGAAATACAAACCATCAAAATGCCTCGCACATTGAATAACAGAACACTGTAAAAGACGAAAATAAAGAACAATACAGCAGGTGACCATATAAAGAAACTAAGCAAAAACCCGGACAAAAAAATCAGACTTGAAAGTCCTTTCAACCACCATCAAATTAGAAGAGTCTCTGAACATTCATTATGGAGAAAAAATCCAATTTATTTGAGACATGCCTGAAAGTAAAAGATTTGATTAAAAGCATAAAAGAGAAACAAAGATAATAAAAATCCCACCTTGTTCTTAGAATTCTTTTCCAGTTTTGTAACATGAGCTTTTCCAATATTGAATATTCCACGACCACCCCTTCCTCCACTACCGCCAATGCCGAATCCACCTTGCATCCTTCGACCAAAGTACAAGAGACATCCCAGAACCAAAGCTGTAGGAAGAAATCTCATCAATTCTTGGTACCAAACCATTTCATTCACATATGTTACAGGAACATAGTCATGAGGATCTACTCCCAGTGTTTCCTGGGCTTCCTCCAGCTTTTCCTCAAATGATTCAACACTTCCAATGTTGAAATAGTACTTATATTGGCCTGTATTTCCTTTGGGAGGGGAATTAGTTCCAGGTCCTTGGATATCATCGTCCTTGGTTTGGTTGTTAATACTTGGGGTATTCCGAACATATACTTTAGCCACTGCTTTATTGGATACGACAATATGATCCACTAATCCGGGCTCCAGAAGCTTGTTTTTGAATTCCTGGAAACTAATCTGTCAAGTGATAGACCAAGTCATATTAGAAATTATAAAGATGACTTACTAACCTATGAATTTAGGACTCCTTTATGGTTCGACGAAGAACATAAATAGAGCCGAATAAAAATCCTATATAGCCATAAGAGCAACATCTACTAAGATAAACATGCACATTCGACTATGAAGAGACCTCACTGTTCCCAACAATGTCCTTAAGCTTCCAATAATACTCTACGCATTCAAGCAGATGACATTAGTAGCATAAAAAGGAAACAGACTATAAAGGATGGAGGAAGCATAGCACAACGTTTACGTCATTTCATCAGAAATGAAGTATGGCCAATAGTGAGCACATTCATACCAGGATGGATAACTTCCTGGGATGCCCATAAATTTCAACCATTATTAGCAAGGTTCCCAAATGGGTATCAGGGAGATCATCTCTAGCCACACATGCACATACACACGCGTGCGTGCACAAACACAAACTCACAGAGAGAGAGAGAGAGAGAGAGAGAATAAAGATGAAAACAGCTGTACATTAAGCCTTTTGCAATGAAACATTTCCACTTCGCACTTTCTTTCTATCAACCAATTGTTTCAAAAGTAATTAGAGGACTAAAGTTTTAAGGTCATAAGGGGCGCCAGTTTCCATTTCAATCATCAAGTTCAGTTATAAATCCTTAGCTCCCTAAATCAAGTACAAGACAGAAGCAGTATTACAAGCTAGGTTCTTCTCAAGGATGGGACTCCCATTTCAACACTACCTTCATGAAATTAACCAGCAACAATTTCTTAGATCTGACAGCTGGTAACAACACCCTAAATTATGCACCTCTATTTTAAATACTCAATTAGCTGATTTTTTAGCATTTTCTTTCTTTATTTTTGGGCTCCATAGCAGTAAATCTCAATTTTCATTCCTTAAGTTTTAGAAAGTTCCAGAAGCAGGTTAAAACACGATGATAAATAAGGAATTGACGGAAGAAGATTTAACTGAAGAGATTATCAAATCAACCAACAGGAATGCTTCAAATTTTAACATATGAGAAATTGCAGGTCACCCTGGCTAATGTTTCCGCCAAGGTGCACAAATACTTCAACGTCCAGAGCAATATTTTTCAGTAGGATTTGAACATGGGAGGTCCTTATTTTGATAAATAATGCCTAGAATGCTTGCACCGGTAAAATCTATATGAGAGACGGCTAGAAAATTATCAAATCTTTTAATTTAGTGGACTATGGACATGTGTTAATTGAGGAAATATTTGACTTAAAAAGCCTTTAAATTAGCACATCTGATAATGTCATGGAAGTCAGTTTACATAGAGTCAAAGTGGAACTCTGAAATGATCCTAAAGCCAGTAAGAAGAGGTAGAGACCTCCACCACTGTTGAGAAGACAACAACACGGATCTAGATAAGGTTTGGCAAATGGATCCTTTACTCTCTCATATATCTCTTGCCCTACAAGGTCCAACACTTTGTAAAGTGCTGCCATCGAAAATGATTTCAAACTATCATTAGCTAATCTTCAATGGGGTAAGGTCCAAAGCTTTAATCTCTCTGGACCATAGTTAGCAAGTTGGGAAATATATCGGTGAACCAAAACCAAGGTTTCAAAAAACGCTAGGTGGCCCCAAGGCGGCCTGCCCAGCTCCCAAAGCCTAGGCGGGCGCCCAGAACCTCGAGGGCCCTGTAGTTTATTTCACTTTGGGGCTTTTCATATATTGAGGGGGTTTTTTTTTTTTACTTTGGGGGTTAAAAATAAACCCCATAACGTTTTCATACAACCTTGGGGTCAAAATGAGCCCTTTTGCCCTTTTGGGCGATTCAAAAAAACGAAAAAAGGCCTTACCGCCCTGGGCGCCCACCTAGCATGCCTGGGCACCCGCTTAGCCTGCCTGGGCGCCCACCCAGGTACATCCGCCTGGGTCTAGGTGGGCGGATTTTTTGTCGAGGCCGCCTAGGCGGACGCCTAGGCACGAGGCGAACCATTTTTTAAAACATTGACCAAAACATCGGTAATGAATCGGTTTTAATTCAAAAAATCAGAGGAAAAAATCGTGTAAAAATAAAAATCGCCAAAAAATAAGGTAAGTTATAGAATAGTGAATATTTCGGATTTGGCTCAAAAAATGGAGTGAATGATAATAATTTGCAGTTATTGTGGCCATTGAACAATAATTTTATGGCCTTACCTAGCGTCATTAGAGTAATACTGGACAAATTATTGTTTAAACTTTCAATAAATCTAACAACAATGCTTATTTTGTTGTCATAACACAGGACATATCATATATTTATTGGAAGTATAAAATGAAACAACAACAATAATATTAAACACAAGAACTACATTAGTAAATCACAGAACTACAAACCAAAGTATAGGATTATTGTTCAAAGGAAAAAACAAAAAGACCTTCAGTATAGGATTGTAGTTAAGTAAAACTGAAAACGACGAACCAAATATATAAAATAATAGTCCATCCAAAATGCTATGTTGTATAGACCAATGAAATAAAAAATAAAAATAAAAATACAAAATCAAACTTCCCTATGCATAAAGAAAGCAACAAAATGCTTTCGTAAATTTCAACCTCATAATGAATTCCTATCTGCCTAAATCTTTAGTAGCATTGAATCTCTCTCTTGCTCCTTATAAGGATGCTCTAGGTTTTAAAAAAACAGATTTTCATTGGGCTACTCTTCTTCTAACTCTACTTATATTTTGATATATACAATAGTCTTGATATACTATTTTTTGAAGCATATATTGCTTGTATTTTTTGATACACTTTTTTTAAGGGAACTTATTGGTGAAATTTTTGATGGAATCTTTTTTTAAAGTCAAGATTCTTAATTTACTCCCACTGTTAATGGGCTTCATCTTTAAACCAAAATTCAATAATAATTAATTAATGAAGAAATAAAGTTATAGAGACGAATTTTTTTTTAAAAAAAAAGTACTTTTTGAAAAAGATAAAATACGGATTCATATTGGTTCCATTAAAAAAACGCGATATTTTTAAGATCTTTTGAAAAACTCGAAGTTATTAACAGATTTTAAAAAATCAGAGATTTTTTGAAAAAACCGTGGTTTAAATAGAGACTTGTTAATTCGGCTATGGACTAGGGGAAGGGAAGGGCCCAGGAGATCAGGAGCACATGGTTGTCTAGCAAATAGACTGTTTGTTGCAGGAGGCAAAAATCAAAGCATCTCTTTATTCCTATCTTTCCAGATGACCTATGGAATCATTGTTGTCAGTGTCAGAAGATGTATTCCGATCAACTTTTGTGATAATGGCCTCTCAACATCTTGCTTATCTGTCCATGTTGTTTTCATGCCAGGCCATTGTACTTGGCATTTTACTAAGTGAAATGTGGTTATCAATCAAGAAATGTAAAGTGAACAGCAGAACACATGGAACCAAACAAAAACTAACACAGTTCATCCACAAGGTCAACACACTGCAGACCAAATCAAAAGTTGGCCACCAATGTCAATTTCCATAGGAACCAGTAACGAAAACCACCACTTTAGTTTTACAATATAAAGTAACCTATATCCATATGATTTAATGAACTCACAGAATTCATTGACAAAAACCAATAAATACTTGCCAAAGATACTAAAAGAGAAACCATACTACAGTTTCCTGATTTTGAAATAAACAATTTCAGCACATCCATGGATGATTGATGGACATAAAACCACTAGGTGATTCTAGGTGCTGATCCAGTCCAGTGTAAACAGACAGGATTGGAAGTTTAGAACAACTAGTGACTAGCTTACATAAAGCAATCATGCAAACAGAACTGGCGGGACTGGAATGATCAAGGACTTGCCTCCACCATTTAATCTGCAACTCCATATTTCTCCAATGTTTTTCCTTTTCTATATTTAACTTTTTGCTGTTCTGTGTGGAAGCCATCTATATAGACCCCAAATAGCCTAAAAGAACCAGCTTGACTTTGCTTATTTGCTTAACTAGCTGGACCAGCACATTAAATTGAGATATAATTGCTTTATCTTTTTTTTAAAAAAATATGATTAAGTAAGCAGATCAGTTTACACAAAACAACTTATACACAGCAGTCAAGCTCATGAATTAAACTTTTCACCACACTTTTAACATTATCAAAAAAAAAATTAAATATTTCACTCAAGATAACCAGTAACATGTGTGCAAGAAAAAATAATGCTATTTTAGAAAAACGAACAGCAACCAAACAGATTTAACACCTTAAGGGCTATTTTTACCTGACTTCTCACTGAGGTGAATCACCCACTTCTTGTCAAGGTTGCAGATACACCACATTCTACTAAAACAGAAAAAGAAAAGAAGAAGAATTTGATGCTGACCTGTTTCTGATCACGGGGGCCAAAGGAAAAAGATGAAAGCACGAATGCGATAAGCAATAAAGGTGTCAAATAACTTTGTAACTGCTTCATGAAACTCTCTTGAAAACTCCCCTGGTCATCAGCATTTGAATCGTCTGTTGAACAAGGGAGAAAATGAGACGGTGTCTCATAGTAAATATATACATAATATGCATATATTTGTCATTACTAAAACTGACCTCACCCACGAGAAACAACCAAAAAACAATAGAACAAATCTTGATGATATAAGCAGAAAACACTACCAAGAACTACTTAAGAAAGTAATAAGTCAATCAGATCACTATTCAGGCAAACACTATAAGAAACCTTCAACAATCTAAAGTCTGCAATTATTTAAAACCAAAATTTTGTTATTAATTTCATGGCAAGCTTTGGACCAAGATTTGAAGCTCGAATACCCACCTTGTTTTTTATATAACAAGGGTACATGGGCCCTTATTATAATTGCAACAGACAAGCCAAGCCTGCTGCGTGTGTTTGTGTACACATACATGCATACATTCACGTATGCACGCATAATACATACAAACATACCAGCATATACATCTATAAAACCTCTAGTATTTATATATTAATTTCTAATTTAGTGAAGTATAAAGCATATTTTGTAACTATAATAATAGAAATGATAAAAGTATAGAAACATTGCCTTCAAATATGAAAAACTCTGGGTTGATATTTAGCTGAAAATAGGCTCAAGCTGACCGCAAGTGACTAAGGAAAGCAAAGCAGGACCTTGGTTTAAGACAACTAATTTGGTAGGATCATAGTTGTCGAGTGCAGGTGTGTTCCCCGGAGCAGGAACTGGCTCGGGTCCGCAGAACCGTGGATTGTTAGAAGCTCCTTGTGGTTAGGATCGTCATCTGTATGATCCTATTTCAAGGGAGCACAATCCTTGTTACAGGGAAGCGCGATTCCATGACGTAGAAATCGCCATAGTAAGTTTTAAGGGATCACGGATGATGGGTGGGTTCACAGTACCATTGGGCGCAAACCTAAATAAGTGCATATGAATCAATGCCGAATAGAGAAAACATCACATGCACAGCATCATACACTTGAGAACTGCGGTTCAAACCTGCTGGGAACGAGGATCACAATATAAGGATCCTCGTTCCATCCAAGATCCCTAGCTGGAATCGTGGGATTGAGGTTCCGGCTCGGGTCCATGACCTTGCCTACAAGGTTCCAGCAACTATGGGAAGGATAGTAACCAGTACAGGTTAAGTGATGTAGGACCATTTGAAAACTGATGCCCAGATGACTATATCAAATGTTGGTGGGGTTTAGAAGGGGAAGGAATAGGACTGTTTGGGTCAGGCGTGAAGTTCAAGTAGGGTTAAGGTTTCTAGTGCAGGTCGGATTCTGGGTAGGGTCGGGGTAATCCAAAACTAGATAAGAGCCACGATTGAATTTAGACTTCCAATAAATTAAAGCCTTTTTTCTTTTCTTTTTTTTTTTTTTTTTGGTGCTGAAGGGAGGGGAGTAGTTCAGAACTTGAGATGTAGCACCATAGTTACCAAGAACGAGAATGTGAAAAGTTTCGGGTACGGGAACAAGAGAGCGGAACGAGTCTAGCTCGAAGTTCCCTACGCGGCGGTACGAGCTCCGTACATGGCTTGGGGATGGGAGTGAGTTCCATAACTTCTAGGGGCGCATTGCTATCTTGACTGCAGCGAGTTCCCTACCAAAAGGGATCGCGTTGTGCTATTCTTAGGATCGGGGTTTCTGGAGTTCACTATTTTCGTATATTATAATCTGGGAGGAAATTCCATTAGATAGCATGTTTAACCCTTTCCAAATACACCGTTCCAAGGTATCAATGTAATAAAAAATCATGGCATTGAGATTGCCTTTGAAACTTTGATGTCATTGGAGCATGATTTCATATCGAATTCAGCAAACAACAATATTTGGGTGCATTGGAGCATGATTTCATACCAAATTCAGTTAGAAACCTTATTGTGATGCATTGAAGCATGATTTCACACCAAATTCAGTAAACAACATTATTGTGGTATACAGTGCACCACTACACCTTAATTATATAATACCCTTTTCTAAATTGGCACTCGATGCTGGGCAAGATTTACCCTTCTCAAGTCGACACTCAAGGATGGCCTAGATTTCCCATTTCATCTAAGTTTGTAGTCGATGATTAAGCACATGTATTGTGCTCATGCACAAGAATATTGTGCCTTACTTCCTCAGTTAAAAGAATCAAAACACCACACTAGGTTGATTGTTTTAGACTACAACCATATAGCAATTGCTAGATTATTTGAGGAAAACCGAATACTATATACAAATAAAATAAACTTTGTAGGTGTAGCTTGCTCCCATGGCATAGGATCAATGTTTCAAAAAGCGCTAGGCAGCACCTAGGTGATCGGGGGGGGTTGCGAGCCCACAGAAATAGGAGGCGCAATAGAAATTTTTTTCTCTCTCTAAAATAGTCTCTAATGGGTTTTAGGTAAAACCCACAATTTTGCCCCTTTAGTATTAAACAAGACCCAAAAATACCCTCAAGGAGCTGCATTTCGGCCCCTGGGCGGGGCACAGGCCTTAGGCGGCCGCCCAAATGCTAGGAGGTTTGCTTTTTAAAACACTGTATAGGACACTCGATTCTTGGTATGATGGAATCGTGGTTTCAAATGATATTGGAGCCATGATCTTGGGCATGTGCATCTAGATCCACTTGCTAAGGAACTCATTCCCATATAATAGGAATCGAGTTCACATAACTCCAAGTATGAGATCCAAAATCAAAAGGAAGCGTCTGGAATCGAGATCCAGTCACTCAAAGAACGGGATCGAGATTTTGGAGCGGAAACGGACCCCTACATGGATGCTCCCAATAACCATGTGTAGCACTACTAAACGTCAGTTGCTAACCACTCAAGCCCAAGCCCGATTCATCACTAATTAACTCAGCAGGCTAGACCAAGATCTGAAGCTCCACAAGTCTAAAATAAAGAAAAATCACAAACATAGCGATTATAGATCACAAAGAGTGTTGCAATGTGCGCTGCAGGTCACTCTTAAGAGATATCTAGCTCAAAACATATTTCCTCTGAAAGCTAGTTGCGGCATTTAATGTAGGGGAGCATATGTCCTTCTTTCTCGATCTTCTAGAAATAAGCAACTTTTCATGGTTTTGGCCATAAGGCCATTTCACACATTTATAGAGTTCTGAAACTCCTTAGGATGGGCTACAAGTCTTGCCTAAATATATTGTATAAACCGAAAAAGGAAAACTCATCAAATCATGAAGCATCCTATTTTGTCTAGGAACTATCTATTTTTTAGATAAAGAAACCAACTCATAAAAAAAAATCCAACACAATTAGGAAAGCAATCCAATCATAAACTAGATGTTACCCACATTGTCAATAGGATTCTGACTTCCAATAAATTAAAAGTCAACTAAACCTAAATTCATCATTAATTTTATTAGCAAGATTTGGACCAAGATTTGAAGATCTAAAACCATGCTTTTTCATAATAATTTTTTAAAAAAGGCCATATTATGCTTGCAATAGACGTATTAAAAATATTTTGTAACTCCAATAATAATGACAAAAATTATGCTTTCAAAGAAGATAACTCTAAGGTTAGGTTGGACGCTATGTGACTCATAAGCAAGCAGACCCAAGTTCAAGATCATAGCTTAGGGTATGTTTTGTGATGTAGGACCAATAAGAAATTATGCTTCGACAACTAAATCATCTCCTAGTGGGATCTATAAGGTGAAGAAATAGGCGACTTTGGATTTCGTTAGAAGTTCATGTTGGGTTAGAATTTCTAGCAAGGTCAAAAATCCTAAGCAAGTTGGATTAGGGTTCCTACTGAATATAAAAGTTCTAAAGAGATTAGGATTCTCACAAAGAATGGGATAGAAGGTTTTGGACCTTACAAAGGTTCCCTCACTGGGACAGGATTGGATAATACAGGTCCATCCATATAAGGTAGAACTAAGGTTTGGGCTATGAAGAAGGGCTTCGTTGGGGTAGGCCAATGTCACGAGTAGATAGAAGGGTTTCTAAACGAGGTAAAGCTTAAGCATGCTATATTTTATCTGTCCAACAAGCTATGATGATGACATAAGATATATCTAGGGTTCAAGCTAGGGTTTTAAGGCTATAAAAGCAAGGTATATGGGTAAGATGGATATTGAGATAATTTACCAAGGCTCCAACAGTTTGAGTGAAAAAACTAGAGATTAAGGCTAAGGTTGAGGTTGGATGGGAATGGAATTCGTCTTTTGTGGGATGTGATAGGAAGACAAAAATAGGGTGGATAAGGATGGTGTGGGAAAAGAGGAGATGGAGTTCGAAGGCATACATTGTTGGAAGAAAGAAGAGATGAAGAAGGAAGAAGCCATACGTAAACATGCATGCATTCAACACCGGCACAATTAAGGGGTCATAGGTCTTGTTCGGCATAAACACCAAATAACCTAAGGATTCATGGAAACAACACAATGGAGGAAGCTGCTCCAAATGCCATTGGTAGGGGACTACCTAGAAAGCTATAGTTGTTAGAAGGGGAATTGTTTATGATGGCTTTCTATATTTGAAATGGCTACTATTGATCATATGAATACAAGAAAAGTAACTCAAAGAATAAAGAAGTTGCTAATATTGTGGAAGTACTAACCATCATAAGAGCATAAGACATCCCTTATCTATCCCCATTATGTTCCAAATTTCTTCCAAGGAAGTGGAAACTGCAAGTGATGGCAATGTGAAAGCCAATAAGAGCTGAAGTGAGTCTATGTCAGCCTCTTACTCGTTAATGGACGTGACTTGAGGGCAAAGGACTTAAATTCAACGTTGTACAATGGGTTTCATACTTAAGAAAAACCTATGGGAAATGGGGAAACTAAAGCCCACGAGGGGTGTGCGAGTTTGATTTCCAATTGTTTCCCAAACAGACCCCCTAAATTTATGTTTGACAAAATGTGAGATGCAGCATATTCAACTACCAAGGAGGTCCAACAATAGCTACCAATTTCTCAAAAAAAAAACGGAGGTCCAACTAGCACTCATGGGCAATCAACTTCATGGAGCCTTCCTTTCCACAAATCAATTCATGCAATGTTCTTGATCGAAGAGATCAAGGCAGCATGCCAAATGCACAATGCCTAAGAGAAGACTAGAGACCCTAATACTATCAACTTTTCCCAAGTCTCCATTGACAAAGGGTCACTAATATGAGTGTGTGACAGGGTAAGCTACGCAATGGGAGAGCAAGCAATATTTTGGAAGAAATCCTATTATTAGAAGAGGTGCTATCAATTCCTTCTCAGTTAGGAATTTGGGAAGCTAAAGAGGCACATGGTTCCTTGCTAGAGCAGGTTTGAGAGCCCCTACGACAATACCTTGCTCTGAGAGACCTAATTCTTGACATGTCTCCTTAATTGGATTTTAATTGACATAATTTATATTGTCAGCAGGAATTGAACAATTCAAAATGATGAATTTTACCAAGCATCTAATTTAATACTTATAAATGTGATACCATAGTTGTTGGGTGCAGGTGCATTCCTGATAGCGGAAGCTGGCTCGGGTCTGCAGAACCATGGATTGCTGGAAGCTCCTTGTGGTTAGGAGCATCGTCCGAACGATCTTATATCAAGGGAGCATGATTCTTGTCACTGGGAAGCGCAATTCCATAAGGGATTGCGAATGATGAGCGGATTTACAGTACCATTGGGCACAAACTTGAATAAGTGCATGTAAATTAGTGCCGAATAGAGAAAACATCATAAGCACTGCATCATACACATGAGAACCGTGGTTCAAACCTGCTGGAAACGAGGATCACAATATAGGGATCTGCGTTCCATCCAAGATCCCTATCTGGAATTGTGGGATCGAAGTTCCAAAGTGGGTCCATGACCTTGCTTACACTGTTCCAACAACCATGTGTGATACTAGTCGACACACTATAATTCACCAACCTCCACATATATCAACACTTCATTCATAAAGCATAAATAAATTACAATAACAAAAATTTCCACAAAAATTAAAACTAGGTATACACTAACTCTCAACAAAAAGACTTATTTTATTTCACAAAATAACTACACATATGCTAGTTGAGAACAAAAGACTTCAATATGTTTTTTTGAGCTGAAAATAGAAACCAGGGTTTCTTTGTTGATCTTAACAATTCCATGATGCAAATTTTATTTTATCACATAGGTTTAATCTTAAGCACAACAAATTTTACAATAACTAATATACAAATGGTGAAGGTCAGTTGTAATGTCATAAGCAGGCATAATTATGAATTAAGAATAGTTGAAGTCGTGAAAAAAAACAATTCAATATAGGACGGAAACTTGTTTCATGAGAGGAAAAAAAAAGGTCTGAAATCCAACACAATCCTATTTCAGGGGTTCATGGGAAGAATTTTCCAACATTTCATGAAATAACTTGCACTTCTAGCAATTTCATATGTTCCCCAATGTGCATTCAGCCTTAGCCTATCCTCCACTGTCCAAATATCACAGATACAACATGCATTCAATGTGCATCTCACCAACTTCACATGCATTCTTATATGCTTTCCTTGATCAAGCAAGGAGCCAAGAAGTTCCTCATGCATTGACCAAAAAACTATCACTGTTTTCCAAATGCAAGCTTAGTATGTTCTGTTTCCAGAACCATGCCTTACATTCCAATCCCCAAATTATAGAACCCGCTTCTTGAATAAAATTATGTAACCATTTCCACCTTAGGTAATTATGGGCAAAAAAATAATCAGTCTTAGTTGAGGAAAGTCAGGTTATCAAAATTAAAAATTTAGACATAATCCTCCAGTGAAGAAAACCTTCACTCAAATAGCTACAACAACAACAGCAACATTAACAAGAGGAATGAAAAACTGGTACTTCAGAGGGCAAACAAAAAATCTAATTAAACTGCGCACCTACATTTAGCCTCAAACAAAAGTATTGCATAAAATCACGACTTCTGGATCAAATACGCACATAAACCAAGTATATTATAAACTCATTCCATACCTTTTGAATCTGACTTGCGCTGGTCGTTGCTGCCCTTCGGTATTTCCTTCTTCTCTTTCGGATAGAAATTTTCATAATCTGTGAAAGCATAGCAAAAGGCAATATTATGATCAAACTCAATCTCCACAATTATTACAAGACAATAAAAAAGCCATCGTCCTCACTATTTTTCAAAGCACAAAAGAATGGTAGCACGAAGCCAGTAATGCCTGTAAGAAATACATCAAAAACAAACGTATTAAAAGAGAAAGGACCCACTTTTCTTTTTTGGGGCTTCACTGCAAAAAAGTCTCCGGCTTCCAGGATTCAAGAGGAGGAGTTGTGATAAGCATCTACCATGCATAAAATCTATAGCAGCTTTGCCATGGGTCGGAAAATCTCCACTAGCAGCAAGATAACTCAAATAACGGCTCATATACCCCAACCCTAAGCCATCATTTGGCTTCGACGACCCTATTATCGACTCAGTTTTTGCACCCAATCTAGCCCCATATCCAATTAACTGAGAGCCCTAATCACCAAAAATCATTGAAGAAAAAGTCAGAATTAAAATGAAACTAAAACACAAAACTAAAACTGATCAAAACATAAGAAAAGCCTTTTTAAGCTGAGATTCAAACACAAGACCACCATGACGCCCTAGAAACTCAAACATTTCAGCCAATGGCCAAACCATGCAAGCTCCTGATCCAGAATGGAATCGAGCATGCGTTTATGAGAGCAATGGAAAAATAAGGGAAAAGATCGAATTTTTAAGGTAGACTCACGTTTACAGCTCTCGTTCGAGAAATGAAGCGACTGATTTTGAGGAAAATCATTCTTCTTTGTTACTAAGCATGAATCACACGATGAGTTGCAGAGAGATATGTGCGTGCCCTAGCTTCACGACAACTCCCTTGGCCACCAAAACAAAGAAAACGGATGAACCAAAAAAACGATGAGAGAGGAAAGAGACTTGTTTTAGAGAGAGAAACTTGTTTTTAGAGAGAGAGAGCTTCGAGGATTTCAGAAGATAGCCGCAGAAAACCACGGGCAGCCTTGGATTATCTAGTTCAAGGCCTTCCGGCAATTAATTGCACCAAAAATTCCCTGCCCTCTGTCTTTCACTTAATTACCGTGCGATCCTATTCGGGTTTTACTATGGGGAAAGCTTTTTATGTTCCCTTAAAGTTCTTTCTTCCCCTATCATCCACTGTTCATTATCAAGAGAGCCATCCACCTTTTGTTCTTAAATCCAACATCTTAAAGTATTTTATTTTTAGTTTTTTAATACAATTTTTTTTAATATTAAATTTGGTACATGCCATCTTCTCATTTGGGCGCACTTATAATAAATATTAATAAAAATTTTTCTATAAAATATAATGACCAAAATACCTCTTGAAACTTTCAAAGGTAGTTTAGTTATTTTATTTTATTGAAAATATTTTTTTAATATTTTTCATTAGTGAGAGTTTAATAGAGGAATGGACGTCCAAAATATGGTGAAAAAATTGTTTATAGAAAAAAATTAAAAATAAAATAGTGTAGAGACGTGACATTGTGATTGGGGTAATATTAACCCTCCATTAAAACATGGACGGTTAGATAAGGGGGAGGATAGAACTTCTATATTGTAGGGGAACATAGAAAGCCTTCCCTCTACTATATAGGCAACATGTCCAAATGTCTGCGGGTGCGATATGATAACTGTGTGACATGAAGCTTGCTTAGTCTTTCTTCTCTTTTTTAGAATTTGTCTTCCATACGCCTGCGGCAGCATTCTGTACGTCCAGTATGGTCCTCAACTTTTGCAATTTGAAACCCGCTAAAATTCGTAAGGATAATTACGGATTCTTTCTTTTATATATAGAAATTCAAAGCTTTATTAATCAAGAACTAAAAGAAATTACAAAGTCTAAGACAATAGTCTCAATTAAAGAAGTACCTCCTTTGGCAAGGAGGTTTGCTAAACCATTGGCCTCACGGAAGACATGCACTAAGGAGAAGATGAAAGGTCTAGACATATCCCAAATTTGCAGCAAAATGGATCAAAGTTCCTAATGTGGTTTTTGCTCCATATTTCACCACTTAATGACATTCAAAGAATCACCTTCCACCACAAAAGGATCTCAAATTCCGTGCCACAAAAAGTTTTAATCTATAGAAGAGAGCCATTAATTCCGCACCATTTGCAGTTTTGTTTCACACAAAAGGATCTTAAATTCCTTACCACAAAAAGTTTTAATCTATAGCAAAGAGTCATTAATTCCGCTCCATTTGCAGTTTTGTCTCCCAGTGGGTCTGCATAGGAAAAGATAACAGCTCCATTCCAACCCCTCACCACTCCTCCAAAGCCATCAGGACCTGGATTTCTTAAACAACTTCCATTAAAATTAAGTTTAAAAACCCCAATTGAAGGGGTATCCATCTCCCCTGAGCCCTGCATTTAAATGGCCTCAAATGGAAAAGATTTGTTAAATTTCTCCTAATATCCACTTCAAGAATATATTTCCCCTCTTTTGTGATAGAGCATGAAAGCCAAATAGAATGTAAAATTTTCTCCAGAACACTATCCACAAGCAAACAATTCCCATCAAACACTTTTTTATTTCTTTCCTTCCAAACTTCCCAAATAAACACACTAGTTTGTGGAAGCCAAGAGAATGCTAAATTCGAAATAATCCCTTTAACTGCGGCAGGCATAACCAGGGCACACCCAAGCTAGTCAAAGAACCAATGCCAAATTTTAAGCATAAAAGAGCAATGCAAGAAAAGATGAGCTCCTGTTTCAACATCATTTTTGCATAATAAGGAAATATTTGTTAAGATCTTTCCTCTTTTGATAAGGTTATGAACAATGACAACCTTATCTTGCACTGCCAGCCACAAGAACGCTTGAATCTTAAGCGATACATGTCATTTCCAAACAACAGCAATTTCCAACATAGACCACCTCCAGCGATCATGGAAAAGCAAATTATATATAGACTTCACCGAAAGTAGGCCATCTGAAGCAAACTCCCAAACAACCTCATCAGCTACATTCTGCGGAATATATACCTCTTGCATTAGAGCTAACAAAACGAACAAATTCCTAAAAAACCTGGTCTGAAATTCTATTATAGGGGAGAACAATATTCCAGACAACCTGGTTACCTCTGATTTCAAAAATATCAGAAAGAACAGCATCAAGATTATCCATATGTTGAAAACCCAAAGGGAAAACATATTTCAGAGGGGAATCACTTAACCATTTATGATGCCAAAAGGAAATATTACAACCATCCCCGAGATTCCACCTAATATCCTTATGGATCAAAGGTTTACATGAGTTGATAGATCTCTAGCAATAAGACATCCCCCTTGTACCATTTCTTAATCCAGCCCACATATAAGATCTATCTTCTCCATATTTAGCAGAATAACTTGATACCACATCTAGTCTTTGAAGTAGCTTCTCCACCACCATTTACACAGCAAAGCCTGATTAAACAATCTAATTTTCCCTATACCCATTCCACCTTCCTTTTTAGGAGTACACACCCTGTCCCAACGGAGAAAGTGGTATTTTTTGGAATTTTCAAAAGACACTCAAATGAAGTTTCGCATGAACACTTCAATTTTCTTAGCAACCCGAGGAAGAATCTATAGTAAAGACATTTGATAGATTAGCAAATTTGACAAGCAAGCTTTAACTAAGGTATTCCTCCCACCCAAAGAGAGATATCTATACTTCCACAAATCAAGCTTAACTTGTATCCTTCGAATCACTTTATCCCAGACGACCATAGGTAGGCGTCCATCTGAAATTAGCATTCCCAAATACAAAACTGCGAAAACTTCCACCTTACATCCCAACACCCCTGCAATATCACGGATCAAAAAGTCATCACAATTAATTCCAATTGCTGCATATTTTTCAAAATAACCTTAAGCCCAAAGGCCACTTCACAACATTGCAAGAAAGTAGCAATATTTTCAAGTTGGTCACAATTAGCCTCATAAAAAAGCAGTGTATCAACAGTGTATTGTAAGTGTGTTATACACGGACCATTATTAGGAATAAGAAATCCTCTAAAGTTCCCTTTTACTTCAACATTTTTAACAAAACGACTAAAACACTTCGCATAAATAGTGTATAGGAAGGGGGACAACGGATCACCTTGGCGAAGACCACACGAGGCTCCAAAGAAACCAAAAGGGCATCATTTGAAAAGAATATAAAAATTTGCAAAGGATAAGCACCCATATATTCAACTTCTCCATTTGTCACCAATTCCCATATTCTTCATAAATTTCAAGAAGGATATTCCACTCAACCCTATCATAAGCTTTTTCTATATCCAATTTGATTACAACTCCTGTACTACCACGTAGAGATCTCAAATGAATGCACTCTTGTGCAACCAAAATACTTTTGGTAATCATCCTATCATTGATGAAAGCAGATTGGGGCCTTAGCGATAATTTTGTAAGGCTTGAGAGAAGGCGAATGGGTCTCATATCACTAAGGCTCCCAATAACGGACTTTTTGGAGATAAGGGTGATAAAAGTGGAGTTAACACCTTTGAAAAGTTCACCACTATGCAAAAAACCACGCACCATTTCCAGCAATTCCGACGAGACCAAATTCCAGAATTTGTGGAAAAAGAGAAGTGGAAAACTGTCAGGTCCAGGAGCCTTATCCCCAGGAAGCCCAAAAACTAATTTTTTTATTTCTTTCAAAGAAACGTCCCTCTCAAGCAGTACTAACGAATCAGCTGAAGATGGTACTCTTAGGGAAGACCTTTGAGTACCAGGGCTAGAGGTGTTTG
The DNA here is from genome assembly GCF_000471905.2 of Amborella trichopoda. The sequence goes on along the minus strand of NW_006498549.1, from coordinate 7,019,602 downwards.
CCTAGTGTTGGGAGAGCGACAGAGGAAGGAGTTGGTTCATGACTCCGTCTGAGTTGAGGTTGGGAAGGAACCTGCCAAGATGATGCGTGTGCACCTTTAAAGTTAGCCGTCCGGGTGAGTTGGGGGTCGACCCGGGCTCGATCAATGAGTCTGACCTGAGGAGGTCGAGACCCACGATCTTGTGTATGTGACGGGTGAGGCAGAAGCCCATCTCTCACAAGGTGAAGTTGTGTGTGTTGGGAGGGAGGACGGAGTGGTCAACCCTCATGTGCTCAAGGTGGAGTAGAACTGGCGCTGCCCCGGGCTATGGAAAGAAAATGCATGGCGCATGTAGGGTTTGGCCCGAGAAGGCCTAGCCCTGGATGCGAGCTCAAGGCAACATGAGGGTTGCCCCGAGGTGCGACTCGAGTGGATGGACCACGAGCCCTTGGGTGTGTGCGAGGGGTGGCGATCACAGGGTTTTTGCCTCGGTGTGCCGAGCCTCTAGGTCTAGGGGTTTAGAGAGATGAAAGGATATGGGGGGTGGCCTCGCGGCAAACCTCAAGAGCGACGACAACTTGCTTGCCTTTCGCGAGAGTGATGGGGCCAGCCTTTCGGCGTGCCTCAGCAATATGACTGGCAGTAGACTTGCCAGTAGTAGGGTGCGCCACAGTAGGTGTGCTACTCAGCGTGGGGCCTTAGTGGAGAGTCCACCAAGGTGAGAAGGCTGGGGTCTTAGTGAATAGTCCACCAAGGTGAGAAGGCGGGGAGGCAGGGACCTTTAAGTCCCCTCTCTTAGGTGAGAACTTGGGAGCCGGTCCGTGAATCCCCGACTCAGGACGAGGGTGGGGAAGGAGGCTTGAGCAGCTCGCTTCCCTGGAATAGCCACGAGTGCGGGGATAAGGAAGTCCTCGACTCGATTGAATGGGTTGAACAACCCAGGTGCCATAAAAATAAATGCAGAAAGTAAAAGAGGGTGCTGGTCAAACAAGAGAGAGTTGACTAAGGGGTAGTAAGCCCCCAGTGGAGTCACCAAGCTGGTTAGGTACCTTGATCTCATATTCCAGATCTGGATGATCTGGCGACACGTATCTCGAGTTTCTGACAAACCCGGGACTTGAGATCGCTCTCTCAGAACCTTGCTCGATAGCAAGGGTAGGTATACCAACCGATGAGAGAGAAATTAAAGGTGGGTTTGGGACTTACTCGGGCTGGCTCTCGTGGGCACCCTCTTAGATCACGAAGAAATCCCCTTAGCTGCTTGAGCTAGTTTAGAATCGCCTCCCTTGACCTGCAATCCTCATGTTTTCTACACAACACTTCTATGGTTAATTTGTAAGACAAGTGGGTCAAAGAGACCCACCCTTATCTTGGGGCAACGTATGCTCATGCGAGGGGGCTATGAAGCGTAAGGTTTAAATAAAGATAGAAAAGAGAAGAAAACTTGATGAAGAGGCAAGACTAGCATGACAGCACAGGAGTTATCGACTCAGAGGGTAGCAAGACAAGCATGGTTCTCAAGAGCAGCATGGCGGCAATACAACTCGAAACCGAGACTAATATGGCGGTGCTAGGCTAAGTCTACCCTCAATCAAGCGAGAAGAGAAAAGAGAATGGAAAAGAAGAGACGAGACGACAGAGTTATGAGGTCCGATGACACTAAGCATTGCTGCTCACGACCGTGGAGTAGCAGTGTCGTGGCCCTTGGGCGATGCTCGACACTAATGCTCATGGTCAGAGAACAAGAAATGAACTACAAATGACGCTAGGTATCACCGTGGCAACATAAGAAGACAACACGGCCCCGCGTGGGCTGCGAGAGTCTTTGATGAAGCGCACGGTGATGGTTATTCACGCAGCGCACGATGGTAATCCTTACGAGGCGCACGACAATAGGAGTGGGGCGCAGAAAGAGCGACGATGAACTCCAAATATGCAAAGGAAACTTCCTGGACAATGATAGGCGTTACCGAGGCCTTTAGCAGACAACAAAGAGTATTGCCATCTACTATTTACGCGCCAAAGGGAAGGACCCCTAAGGGCGGCAACGGGTTTCGCCGTCTGGGTTCTTCACCAATACGCCCAAGCTACGTCTGTGGACGGTGATGAGCAGCACTGTCTATAGGCCTCACTGGACGAAAGAGATAGAAGAAAAGAAGGAGAAGGATCGCACATCTCCATGTGCGACATGTTTGACCTCAGGGGAGACGTGCACGGAACTGTCACTGTCGTGCATGATTCTAGCGAGGAACTCAGACGGAGAAGAAGGAGAAGAAAGGAAAGAAGAGAGAGGGAAGAAGAAAAGAAAAAAAAGAGGGAGAAAGTTTACATCAACCCTAGGGGTACCAACCAAAAGTTTCTCTCACCTCACTCTCTCTCTCAAATGTGACCCAACAATGAGAAGAAAGAGAAACTTGTATTAAGTAAAAACTCTCTCTCTTTTGTAAAAGGTTAAGTCCTTTGTGCGTACAATGCTGGTACGTCTATATAGAATTTACTCCAAACATGGGTGGATGATAAAAAGTAACCCTAATTATTGAAAATTAAGATTAAATTGAATTAAAATAAATTAAAAAATATGATGCAAAGTGACAAATTTGCCCTTTCCTAACAAGTCGTGGAATTCTAGAACAGTCCATGTGTTGCCCTAGAACTTGCGTGATCTTGCATGGCTGATCCGGGGTCGTCCTGATGCCTGGTTGATCATAAGATGATTGTTTTCTTATAGGGCTAGGCATGGCGATCGATTTGATACCAACTTCGAGCCATGGATTATATTTTTAATGCATGATCATGTGACTTGAAGTTTGAATGGATCTTAAAACTTCAGATCGGATCTTAAAACTTCAGATCGATAGTGTACTCGTTCCTTGATGTTTTTTGGTGATTTCTTTATCACTTAGCATGCCGCTACGATCGCGGGGCAACAAACACAGCTTGATTCCGTGCCCGAACAAAGATTTTGCAATCTTGGAAATTTGGCTGAAATCTGGAATTCCGGAGACAAAATTTACAGGTGCTTCGTCGGCTTTGTGTGTAGAATCTGACCCGTTCATCACATACCGGGTTCAGGTTAGAGGTAGCCTGAGACCTTACTCACACGATGGAATTGATCTCGCGTCGATCAGGGATTTGGCAGCTCGAGCGAGGCACGATGCTGTTGAATTTCCTGCAACTTCTTCATGGATCAACATTTTCTCTCTAGCTTTTCTTTGGGCCCGAGCATCGCTATAGGGCGTGCCATATATTGAATCGCTTGTCTTGATTAAACGAACATGCTCACCAAATTTGAGCGCGATCAGACTTGGGACGGGTGAGATATGAGCTTCAAAAGTCACTGGTCGTGACTGTCCCTTCCATGGCGAGGAGTTGTAGAGTTGCCGCACGGGAATAGCGTGTGAACCCTCCTGTTTCACTCTTTTGTCTATAACTTCTTCTTGGAGTGTCCGTTGAGCTAAAATTTGACCTCTGAAGGTTTCAACCATGATGGATCCAATGGTAGTGGTCTCACAACAATTTGAGACACCAAAAATATAGCTCTAGTTATAGGTTCCGTTTCAGGGTGCTTGAGGCCGATTCTGTCGGAACTCTTTCTCAATCTGCACTGACTTAGACATGTCGGAATGAGACGAAACATGGCAGGAGACTTCCGAGAGACCTCATGAAGATTTTGGCTGATTCCAGGGCTATTATGAGATTGCTGAAATTTCCGCGGTTTGCTAGGCTTTATTGAGCGTAGGCCCCATGTTGATGAAAAATACCTTCGAACAGTTGTTATTGGAGTGATCAAAAGCCCGAACCAAAAGTTCCTTATCTTGCATTTTGAGAGGGATTGATTTTTGTAGATCTCTATATTTACAACAGTGCCGCAATATAGTTGGAAAAGACGATTATACTTCTTTTCGGTGGGATAAGTGGGTTGGTGAAGAGGCTCTCAGATTCATTTTCCCATATGTCTTCTCCAAGGTTTCTAATCCCCTTGCCTCATGGAGAACACTAACAATGGTTGGTCTATTAATTGCAAGTATATGAGAATGTCTGATAGATTTATTGCTGAATTTCAGAGACTTATGGAATTGCTCCAAACTTTTTATTATTCCCCTACCAAATATGACAGCCTAATCTAGGATATCACAACTCGGGAGAATTCACAGTTCAATTGGTGTATGAGCTCCTTGATGGGGAACACAATAGAACTTCATAAGCAAATTTAGCAAAAATATGAAGTTTAAATGTTCCTCTTAAAGTGAAAGTTTTCTTTTGAATAGCTTGTCAAAGGAAGTTGGCCACAGTTGACAATCTGTTAAAATGGCGTTTTATCTTAATTAATGTTTGTATACTATGTAAAGTGCATAATGAATCAGTGGATCATTTATTCCCTCACTGTCTTTTTTACTATGGGGCTGTGGAATTGGGGAAGGGAGCTCATTGGGGATATCTAAGTTGGGTACTATTTTGTGGAGGTCCTTATGGGTGAGAATCGTATTGAATGTGTGGAAAAAAATGATGGTTACATGTGAATTTGGATCGATCTCTAAACGAGATCAACTCAAATTTCTTGCGAAACAAGTTAAATTTTTTAAATCGATAAAGAGAGTGCGAGTCACTCAAATTATAGATTTAGAAGCATCGTAGATCTAGTTCTCCTCTAATTGGTAGCGGCAGATTTAGAATCTGTTTTGTAGACACTAAAAAGCTTCAAATTCCACACCTCCAACGAGTTCGGGCCCAACAAGCTACACAACGCAGGCCGGGCAAGTGTTTGTGAGTTAACCTGTCGAGGCTTACTGGACATTGGATTTGACTGATTCTTAGATCGTTGGAAAGCTCTTGGGGTATATTACGGCTTGGGATAGGTCAGTGTTGTGCTGGACTTAGAACTAGTGTTTCTAAGAATTTCCTTTGCCAGAATTTCTGGGGGTCTGTCTACAAAGCAATAGAGCTTTCAAGGAGAGTGCTCGGAGGTCTCGATACTAAAATCCAATATTTTTGCATTGGCAATTGCATGGATTGGGAATCACAAATAAGGAAGATTTGTATCTTTTAATCAACTTATCTTAAACCCATTAGAGGTGTCCAAAATGACTTTTGATCCTTTTAAGAGGTAGGCAATATGGATTCCTTCACCAGTAGAGTGCCTCAAATTAAACTTTGATGGTAGTTCTCTTAGAAAACTAAGCTGGGCTAGTTTCGATGGACTGATTAGAGATCACACAAGTAGGATACTTATATCTTACTTAGGTCCCCGTGGTGTAACTACAATAAATGAGACTGAGGCAAGGGTAATTTTACAAGGCTTAAAGTAGATATCTAGATTGGCAGCCCACAAGATTATTGAGTGTGATTCGACTAACTAATATTACAACATAGAGTGAAGGAGAAGCTAGGCCACCTTGGAGACTAGTATCCACTCTGAATGAGATCAAAGATCTTTTGTCTTCTCTTTCGGTTGAGTTTTGCTATTGTTTTAGGGAGAAAAATATGGAGATAGATTCTCTAGCGAAAGGAGGAGTTCATCAGCAATCGTTGGTGATCACTAATATCTCTCAGGTGCCTCCTTTCTTTTTTGTTTATGTAATATATTTGTACTATTTATTTTTAATGACAGCTCATGGTTAACATTCAAAAAAATAAAAAAAATATGGAGGCGCCCATGATAAAAATAATAAAAAATATTTTTTATAAAAACTACAAAAATATCCTAAAAACTTTTGGGGGCACTTGGGTCATTTATTTTCACGAGAAACACTTTGTATTTATGCTACTTGTGCCCTAATAAGAAAGACGACCCAAATTTCACTAAAAAATATTTTGTAGAAAAAATTAATATTCAAACAATATTTTATCATAACATTGTGATATAAGAAATCCTAGCCATCCATTAGATGAAATGGTTGAAAGTGGAATCACATATAATTTATACATGGGTGGGGTCACACATGAAGCTTTCCCTTTTTTAAAATAATGGGGAGAAATACATGGAGTGTTCAACTTCGTAAGACGTATTAATTAGCCTATCGTGATTTAGTCCCTTATCTCGAACTCTTCAAACCAATATATAAAAAACATGGCAAACTCGACTGGAACCGACTATTTCGGATTGGAAACTGGTGGGACCGGTCCAGTTTCGCCAAAATATCGGGAACCGGCTAGGAAGTGGCCAGTTCTTTGGTAGAATTGATGAATTATGTCAGAGAACTAGTCCCACTTTTATTTTTAATTTTTTGAAAATTTTTTCAATTTTTTTTGCTTTTTAATTCGTTTAAATGATATTGGGTGATGAACAAAATCGCCACATACATAGATGTCTCAGTTTCCTAAGTCGCTCTTAATTTTGTATTTGGCGATTAGAATACCTACAATTCAATTATTAAAACAAACAAAAAAGCTATAATCTTCTACATAAAACATTTAAAACTTAGATGGCTTTGTCTTCGATGCCTCTTAATGTTTTTACGTAAAGGGTATGGATTGTATAAGGTTGTAACTTGAAGCAATCCAATTAAGGCGCACTTCCAAATTTTATCATAACATGTAATTTTTTTTTGGATTATCTGAAAATCAATTTTTATCTCTAATTTAGAAATTTTAAATTCCAATAATGGTTAAAATCAAGTCAATCTATAAATATATGAAAATCTTGAAAATTGACAGTCAAGATAATGTATTGCAAGATGCACTATTTATAGGATTCAAAATTTTATTTATTTATTTATTTATTTATATTCATACATCTCAATGTCCAGATGAATAATTAGAGGGTTTTTAACATTAAAACAACATTTTCTAATGGATATTTTTAGGCGCATCTTTAATTCTATATTTTAAAGTAGTAACTTTATACGAACTTTTTCCTTATATAAAACTGGTTAGATGACTCAATCTCGTCCCTTGGGTTGGGATGACCTGGTGGCATGTGTCTTGGGTTTCAAGGAGAACCCAAGACTTGAGACTGCTCTCACGGGAACCTTGTTAAGAAACAAGTGCAGGTACACCAACCAGTGAGAGATGAATTTAATGTAAGGTGGGACACACCTCACCTGAGTCCGTGACTCACTTGGGCTGACCTGCATGGGCTCCCTCTTAGATCATGACGGAAAGCCCCCCAGTCCTTCAACTCGTTCGAAATCGCCTCCCTTGACCTGTAATCTCCTGTTTCTACGATCACGCACACATGGTTAATTTTACAAGACAAGTGGGCCAAGGGACCCCACCCTATCTTTAGGCGAATGCACACAAGTGTGCACATTCAAGGAAGAAGGGAAATACATGATGGGATGAAGATTGGGATGACGAAAGGAGAAGAAATAGCATAGAGAAAAGAGAAGAGAAGAAAGAGACATTTGACCAGGTGGCTAGCCTGATACAGTGGCTAGATCGGTATGATGATTGACTTGGCATGGTACAAGACGGACACGTTACTCAGACCGGCATGGCAGCAATACTACTCGCCGACAGGACCAACACTAACCAGTCTGGCACGTTGGTGAGTCTGACGTGGCAACAAGACGGGCACGGTGACAATACTGCTCGATAACGAGACTACCATGACAGTGCTTGACTTAGCCTATCCCTTGGTCAAACGAGAGAGGAAGAAGAGAGAGAAGAGAGAAGAAGGAAGAAAAAAGAAAGAAGAGAGAGAAGAGAGAAGAAGGAAGAAAAAAGAAAGAAGAGAGAGAAGAGAGAAGAAGGAAGAAAAAAGAAAGAAGAGAGAGAAAAGAGAAGAGGGCAGAGAGCGAGAGAAGAAAGAAAGAAGTGAGAGAAGAAAGAAGAGAGAAAAGGGAGAAAAGAGAAGAGAGAGAAAGAAGAAAGAAAGAGGAAAGAGGAGAGAGAAGAAAGAAGACAATTGGTTAAGTGTCTCGATCTTGCCTTCCGGATCTAGATGATCTAGGGGCACATATCTCGGGTTTCTAGCGAACCTTGGATTTGAGATTCCTCTCTTAGAACCTTGTTCGAGAGCAAGGGCAGGTAAACCAACCTATGAGAGAGGAATTTAAGGTGGGTTCGAAATTTACTCGGGCTGGCTCGTGTAGGCACCCTCTTAGATCATGAAGAAAGCACCTCAGCTGCTTTAGCTGGTTCGAAATTACCTCCCTTGACTGCAATCCTCTTGTTTTCTGCACAACAATTCTATGGTTAATTTGCAAGACAAGTGGGTCAAAGAGACCACCCTTGTCTTAGGGCAATGTATGTTCATACGAGAGGGCGATGAAGCGTATGTTTCAAATAAAGATAGAAAAGGGAAGAAAACTTGATGAAGAGGTGAGACTAGCATGACAGCTGGGAAGTTATCGACTCGGAGTGGAAGCAAGATGGGCATGGTTCTCACGACCAGCACGACGACAATACCACTCGAAACCGAGACCGATATGACGGTGCTAGGCTAAGTCTATCCTCAGTCAAGTGAGAAGAGAAAAGAGAATGAAAATAAGACATGATACGCCAGAGAAATGGGGTCCCGACGGTGTAAGGCGTTGCCGCTCACAATTGTGGAGTAGCAGTGTCGTGGCCCTTGAGCGGCGCTCGACACTACTGCTCACAGCTATAGTGTGAGAAATGAACTACGGATGACGCTAGGCATCGCCGTTGGCAACATAAGGAGACAACATGCCTCTGTGCTTGCAACGATAGTCTCTGATGAAGAGCGCAGTGATAGTCATTTGTGAAGCACGTGACGATAATTCTCACGAGGTGCACGGTGATTGTCATTTATGAAGGGCATGACGATAGGCGTGGGGGGCATGAAGGACTGCGATAAGCACCGAACACACGAAGGAAGCTCTCGGATGGTGATGGACGTTGCTTAGACCTCTAGTGGGCGGCAATGAGTATCACCATCTACGATAGACACGCAACAGGGCAGAACCCCTGCGGGCGGCAATGAGTTTCACTGTCTGGGTTCTTCACTGAGACGTCGAAGCTACATCTGTGGACGGCGACGGGCAGCGCCGTCTACATGCCTCACTGGAAGAAAGAGATAAAAGAACAAAGGAGAAGGAGACTCGCGCATGGCGCTGCCATCACCATGCGTGACCTGTGAGACTTCGGGGGAAGCATACACGACACTGCCATTGCCGTGCATGACCTCTGCGAGGAACTCAGATGAAGAAGAGGGAGAATAGAGGAAATAAGAGAGAGGAAGAAGAAAAGAAAAAGAAGAGAGAGAAAGTTTACCTCGAACCTAGGGGTACCGGTCAAACGTTTCTCTCACCTTACCCTCTCTCTCAAACGTGACCCAATAATGAGAAGAAAGAGAAACTATATTGAGTAAAAACTCTTTCTTTTGTGAAAGGTTGAGTCCTCTGGTGCGTACAATGATGGTACGTATATATAGAATTTGCCTCAAACATGGGTGGATGATGAAAAGTAAGCCTAATTGCTGAAAATTAATATTAAATTGAATTAAAAGAAACTGGGTGCAAAATGATAGATTTGCTTCTTCTTAACAATTCGTGAAATTTCAGAACAGTCTATGTGTTGCCCTTGAACTTGCGTGATCTTGCATGGATGATCCGGGGTCGTTCTAATACCCTGTTGATCGTAAGATGATTGTTTTCTGGTAGGGCTCGACATGACAATTGATTTGATACCAACTTCGAGCCATGGATTGTGTTTTTAGTGCATGATCATGTGACTTGAAATTTGAATAGATCTTGAAACTTTGGATTGATAGTGTACTCATTTCTTAATGTTTTTCGATGATTTCTTCACTAAATTACACTGAGCATGCCGCTATGATCTTAGGGCAACGAACACAGCTTGATTCTGTACCCGAAAGAAGATTTTGCATCATTGGAATTTTGGCTGAAATATGGAATTTCAGCGATGGAATTTGCAGTTGCATCATCGGCTTCGTGTACAGAATCCGACCGTTCATCACGTATGGGGTTCAGGTCAGTGATAGCCCGAGACCTGACGCACATGATGGAATTGATCTCACGTTGATCGGGTTCACAAGCGGCGTGATCTTGCCACTCGAGTGAGGGCAATAAAATTTTGATATAAGAAATCCTAGCCATCCATTAAATCAAACGGTTGAAAGTGGAATCACATATAATTTATACGTGGGTGGGGTCACACATGAAGCTTTTCCTTTTTTAAAATAATGGGGAGAAATACATGGAGTGTTCAACTTCGTAAGACGTATTAATTAGCTTATCGTGATTTAGTCCCTTATCTCGCACTCTTCAAACCAATATATAAAAAACATGGCAAACTCGACTGGAACCGACTATTTCGAATTGGAAACTGGTGGGACCGATCGAGTTTCGCCAAAATATCGGGAACCGGCTAGGAAGTGGCCAGTTCTCTGGTAGAACTGATCAATTCTTCAGAGAACTAGTCCCACTTTTATTTTAATTTTTTGAATATTTTTTCAATTTTTTTGCTTTTTAATTCGTTTAAATGATATTGGGTGATGAACAAAATCGCCACATATATAGAGGTCTCAGTTTTCCTAAGTCGCTCTTAATTTGGTATTTAGCTATTAGAATACCTACAATTCAATTATTAAAACAAACAAAAAAGCTATAATATTCTACTTAAAACATTTAAAACTTAGATGGCTTTGTCTTCGATGCCTCTTAATGTTTTTACGTAAAGGGTGTGGATTGTATAAGGTTGTAACTTGAAGCAATCCAATTAAGGCGCACATCCAAATTTTATCATAACATGTAATTTTTTTTAGGATTATCTGAAAATCAATTTTTATCTCTAATTTAGAAATTTTAAATTCCAATAATGGTTAAAATCAAGTCAATCTATAAATATATGAAAATCTTGAAAATGGACAGTCAAGATAATGTATTGCAAGATGCACTATTTATGGGACTCAAATTTTTATTTATTTATTTATTTTTTCATATTCATACATCTCAATGTCCAGATGAATAATTAGAGGGTTTTTAACATTAAAACAACATTTTCTAATGGATATTTTTAGGCGCATCTTTAATTCTACATTTTAAAGTAGTAACTTTATACGAACTTTTTCCTTATATAAAACTTGTTAGATGACTCAATCTCGTCCCTTAGGTCGGGATAACCTGGTGGCATGTGTCTTGGGTTTCAAGGAGAACTCAGGACTTGAGACTGCTCTCACGGGAACCTTGTTAAGAAACAAGGGCAGGTATACCAACCGGTGAGACATGAATTTAATGTAAGGTGGGAGACACCTCACCTGAGTCCGTGACCTCCTCGGGCAGAATCAGGTTTTCTTAAGGCCAAATGCTATGAACCTTTGATTGGCATTGTTCGTTGCTACTCTAGGTTTGATTTTTATGCTCAGGGTATCTCTATAGGTCCTATCTAGTAAGGTCCAATCGGGGCCTTTTGACCCATCCCGAAAGTCTGGTCCCATGTAGGCTAGGGGGTTTTGGCAAGGTATACCCTGAAGCCTGTGGCAGGTTGGACCCTAGCTTTGTCAGTTTCCTGCCTTCGTGACAGTCCTTAGAATTTTCGGAGGGATCTTTTGGTGATTGTCCTCACCCTCAAGGGCTCTTGTTGTTGTTGAACTGGGGAGATCTTATGTGGTGCTCACTCTCAGATGAGCCATGTTTTTGTGATTGTTGGGAGATCTTATGCAGCTCTCACTTCTTGATGAGCCGTGTTGTTGAAGTGCGGGGGATCTTGTGTGTCTCTCACCCCTTGATGAGCCATGTTGTTGAAGTGCGGGGGATCTTATGCGGCTCTCACCCCCAGGCGAGCCATATGGAAGTGTGGGAGATCTTATGCAGCTCTCATTCCTTGACAAGCCATGTTGTTGATGCAAATGGATGATAGCTTTTTAGGATTTTGGGCAGACCTCATGAGCCAGGATTGTGACTATTTGGAAATTGAATGTCAGTTGAGGCAGTGGTCGAGCGTCAGCCTGTCATCTCGGTCCAAGCGCCCTCTTGCAAGGTTTCAGTTGAACCGGGGAAGTGGCGCATGTCCGTCAATTTTACTCATGGCGTTCCCTTGTCCAGGTGTACACCATGCCCATTTTTTTATGTGAAGGTGTATTTAGAGTCGTGCCTTCAAGACCTGTGCGAAGCCTTTTAATGTCATACGAAAGGAACGTGCATTATAGTTTAGGGTCATACAGCTGGACCGTAGTGGTGATGAATGGCAGTTTGTGGAGGCCATAGAGTGAGCTTGGTGATGACTTTGACCCACTTGGGAAGATGGCTTAAAGTTGCGTTATGAAGAGTTGATGATGAATGGATGGTGGTTGAACAATGGTGACCCACTAGCTGACGGTGAGTATGGCTTGCGGAAGGGTTCGCCATTTGGTGAGCATGGGTAAGACTCACTGGGGGAAAAGATGGTAATGATGGTGAAGGTGATGCGTGCATACGAATGGGCCGTCAAGGGAAGGCGTGCGTGAAGATGCACGTAAAGGGCGTGTGCGAGTATGTAGACTCACTGGGGAGGAAATGGAGGTGGTGTACATAAACGAACAGGTCGATTAGGGAGGACGTGCATGAAGACGCACCTAAGGGGCGTGTGCACGTATGTGGAGGTGTCTTTAAGGTCATGCCTCCTGGACCTGGCCAAAGCAGTTTGACGTCATGGGGCCAGGACGTACACTATGATTTAAGGTCATATAGCTTGGACCGTGGTTACGCAGTTTAAAGTCATGCAACTAGGACCATGCAGTTTAAGGTCGTGCAATGAGACCTCTGCTACAGTTTAAGGTCATATAGTTTGGGCCATGGCTGTACAGTTTAAGGTCATGTAGCATGGACCTGGGCTGTGCAGTTTAAGGTCATACATCATGGATCAGTGTGTGGGTCGTCATGTAGGTAAAGCTACATGAGGGATGGGTTGTGGATAGCAATATGAGTCCCTGGGGATAAAGATAATTAAGGCTATACACAAGCAAAGAGGTTAGATAAAGATGGCGGCATTCGGGGAGTGGCAAACGAACGTGACTTCACGGGGGATTTGGAGGGCAAGTGTGACCTCTCGGGGATAATGAGCAATTGACATGTATGTGACTCTACTGAGGATGACAGGCCAGAGCACATATGAACCTCATGAGGGTCTAGAGGATAAGAATAGACCTAAACTCCCTGGGGATAGTGGATCATAGTAAGATGTGACTCTTGCTGGGATGTTCGTGTGAAACAAACGCATCAGGGGTTAAAGGGGTAGGTATGACTCTTGCATACATCTAACTCCATTGGGGATGTTGATGAAATACCTTTTTAGTGAAGAGGTGGTCTATCTCTCGGTTGGAGTTATGCGTATGGACAGTTTGTTGTGATGTGCGTCACAGTTTTAGGGTCTTGTAGCTCGGACTATGGCTATGCAGTTTAAAGTCGTGCGGCTAGGATCGTGCAGTTTAAGGTCGTGCAATTAGACCTTCACTATAGTTTAAGGTCGTATAGTTTGGACCATAGTGCTAAGCCTTTTAATGTCATGCGGTTAGGATGTGCACTATGGTTTAAGGTCACATAGCTGGACCATGGTCATACAGTTTTGAGTCGTGTGATGAGGACTATGCAGTTTAAGGTCGTGCAACTAAACCATCACTACGATTTAAGGTCATATAGTCAGACCGTGGCTATGCAGTTTAAGGTCATGCAGCACAGACCGTGGTCGTACAATTTTGAGTCATGAGATAAGGACTATGCAATTTAAGGTCATGCAATTAGACCACTGCTACAGTTTAAGGGCATATAGTTTGGACCATGCAATTTAAGGTCGTGCATCTGGACCATGGTGTGGTGAGGGAATGTGACTCCATGGGGAACAGAGCCATCACCAGAGGCTGGACATCCTGAGGAGTGAAGCTGTGGTGCAGGGAATGAACTTCCTAAGAGTACCAGGCGATGGCCTAGATGAGAGTCCCTTGGCATGCGCGTGGCACTAGGTGTTGGATGGTCTTTCAACCCTTCTTGTAACGAGTGGAAGGCGGAGCAGGGGTTTCCCGGTGGCGGCTAAGTACTTTTGTCGGGGAAAGGCAATGCCGGTAGGGTAAAGAATAGGGTCAGACTTTCTGGCTGTTGGAGGAGTGTTCCCTGCTAAACTCAAAGGGTTGTGGAGGAGATGAAAGGACATGAGAAGGTGGACGGTCACCACGGGCAGGTAGTTGGGGAAACTAAGGAAGCACAAGGGTTAATGCCCTTTGGAAATTGGGGATGCTGGGAATCGAGGTACAACAAGGGCATGCGCGACATTAAGTTGTATGCGGCGCTACCTTCGCGCGTTCGTAAGCCACGTACGACGATAGCCATGTTCAGGAGCATGCTGGTCGCGGCGATGGTCTCGCGCGGCATTGGCTTTCCCGTGGTGATGGTAGAACATGGCATTGTGTTGTGCACGACGGTGGCTGCGCATGGTGTTGAGTCACAAGCGGTGATGATCATGGACGACGATGTCTTGCGGGGGTCAAGAGTGATGGAAATGGAGAAGGCTGTGCCACCGCGGTCTGTTGTAAGCCAAGTCCTCCAGCACAGCCGTGAAGTCCATGTTGTTCCGTCCTGGGCCGGTCCCTTGGAAGCCAGCCATGGCTCGTTAGATGAATTGAAGCTGACTCGAAAATGGTTGGCTCCTTCTTTTGGCCTATAACTATCCTCTTTGGTGGCATTGAAGCTAACTTCTCCAAGTGGTTTTGCTTCTTCATGAGGAGAGCATCTGTTTGGTTGGTTTGCTTCTTTTTCATGAGGAAGACATTTCTTTCATGGGTTTGCTTCTTCTTCATGAGGAGAGTGTTTCTTTTTGGCCTGTAGATGTCCTCTTATCCTCAAATGTAAGAGTTTTGTTACTTCCATAGTAATGGGCTTTTGATTATAACTTGTAACTCTTTTTAATGCAATGAAAGAAATGAACTTCTTTTGGACTGGCTTAATGTTCTTCTTTTCCATTTCCTTATTTTCTTACTGTACACACCACAGTTTAGGGATACATCAAGGATAATACTTCTTTAGATATTGTTTATTGATAGGGGGCATTGCCTCTCCTCCATCCGAGTTTGCCAGTACATAGGCCCCATTTGGTGTAACTTTTTTTACTACGAACGGGCCTTCCCACTTGGGTTCAAATTTTCCTTTGCGGCACCCATGCATGACAATCGGTCTCTTGACTGCTAAGACTAGCTCCCCACTAGTGAATGAGCGAACCTTGACAGACTTATCGAAGGCTCTCTTCATTCTTCCTTGATTGAGCTCGAGGTTTTGCTGGGCCTCTAATCTCTTTTTGTAAAGGGCATCCAACTCTTAGTAATGGAGCTTGACCCTTTTATCTTCAGTCAATCCATGATGTATAGCGACACAGAGTGAGGGTATTTGAACCTCGATGGGTAAGACCGCCTCACCTTCATAGACCAAGGAATAAGGAGTGGAGTTTGTAGCATTTTGAGTGGTGGTGCGATAAGCCCACAGAGCTTCAGGCAGCTTCTCGTGCCAATTCTTCTTTGATTTTGAAACTGACTTCCAGAGCACCCCACACAGAGTTTTGTTGAATGCCTCAGCGAATTCGTTGGCTCGAGGGTAGTACATAGTCGAGTACTTCCACTCTAAGCCAAACTAGTTGACCAGGCAATCAACATGATGGCTTCTGAACTGGGGGCCATTATCAAAGATTATCCGGTCCGGAACTCTGAATCGGTAGATGATGTGATGATCCACGAAGTTGGCTACCGCGGTCCCTAGAGCCTGCTTGAGAGGGATCTCTTCAGCCCACTTAGAAAAGTGGCCTGTCACTGCCAGAATGAAGGCATGGCTCAAGGAAGAAGGGGGATCGATCTTACAATGTACATATCGCATTGGGAAAAGGGCCACGATGTCACTATAGGGTGGAGAGGCTCTGGGGGTTGATGAATGAGGCTTGAGTGAATCTGGCACACCTGAAATCTTTTGGCATAGTTTTGGGCATCAGGAACCATGGAAGGCAAGTAATAGCCGAGTATGTGTATGCGCTTGTAGAGCTTAGGGCCAGGCTGATGCAGCCCGCAGATACCCCAGTGCACTTCTTCGAGTATTTTGCTTGCCTCTTGTGTATCGACGCATCTGAGGAGATTTCCGTCAAAAGATCGACGAAAGAGAACATCTCCATTGAGAAGGGAATACTTGGTGGACATCCGTCGTATGCTATTGTGTTCCACCCAATCCTAAGGTAGCCTCTCATGCTTTATGAAATCCATGATAGGCTCTCTCTAGTCCTGTATTTGTTCAACCTTCGCACACATCGGGTCGAAGAATTCAGGCTGCTGCTCCTTGACCTTGGATTCTTTTCCTTGGGACATTTCTTACTCTTCCTCAACGACATCCTTAACTGCGAGGAGTGCCCGAATGGGTAAGGCAGGCATTCAAGGAAGACATCACTCTCATCATCTGCGTCAACTTCACCTCTTAAGTCGATGTGTCTCCATTCGGTTACCTAGACTGGAGTGGGCCCTGACGAAGACAATTGAATGGTGGCGCTGATCTTTGAGAGTGCATCAGCTTGCGAGTTTAGCCTTCTAAGGATATGACTCCGGGAGAAATCATCAAACTGGGCCATGTATGATTTGGCCTTGTCATGATAAGGCTTGAGGGTATCTTTCCTTATGTCATAAATCCCCTTGAGCTGCTAGATGACCAGCTCAGAGTTGCTGAAGGTGTTTCAGTTCTAGCTCTTGGGTGATTTCTCGTCTGATTATGAGGGCTTGATACTCGGCTTCGTTATGAGAAATTGCCTCTACAAGTGAGAAGGATAAAGGGATCATCCCCCCATCGGGAGTTAAGAACACAACTCCGACGCCCCCTCTGTCAGACTGAAATGCTCTGTCAAAGTACATTTCTCACGGTTGAGTTAGAGTCGTACAGAAAACTTCTTCATCTAGTCGCTTGACAAGGGAGATTCTGAAGGATCTGGGTGAGCTGCGAGGAAGTCTGATAGGGCTTGACCTTTGACGGCCTTCTGCGGTGCATACGTGATGTCGAACTCCATCAGCAATAATGCCCACTTGACCAAACATCCTCAAAGGCATGGCCGGGTCATAAGGAACTTGACAGGGGCCGCCTTGGATATTAACTTGACCTCGTGGCTAAGCACGTAATTGCAGATATTCTGTACAACAAAGATCAAGGCTAGGCACATCTTTTCGATGGGAGGGTAATTCTTCTCGCCCCCTTACATTCTGCGGCTGAGATAATAGAGCGCTGTCTCTTTCCCTCCATCATTGTTCTGCGCTAGGAGTGCCCCGAGTGACTCATCAAGAGCGGTCACATACAAGATGAGAGGCCTTCCCAACACTGACGTAGAGAGGACTGAAGATTCAATAAGTATTGCTTGATGTCATCTAGTGCAGCTTGACATACCTCGTCCCATATGAAGGTAGTGTCCTTCTTTAGGAGATGTGAAAAGGGCCTACATCGCCCTGAAATGTTCGAGTTGAACCTTCGAATGTAGGCGAGCTATCCTTGAAGAGATAGCAGTTCATGAAGGGTTGTAGACGGTGGGTTGTAGGCGTTGGCATGTCTTGAATTGCCTTGATTTTGACTGGCTCAATCTCCACTCCTCGGTACCTCATGATGAACCCTAAGAATTTTCTCGAGCATACGCTGAAGGCATATTCCAGGGGGTTCATCTTGAGTTGGTGACACCAAAGTCGTTCGAATACCTTTTTGAGGTCTTGCATGTGAGCGTGTTTCAGATTCCACCACCAAGTCATCCACATAACACTCGACCTCCCTGTGCATCAAGTCCTTGAAGATGGTTGTCATGACTCGCTGGTATGTGGCACCAGCGTTCTCTAACCTGAAAGGCATCATAGTGTAGCAAAAGACACCTCTTGGGGTCAAGAATGCAATGGCCTCCCCATCTTCTGGCGCCATCTTGATTTGATTATAATCGAAATACCCATCCATAAAGGAGAAGATTTGGCAATGAGCAGTGGAGTCGACCAGCATTTCGGTGAACAGGAGGGGGAAATCGTCCTTGGGGCAGGCTGTGTTCAAGTCATGGAATCAATACAGACCCTGATTTGGCCATTCTTCTTCTTGATTGGAACAACATTTGCCTGCTATTTTGGGTATTTGACTTCACATATGAATCCTGCCTACCTGAGCTTGTTCACCTCAGCATCAATCTACATCTCGAGGTCAGGTCCAAACCTTCTTGATTTCTGCTTCATGGGTTTGATGGTTGGATCAATACCAAGGTGATGGACAACAATCATAGGGTCTAGAACAAGCATCTCATGATAGTGCCAGGCGAAGACGTCTCGATTTGCTTAGAGGAGGGAGATATAACTTTCTTTCTCCTCTGGGGACATTTTGCTGAGATGAAAGTCGGCCTTAGGTCGGCCCCATCCCCTAGGTTGATCTCTTCAAGCTCATCAGTCGTGGCCTGACCGCCTTCTTCCCACACTTCTGGTGCTTCTTGGAGTTCCTCGTCAGGGGACTCACTAGGATTCTCAGTGACCTCGAATGTAGAAACCCATGATCCCGACATCTCAGCTTCTAAGAGGGGCACAGTGTGAGAGAGGATCAATCTCTGGGTAGTCCAGGCGATGGAAGGGTCGGCTTCGAACAGGGAGTCCATGACTTCGTGACTAGGATCACTCGGTGCCTGTCCCGAACTGGGTGACGCTTCATGTAACTGGATCGCATGGCAAGCCTCTTTGGATTAGGAGACCGAAAATGACTCTGTCTTTTCTAGAGCAGACAGGGCGTTGGCGATTGTCGAGAACCCTCCCTCCTGGGCCAGCATCTCTTTGAGGTGCTCTTGCTATGGCGTGGTGAGGGTGGTGTCTCCGAACTCTTTGTTGAGAGTGTCGAAGTCTGGGCACCGTCAAGCTCTACCTATAGAGAAAATAGAAGAGGAGGGAGGAGAAGAAGGATTAGAACGTTCCGGGCAGCTTTTTATGTCGTCACCAGAATTTGACGTTTGCAGGGGATATTTTAGGTCTTGCCCTGGCTTTAAACGTCGTGGGGTGCTTTTAGCGTCGTCACTCATATTGGAGGAATCCTGAGCTGCTAGTGACTCGGGGATGTCTGCTTAATTGGATGATAGGATAAGGCGAGTTGCGCCTGGAATGAAGTCCTACAAGGTTGGCAGTGGGGGAGGCGGCCTGAGAAATTCTTCCTCGACTGGTGGCTAAGGAGGACGATTTCTTCAGCAAGCTAACCTAGGTGCCCGCCGTCTCCTTCTAGATCCCTGAGGGGGTGTTTGGACCGCCCTTTCTGGCTGGTGAGTAGTCTTAGCTTTGTAGGCTGCCTCACATTTCAAGGGTTTGAGCTTACTCCGCCCATGGTAGACTTACCCAGACTAAGAGGTTGACGTCTTTGAAGGGTTCAGTGTATGCTCATGAGGGGTTTGTAATGTGGCTTCCTCTTGAATGGGAGTAATGGCTTGAAAATATTCAGGGAGGACGACACAAACGATGTGGCCTTGTTGGACTTTCTTAGCAATTATAGCTTCGAACCCAGAGCACTTGTTGAGCTCGTGGCCCCATACTTCGTGATATGGGCACCAGAGCTTTTCTATGCCTTGGGCAAGACGCCTCGGCTGCTTGGCGGGTTTGGGAGTGACGAGGCCCTGTTGGTGCATTGCCTCAAAGAGGTTCTGCAGAGGGTCTTGCTCGACACTTCCTTGGGCTTGCATCGGGAAGTCTTCTTGCTCATGCGGAAGAGGGACTTGAGAGTGTCCTTCTGGGTTACCTTGAACTTCCTAACACTTCTGCATTTTCTCTGCCAAGAGCTTATAGAAGCCAGTGCATTCCTTAACGTCATGGCCTCGTATCTGGTGATACGCGTACCAGAGGTTCTCGATCCCTAGTGGAAGGAACTTAGGCTTCCTTGTCGGCTTGGGAGTGACGAGTCCTTCTTCAAGCATTATGAAGAAAAATGCACGGAGAATAGCGGAGGCATTGTCACCCTATTGGATTGTCACTATGTGAGAAGCCTCAGTTGCTCCAAATGCTTTCTTCAAGTCTTCGAGCTTTATTTGAGCCATGTTAATAAGGGCTTTGATAGTGTCGTTGAGCTTCTAGCAGTCGTAAGTGGTGTGGCATACCCTCCTATGATAAGTGCAATACCTCTCATATGTCTCCTGCCCAACTGACTATGCAGTATCGACCTCCAGCAGCTAGATCATGTTCTGTTCTAACAGCAGTCGAAGTAGTGCAGGAGTCCACTCCTTGTCGAAGGGGTAAACCTTATTCTGGTTCTGGATCTAGAAGTCATTTCATGTACTATTTTTAGGAGGCGGGACCTGATTGTAGGACTGCTGTTTGCCCCCGGCCTGAGGCGTCTGTGCCTTGGAAAGGTCTAGGGTTTGAGGAGATGCGCCCTTTGTGTCCGTCACGTTGACGGCCACGCTGATTACTGCCTTCTGGGTGCCCCGACTGTTGAAGCGAGAATTTGAGGTGGAGGGTTGCTGACGAGGCTGCCATGGTGCTTGAATAATCCCTCGATGCGAACTGCCCTAAAGATGAGCTCTGAAATTGGATGCCTCGACATGCAGATCAATCCCAAGAAGCATGTTCCGTAGCAGGTCTGGACCGCCTCTTTCTCAGTCATGAGAGTGGCGTGGAAGGTTGCTAACTCTCTCCATCATGTGATGAACTTGTCAACCAGCTCACCGAGGTCTTGCATCAGGGTGACGAGCTCGATGGTCTCCATGTTCCTTTGGACTTCGTAGAAATGTTAGTGGAACAACTGCTCCATTTCTTGTCACGTGTGTACCAAGTTTGGAGGCAACCGAGCATACCACTGAAAGGCTGACCCTTCGAGAGTCTCGACGAACTGATAGAGAAGGAGCTGCCTATCAGTCGCCATCTCTCGACAGGCTGCTTGGAAGTGGGTGTTGGAAGGTATTTTTCATCAACATGGGCCCCTCTCTCAATAAAGCCTAGTAAACAGTGGAAATTTTGATAGTCTCAGAATAGCCTTGGAATCGGCCAAGATCTTCATAAGTTCTCTCAAAAGTCTCCTGCCAAGTTTTGTCGCATTCTGACATGTCTAAGGTAGTGTAGATTGAGAAACAGTTTCGGCATAATTGACCTTTAGCACCCTAAAACGACCCCTATAACTAGAGCTACATATTTGGTGTCTCAAATTGTTGTGCGACCACCACCATTAGATATGACATGGTTGAAAACCTCTAGAGGTCAAATTTCACCCTGAACGAACACTTCAGGAAGAAGTTATAGGTAAAAGAGTGAAACAGGAGGGGCTACACGCTATTCCCGTGTGGCCACCCTGCAACTCTACACCATGGAAGGGGCATCACGAATAATGAATTTCGATGCTCATACCTCTCCCGTCCCAAGTCGGATTACCCTCAAATTTGGTGAGCATGTTCGTCTAGTTAAGATGAGCGATTCGATATGTGGCATGCCCTGCGACGATACCCGAGTGCGAAGAAAATCTTGAGAGAGTTGCTGATCTGTGAAGAAAGTGCAGGAAATTCAACAGCATCGTGCCTCGCTCGAGCACCTAGATCACACCACTCGTGAGCTCGATCGATGTGAAACCAATTCCATCATGCGCGTAAGGACTTGGGTTATCACGGACCACTGTACATGATGAACAGTCGGATTTCACACATGAAGCAAAGAAGTGACTGCAAATCCCATTGCCAGAATTCCAGATTCCGACCAAAATTCCAAAGTTCCAAAATCTTTGTTCGGGCACGGAATCGAGCTGCGTTTGTTCCCTCGCGATCGTAATGGTATGCTCAGTGTAATTCAACAAAGAAACCACCGAAAAACGTCAAGGAATGAGTACAATATCGATCTGAAGTTCTAAGATCCATTGAAATTTCAAGTTACATGATCATGCACTAAAAACACAATCCATGGCTCGAAGTTGGTATCAAATCATTCGACATGCCGAGTCTTACAAGAAAACAATCATCTTATGATCAACCGGGCGTGAGAATGACCCCGGATCATCCATGCAAGATCACCCAAGTTCTAAGGCAACACAGGGACTATTATGGTATTCCACTAATTATTTGGAAGGGACAAATCTATCATTTTACACCCTATTTTCTTTCTTTTGATTCAATTTAATTTTAATTTTCAGCAATTAGGGTTACTGTTGATCATCCACCCATGTTTGGGGCAAATTCTATAAATATGTACCATCATTGTACGTACTAGAGGACTCAACCTTTCACCAAAGAGAGAGTTTTAACTTAATACAAGTTTCTCTTTCTTTTTATTGTTGGGTAACGTTTTAGAGAGAGTGAGGTGAGAAAATTTTGACCGGTACCCTTAGGTTCGAGGTAAATCTTTTATCTCCTCTTTTCTTTTTCTTCTTCTCTCTCTCTTCTTTCCTCTCTTCTTCCTCTTCTCCGTCTGAGTTCCTTGCAGGGCTCATGCACGGCAGTGGCAGTGCCGTGCATGCTTCCCCTGAGGTCACACAGGGCACGCATGGCAATGGCAGCGACATGCACAAGTCTCCTTCTCCTTCTGTTTTTCTATCTCCCTCTTCCAATGAGGCCTGTAGATGGCGCTGCCTATCACCGTCTACATATGTAGCTTCGACGTCTTAGTGAAGAACCTAGACGGTGAAACTGTTTGTCGCTTGCAGGGGTACCTCCTTGTTGCACGTCTATAGCTGACTATGATACTTATCGTCGCCCCCTAGAGGCCTCGGCAATGCCTATCGTCGTCCATGAGCTTCCTTCATGTATTTGGTGCTTATCGCCGTCCTTCCTGCGTCCTACGCCTATCGCCGTGCACCTCGTGAGGATTAACATCGGCACTTTACAAATAACTGTCATTACGCGCTTCATCAGAGACTATTACCGCATGCATGGGGGCGTGTTGTCTCCTTTTGTTGCGAACGACGATGCCTAGCACCGTCTGTAGTTCATTTTTTGACTCTCTAGCCATGAGCAGTAGTGTCGAGCGCTGCCTAAGGGCCATGATATTGCTATTCTACGATCGTGAGTGACAACGCCTAGTGGCGTCGGGACCCCATCTCTCTACCGT
Organism: Amborella trichopoda; assembly: GCF_000471905.2. The sequence continues at coordinate 6,996,708 of NW_006498549.1, read as the reverse complement.
ATCGTGTCTTATTTTCATTCTCTTTTCTCTTCTCACTTGACTGAGGCTAGACTTAGCCTAGCGCTGCCATATCAATCTCGGTTTCGAGTAGTATTGCCGCCGTGCTGGTCTTAAGAACCAAGCTCATCTTGCCACCACTCTGAGTCGATAACTCCCCGGCTATCATGCTTGTCTCGCCTCTTCGTCTTCTTCTCTTTTCTATCTTTATTTAAACCTTACGTTTCATCGCCCTCTCACATGAACGTACGTTGCCCTAAGACAACGGTGGGTCTCTTTGACCCACTTCTCTTACAAATTAACCATAGAAGTGTTGTGCAAAAAATTGCAGGTCAAAGGAGGCGATTCCGAACCAGCTAAATCAACTAGGGTCTTTCTTTGTGATCTAAGAGGGAGCCCACGTGAGCCAGGCTGAGTAACTCCCGAGCCCACCTTCAATTCCTCTCTCATCGGTTGGTATACCTTCCCTTGCTCTCAAGCAAGGTTCTGAGAGAGCGATCTCAAATCACGGGGTTCGCCAGAGACCTGAGATACGTGTCGCCAGATCATCCAAATCTGAAAGGCGAGATCGAGACACCTAACCAGTGGGCAGTATGATGATTAGGAGTTGTAGTACCGTTGAACAGGGGGAGTTTCCCTTTTTAGTAGTTTGGGGGAAACGACACCTGATCAATTTACAAAGGATACGACTTTTGATAGAGCGACGTCTCCTGCATGTCTGGAACTTTGTTCTTGAGGCTATGGGCCACCATAGCATTTATGTTGGTTTGAGAGACCCCGCGGGAGGTAGAACTGCCTTGGGAGGTCAGTGGAGGAGTTTTCTTGGGAACTGTGTCCTCACAAGTCAGGGAATGGGCCGAAGAAGGGGACCTGAAGGCCTCTAGGCATTCCATCTTTCCAAGGATGGCTTGCATCATTTCCTCGAACTTGTTCATCTGCTCCTCCTGAGCATCGTACAGGTCATTGATCACCATGACACTGACCGTCTCTTCTGGAGGGTCAGAGCCTAGTGGCACAGTGGACTGCCGAGGTTGGAGAGTCGTACATGGCAAGTCAGTCTGGAGGGGTTCAGCCTGCCGCGACTGGACTCGAGCCTTGTATGCCGATCTAGTGAGGACTGGTTCTCGACAGTCCTGGGACCGTGGCTTCCTGGCAGTGATGACCGAGAAATATTCTTGGGCTTGCTTAGATTCTAAGTTTGAGAGGGAAAAAGGGATTACGAGGCAAGAGATCACCAAGAGTGGCGACCTCAACTACCTTAGAGGCTTCCATGGTCAGGATATGTAGGCCTCTTTTCTGCATCTTGAGGTGACTGTGGACCTCATTCCAGAACCGAGCCTCAACCTGGACAGGCCCGCCTTCTTTGAACACCCAAGGGTCGTGTTTATGAGTTGGAGCAAGGAGTGGGGTCCAAGGATAGCAAGCGAGCTGGGTTTCTGCTTTGGAGGCTGGAGGCCTCTATTTAACATCAAGTCATTGCCCTGAATTCGCTTGTGGGGCCCGGGTATACGGCTGACCTGAGGCTGGCTCAAGATGGTACTATTAGGGAGGACCTTTGAGTATCGAGGCTCGAGGAGCTTGCCTAATGTCGGAAGAGCGGCAGGGGAAGGAGCTGGTTCATGACTCCGCTTGAGTCTAGGTTTGAGAGGGACTTGCAAAGATGGTGCGTGTGCACCTTTAGAGTTAGCCGTCTGGGTGACTTGGGGGTCGACCTGGGCCCTCTCAATGGGTTAGACTTGAGGAGGTCAAGACCCATGTGCTTGTGTTTGTGAGGGGTGAGGCAGAAGCCCATCTCTCACAGGGTGAAGCTGTCTGTGCTGGGAGGGAAGACAGATTGGTCGACCCTCATGTGCTCAAGGTGGCGTAGAGCTAGCGCTCCCTGAGCTGCGGGAAGAAAATGCATGGTGCATGTAGGGTTTAGCTCAAGAAGACCTAGCCTTGGATGCGAGTTCAATGCAATGTGAGGGTTTCTTCGAGGTGTGGCTCGAGTGGATGGACCAGGAGCCCTTCGGTGTGTGCAAGGGTGAAGACCTCAGGACCTTTGCCTTTATGTGCCGACCCTACAGGTGTGAAGGTTTGGGGTGGTGAAGGAGCACAAGGAATTGCCTTACAGTGAATCTCAAGAGCAATGACAACTCGCTTACCTTTCATTGGAATGGACAGGGTAGCCTTTCGGCATACCTTAGTGATATGACTGGCAGCAGATTTGCCAGTAGTAAGGTGCGCGGCAGCAGATGTACTACCCATGCAAGGGGCCTTAGTAGAGAGTCCACCAGGGTGAGAAAGCGGGGAGGCAGGGACTACTAAGTCCCCTCTCGCATCGATCCAAGTGAGAACATGGGAGCCAAACCGTAAGTCCTGACTCAGAAGGAGAGTGAGGAAGGAGGCTTGAGCGCTCGCTTCCTCCGAACAGCCACAAGTGCGGGGATAAGCAAATCCCCAACTCTGATGAATGGGTTGAACATCCCAGATGCCATAGAAATTAAAGCAGAAAGTAAAAGAGGATACTGATCGAACAAGAGCGAACCGACTAAGGGGTGCTAAGTCCTCAGTGGAGTCACCAAGCTGGTTAGGTACCTCGATCTTGCCTTCCAGATCTAGATGATCTGGCAGCTCGTATCTCGGGTTTCTACCGAACCTGGGATTGGAGATTGCTTTCTCAGAACCTTGTTAGAGAGCAAGGGCAGGTATACCAAAAAATAAGAGAGGAATTTAAGGTGGGTTCGGGACTTACTCGGGCTCGCTCACCTGGGCACCCTCTAAGATCACGAAGAAAGCCCCTTAGCTGATTTAGCTTGTTCAGAATCGTCTCCTTTAATCTGCAATCCTCTTGTTTTCTGCGCAACACTTCTATGGTTAATTTGCAAGACAAGTGGGTCAAAGAGACCCACCCTTGTCTTAGGGCAACGTATGTTCATACGAGAGGGCGGTGAAACGTAAGGTTCAAATAAAGATAGAAAAGGGAAGAAAACTTGACGAAGAGGCGAGACAAGCATGATAGCTTGTAAGTTATTGATTTGGAGTGGTAGCAAGACGGGCATGGTTCTAAGGACCAACACAACAACAATAATACTTGAAACCGAGACCGATATGGTGGTGCTAGGCTAAGTCTACCCTCAGTCAAGTGAGAAGAGAAAAGAGAATGAAAAGAAGACTCGAGACGACAGAGAGAGATGGGGTCCTGATGGTGCTAGGTGTTGCCACTCACAACCATGGAGTAGCAGTGTCATGGCCCTTGAGCGACGCTCGACACTACTGCTCACGGTTAGAGTGTGAGAAATGAACTACGAACAACGCTAGGCATCACCGTTGGAAAAATAAGGAGACAACACGCCCCCGTGAAGGGGGCGATACTCTCTGATGAAGCTCGCATCGATAGTCATTTGTGAAGCACACGACGATCATTCTCACAAGGCACACAACGATAGTCATTTGTGAAGCGCGTGACAGTAATTCTCACGAGGCGCACAACTATAAGTGTGGAGCGCAGGAAGGACGACAATAAGCACCGAACATGCGAAGGAAGCTCGCGGACGACGATGGACATTGCCGAAGCCTCTAGTGGGCGACGATGAGTATCGCCGCCTACGATAGACGCGCAAAAGGGTAGAACCCCATTGGGCGGCAACGAGTTTCACCGTCTGGGTTCTTCACTGAGACGTTAAAGCTACATATGTGGACGGCGATGGACAACGCCGTCTACAGGCCTCACTGGAAGAAAGAGATAGAAGAACAGAAGGAGAAGGAGACCCCCGCATGACGCTGCCATCGCCATGCATGACATGTGAGAATTCGGGGGAGACATGCACGACACTGCCATTGTCGTGCATGACCTCTGCAAGGAACTCAGATGGAGAAGAGGGAGAAGAGAGGAAAGAAGATAGAGCGAAGAAGAAAAGAAAAAGAAGAGAGATATAGTTTACCTCGAACCTAGGGGTACCGATCAAAATTTTCTCTCACCTTACCCTCTCTCTCAAACGTGACCCAATAATGAGTTGAAAGAGAAACTTTATTGAGTAAAAACTCTTTCTTTTGTGAAAGGTTGAGTCCTCTAGTGCGTACAATGATGGTACGTATATATAGAACTTGCCCCAAACATGGGTGGATGATAAAAAGTAATCCTAATTGCTGGAAATTAAGATTAAATTGAATTAAAAGAAATTAGAAAAAATGATGCAAAATGACAGATTTGCCCCTTCCTAACAATTCGTGGAATTCCAGAACAATCCATGTGTTGCCCTAGAACTTGCGTGATCTTGCATGGATGATCCTGGGTCATTATGATGCCCGGTTGATCGTAAGATGATTGTTTTCTTATAGGGCCGGGCATGGAAATCGATTTGATACCAACTTCGAGATATGGATCGTGTTTTTAGTGCACAATCGTGTGACTTGAAATTTGAATGGATCTTGAAACTTCGGATCAATAGTGTACTCTTTCTTTGATGTTTTTTGGTGATTTCTTTGCTAAATTACACTGAGCATGCCGTTACGATCGTGGGGCAACAAACGTAGCTCAATTATGTTCCCGAATGAAGATTTTGCAACTTTGAAATTTTGGCCAAAATCTGGAATTCTGGCTGATGGAATTTGCAGGCGCTTTGTCGGCTTCGTGTGCAGAATACGATTGTTCATCAGGTACGGGGTACGGGTCAGTGACAGCTTGAGACCTCACACACACGGTGGAATTAGTCTCGCGAACGACATGATATGACCGCTTGAGCAAGGCATGACGCAGCTGAATTTTCTGCACTTTCTTCCAAGATCAGCAACTTCTCTATAGCTTTCCTTCATGCTGGGGTATCGTCACGGGGCGTGCCACATATCGAATCGCTCGTCTTGACCAGACGAACATGCTCACCAAATTTGAGTACGATCCGACTTGGGACAGGCGAGATATGAGCATCGAAAGTCATTGTTCGTGACTGCCCCTTCCATGGTGTGGAGTTGCAGGGTGGTAGCACAGGAATAGCGTGCGACCCTTCCTATATCTCTCTTTTGCCTATAACTTCTTCTTGGATGTCTGTACGGGCTGAATCTTGACCCCTGGGGGTTTTCAACTATGTCGGATCCAATGGTAGTTGTCCCACAACAATTTGAGACACCGAAAATGTTTCTCTAGTTATAGGGGCCGTTTCAGGGTGTAAGAGGCCTATTTTGCTGGAACTGTTTCTCAGTCTACACTGCCTTAGACATGTCGTAATGTGATGAAACTTGGTACGATATTTTTGAAAGACCTCATGAAAATCTTGACCGATTCTAGGGCTATTCTGAGACTGCCAGAATTTCCACTGTTTGCTAAGCTTTATTGAGTGGGGGCCCCATGTTGATGAAAAATATCTTCCAACAATGATAGAGAAGGAAGAAAAAGAAGATAGAGAAGAAAAAGAAAGAAAGAGAAGAAGAAGAGAGAGAAGAAGAAGAAAGATGGAAGAAAGAGAAGGAGAAGAGAGAGTGAAGAAAGAGAAAGAATAATAAGAGAGAGAGAGAAGAAGAGAGAAGAAAGAGAAAGAAGAAGAAGAAGAGAGAAGAAGGGAGAGGAGAAGAGAGAAGAGAAAAGATAGAAGAGAAAAAGAAAGAAAGGAGAGAAGAGAGAAAAAGAGAAGAGAGAAAAGAGAAGAAAGAAAGGAGAGAAGAGAGAAAAGAGAGCAGAGAAGAGAGAGAAAAGAGAAGAAAGAAGAGAAACATGGACGACGACATGACAGAGGAGAGAGAAAGGAGAAAGATGCATGGACAGTGATGGGGTTCTGCCGTCTATGATAGAGGAGAGAGAAGAGAGAAGAAAGCATGGACGTCGATGGGGTTCCATTGTCCATGAAAGAGGAGAGAGAAGAGAGAAAAAGTATGAATGGTGATGGGTTTTTGCCATCTATGATAGAGGAGAGAGAAGAGAAGAAAGCATGAACGATGATGGAGTTCTACCGTCCATGACAGAGGAGAGAGAAGAGAGAAGCGAGAAGAAAGTATGGATAGTGATGGGGTTCCACCGTTCATGACAGAGGAGATAAAAGAGAGAAGAAAGCATGGTAGGCGATGGGGTTTCGCTATCCATAACAGAGGAGAGATAAGAGAAAAGAAAGCATATACGGCGATGGAGTTCCATCATCCATGACAGAGGAGTGAGAAGAGAGAAGAAAGCATGGACGACAATGGGGTTCCACCGTTCATGATAGGAGAGAGAGAGAGTAGGAGAGAATATGAATGATGATAGGGTTCTGCTGTCCATGACAAGAAGGAGGGAGTAAGAAAGGACATGGACGGTGATAGGCTCTGTCGTCCATGACAAGAGAGGAAGAAAGAAAAGAGGGAAAATGAAAGACGCACGACAATAAGCATCACCACTAGGGAAGGGCCCGATTCAATGTCCTTGTTAGAAAATGGAGGAAGAAATATCGTGCACAATGATGAGCACCGTCGTGCACAACATGGGGAAAGAGGAACTTAGACAGAGGCCTGGCTTGCCACTCGGGTTAAGGCTCGGCTCACTGTGCATGTTCCAGGAGAAGGAGGGCGTCATGCTCTGTGATGGGCACCATCGTGCATGATTGTAGAGGAGAGAGAAAGGAAAGAACAGAGAGAGCAAGAAAGAGAAGAGAGATTAGGAAAGAGAGGGGAGAGAAACGAAGGATAGTAAAGAGAGAAGGAGATGGGAGAAAGAAGATTAAGAAAGAGAGAAAGGATTAGGAAAGAGGAGGGGATGAGAGAGGAAAGAGAGCAGAGAGAAAGAGGAAAGAAGGGAAAGAAAGGCACGCACGGTGGTAGCCTACTGTCATGCATGTTGAGAGAGGAGAGAGGTAAAAGAGTAAGAGAGAGAAAGATAAAAGAAGAGAGAGAATGAGAGAAGGAAAGGCATACAAGGTGATGCTTACTGCCGTGCATGTGTGCGATAGAGAAGAAAGAGACCGAGAGAAGAAGAAGATGCGAGAGAGAGAAATAGAGAGAAGAGGAGAGAAAGAAAGAAGAAAAGAGAAAGAAAGAAGAGGAGAGAGAAAGAAAGAAGAGGAGAGAGAAGAGAGGAGGAGAGAGAAAGTTACATTCACCGAGGGGTACCAAACTTTTCCTCTCTCTCCTTTCTCTCTTTCTCTCTTGGACGTGAACCTCAATTTCAAAGCCTAACTCCCAATTTTATTGATCAAAATGAAGGTCCATTACAATGGGGTATAGCGTGGTATTTATAAACTTGGGCCCAAAACATGGGTGGATGCCCAAAATCTAACATAATTGATGATAATTACAATTTTTTTGAATTAAAATAAACTATAAAAATGGGTACAAAATTATGATTTTGTCCCTACCCAACAATACACAAAATTTCAAAACAGTCCCCGCTGCACCATGGAACGTGTGTGATTGTCCTAAGCCGATTCGGGGTTGCGCTAGCGCTCTTTTGACCGAAATATGATAACTTTCTTGTTGGGCTTGCCATGACGATCAACTTGGTACCAATTTTGAGCCACGGATCGTGTTTTTAGGCCACGATCATGCGACTTAAAATTTGTACCAATCTTTAAAACTTCTAATCAATATTGCGCTCATTTTGTTGATATATTTCTTTGATTTGTTTGCTGAATTGCATTGTGCTTGTCGTCACGATCGCATTGCAACAAATATAGCTTGATTTCGTGTCCGAACGAATATTTTGCCATCTTGGGTTTTTTGCCAAAACTTGGATTCCGACGGCCAAAATTTTGCAGCAATTTAACACCTTTGTACGCCAAATCCAATTATTCGTCACATGCGGAGTTCGGATCAGACATAGCCTTGGAACTTATGCACGCAATACAATTGGTTTTGTGTCGACCGGGTATGCGAACACCGTGATATAGCCACTCGAGTGGGTCGTACTACTACTAATTTTCCTGCAACCTTGATCACAAATCGTCATCTTCTCTCTAACTCTTCTCCCTGCTCGAGCATCGTCACGGGCCGTGCCACATATCAAAATGCTGGTCTTGACGGGACGAACATGCTCGCAAAATTTGAGCGCGATCCGACTCACAACGACAGACATATGAGTCCCAAAAGTTTTTGTTCGTGACTGTGAAAGCCAATCTCTTTTTATGGAGATTGGTGCAGGTAGGGTGTACGGGAATAGCGTGCGGCCTCTCCTTTTTCAGTCTTTTGCCCATAACTTTGTCCTAGAGGGTCTGATTAAGCCGAAACTTGACCCGTAGGAGTTTTCAAACTTGTCGAAACCAACGGGGGTGGTCCAACAACCATTTGAATGTGCCAAAAATAAGGCTTCAGTTATAGGGTCCGTTCTAGGGTGCTAGAGATCGATCTTTTCAAAACTGTTTCTTTGTTTGCACTGCCTTAGACATGCCGGATTGCTATGAAACTTGGCAGGTTACCTTTTGAATTGCGTAGGAGAATTTTCACCCATTCTAGGGCAATTATGAGACTATCAGGAATTTCATTGTAAGTCAGGGTTGTATTGACCGGCTTCTCCTTTTTCCACATCGGGGACCCAAGGTGCTGAAAAATGTATTCAAACAGCTTGCCCCGCCGGATGTTGTGCTTCGAGAGAAGCAAGAAGGACAACATTCAAAAAATTTCCTTCAGTTTTAGTTCTTTTTTCTTCCTAGCCGCAAGACCGCCAAGGAGATATCCATGCAATGATGTAACTAGGATGCTAAGACGTTTGGATGCATTTGTCGTAGATCCATTCGTGGAGACTTTGGGGGAGGAGTGTCATGACCCCGCGCTTGATCCCTTTACCGTACGTGACGGAGGGTGACCGAGTGCAGGTTCATGATCCCAAGGGACGTATGTCACTATGGTCGGAGTGGGTTCAATGCCTTTAGCGCAGTAATCAAAGCAACCACTGAAGAACAATTAAAATAAAAAATTCTAAGTGTAGTTAAACATTTAAAATTGGGGAAATCCATACATCATTAGAACTGCACTACATAAAGTTTTTTCCAAAAATATTACATTAGAGTCTAAGGCATCAGCGCCCAATGATACATTTTCCAAAATAAACAAAATTCAAGGCTACACCGCCCAATTACATACAAGATCTGGGTCTCTCCTCAAGGACTTCAACACCCAATTGCAACTTGCCCCATACCTAACGCTATCAATCTACAAGATGGGAGATATAGTGGGATGAGCTATAAAGCCCAATAAGTAGATATAGGTATTATGCATCATTATCGAGTCTATTCATACATCATAAACAATTCTTCCAATTATAAGAAGTCATAATGCAGTAGTCATGTAAATAAAAAATCAGATCAATGCATCAATTATAGGCATCCTATTCAGATGTCTGTTATCATCCAATCACTTAAATCATTGGCATTCCCATTCACTATTCAATCATTACCCACTAACTCCTTAATTCACCTACTCCCCAAGTAGAGGCCCAATCCATCAGGCTAAGCCAATCCCATTGCTTAGAATCTCTACCATATCTTAGGAGGGAGGGTAATGACAAGTGGGTAAATCCACTTCGTAATGCCCTCATACTCACGCACATGGTCCCCAGCGTGCATTGGGGTTTTCAATAGGCACTTACAATGCAAGGCATTACTCACTAATCACATCATATAAATTTTGGGGGTTGCGAACCTCCCATTCTATTTTCACTTAACCCCATTCTATCATTCAACGAGTTAGGGAACATTGCCAGCTTCACTTTTCTCAGAGTAACAAAGTCCACTACTGATGGGTGTCCTCTTGCGTAGTGGCCAGTATCACAATACCTTAACAGAACAGTACCCACTATCAATGAGTGTCCCATTTCATAGTGATCATTATCACGACATCATAACATGCTCAAGACTTAAATTCATTCATGCTAAATTAGTACCTCATGACAGATAATTCAAATTTTCATCAAGCACAGTTTGAGTCTTACTCAGGACTATCCAGCAATCACATAGTATTATGACACCCAACATAGAATACCCATGGTATGAGAGCTATCATATTGCATTATGTCTAGCAATCAACATTAGTATTACAACACTCATCATGTAGCGTTTGTCAGGGGATTATCACAGTAGCATGTCATTATCAATTTTCACATAATGCATAGTTGCAAAGCACTGTTCACATAACACTATGGCATTTAGTATTCATCACGTGAAAACTATCACTCGGTCGCGAATGTTGCTCAGTTAGCAGTGTCACACTCGGTGCTACACACACGACATTACACGTACGGCGTTACACACACGGTGTTACATGCTCGGCGTTACATGCACAGTGCTATGCGCCCGGTGTTACATGCACAACGCAAAAGTGAGTAATAGTACTAGGAGTTCCTGCAAATAGGAACAAAGGCATACCCTCACATTTCGAGGCCCATCTCATAACTCATACAGAATTTTATCAAGGTGTAAAAAGTAAACTTGAAATAAACAAGCATATCTTTCATTCAAAACTGGTTTGGCCCCATTTGGACACTATTTGGCCATAGGAAACTCGATACAAGGACAATCACAGTTCTGAAAATTCTCATTCTCAAGTTTAACATGCTTTAAAGAATACCTAACATTTCACCAAGATAACTCTTGATGCAAAACCTTGTCCATATTAAACTAGTCTCACAAGTGAACTATTTCTCAAATCTTCACGATTACAAATGTCATTTATATTGCTCAATCAATTATGGTATTTAAAGGCATAAATATGAAATTTAAATCACATTTCCACCCATTCGTGCTCATGGTTTTTATCCTATCATTTTACCAACTTTCAATACTTAAAAAAATTGGTTTCTATAAAAGCTATTGATGCTGGTGTTCACAGTGTCTTCAAATCTCCCACTCGCAGGCCACCTCAAGCTCTAAGCAACGGCTTCCCAAGGCAGCAGTTAACTCTCATTGGTTCTAGAGAGAGAAAGTGTAAGGGAAAAGTGAGGGGAACAATGGTAAAAGGGGCAAGGGGCAAGGAGAGGTTTAAGTACCCAGGGTAGGTGAAGGTCACTGTAGCTAACATGTACGGCTCTAACAGGGGTGGCATTGGCATATACAACACTGACAAGTGCGGCGCTGGCAGTGGTCACATCTTCCCTCTTCACTTACGGCATTAACTCTTCTCTGCCTTCACGCGTGGCGATACTCCAGTTCACGTGCGGCATTACCTCTATAGACACACAACGATGCTCTTCCTCCTCTCTCTCTAGACACGTGGCGCTAGACCTCTGCTACACACACGACACTAGGCCTCTCTTACACACACAGTGCTAGGCCTCTTTTACGCACACGAGTCTATGCCTCTTTTACGCACACGACGCTAGACCTCTCTTACACACACGGCGCGAGGCCTCTACTGCACACACGATGCTAGACCTCTCTTATACACACGATGCTTGGCCTCTCCTACACACACTATTGTCGTGTGCGTCTCGAGACTGGGAAAATTTGTGGTCTTTACAAGAAGAGACTTGAGCTACTAGTGGGGGACATCTCATGGAATCCCCATCATCAACGTTAGGAGCTCTTCTTGGGTTCCGATAGCTTGGTGCCTTTAAAAGCTTATAAAACTAGTTGGTCAGAATCCAGGCTTGTCTGGCAGTGGGGTGCCTTGCTTAAGGGCTCTCTTACCAATCAGTCAGGGTTTTGCATCTTCTGGTGGGGTCCACATCTGAAGATATGTTTTGAATAGACAACCAAGGAACCCTTGGTGGGCGTGTGTGCTACTACAATCTGGTTTGCTTTGATAAGCAGGGTACCCCTATGGGCCCCATCCTGTAGGGTTCAGTCAGGGGCTTTTTATTGGCCTATCTCAAAAGTCTGGGCTAGTTAGCTAGGGAGGAGTTTGGCAAGGTGGCCTCTTGGTGAGGCTTCACCCTGAAGTTTTAGTAGGTTTTGACCTGGCTTGACAGTCATAAGCCTTTGGGAGCATCTTTGGCTTGCCATTCTGACTTTCTTCTTTTTGGTTGACTTCTTGGAAATGCGGTCCTTTAGCATGGGTCCCCTGACTTCTGGGTCCTTTCATGAACGGACTCTTACTGTCGGATTCTTCTTGAAGCTTGTATTTTTGGGTCCTGATATCAAGGCATTATGACACCAGGGATTTTTTCTTTTGAATGATGGCTAAAGCTGCCCATTAGGCGTGTGCTGCATCAACTGGCTTATTAGTCCAACTGCTTTGCGGTTTTCACTTGGACTTGGAAAGTGGCGCTGTAGAAACGGTTTTCTCCAACCTCCTTTTATTTGGGGTTCTTTACACATGACCTTAAGATCATGTCCGCCCTTATTCTTCCATTTTTACTCACGGTTCCCTTTCAAGTTTTCACCGTGGCCGGGTTTTATTTTCACAGAACTCTCTTACTCATGGTTTCGTGACCATGCCCGTCTATCATTTTTACTCCATGGTGGTGGTTTGACTCACTTTGGGGAGATGGCACGAGGCTGCCGATGAAAGATGGATGATGTATGGATAGAAGGTGGATGGTGGTGACCCACTAGTTGACGGCGGGTATAGATGATGGGATGGCTCGCCATTTGTGAGCACGGGTGAGACTCATTGGGGAATGATGAATGGTAATTGTTTATGATGAAAAGCTGACAGATCTTATGATGAAGATCTCTCGAATTTTAACACCTTAAACTAATTTAAAAGATTTAAATAAAGTGGTAGAGAAAGTGAGATAGATAGAATTCAGATCTGAGGCTAGATTTGCCCGAAAATGAGCAGATCTACTGTCAGATCTGTGGCAGAGCCAGCATGATCCAGAGCATTAAAATAGGATTTTTAAGACAAGTTAACATATCAAAAATAAATAAAATAAGAAAATAAGTAAAAAGAAGAAGAAAGAGAGGAAGAAATAATACCAAACCGGGCTGGATGACCCAAGATTCCCAAACCTTCGAGGGCTCGCCCGTATCAGAACCGATCCTCTTTGCCTCTCTGATCTCGAATGTTGACCAACAAATCTCTGGCGTAAATGGTTAGATATAGAGTTGTTGGAAGTTAGGACTTCAGGAGACTAGGGTTTCTATCTTCTCTAGGGTTTTCAATCTAGAGATTTTTCTAAAGTTGTCGGTCTTTCTCAAGGTCTGAAGGAGAATTTCCTTAGTTTTCTAAGGGTTTTGTGATCTCCATATGTTGAATATTAATTCTGATATTTTCTCTAATTGTTTGGGATTTTTCTTAAATGTTTAGGAATTTTCTAAGGGTGTTTCCTCTTTTTGGTATTTTTGGGTAATTTACCTAATTTCGAGAATTTCTAAGGTTTTTTTTTTGTCTCTTTTTTGGGTTAGGGAGAGGGGGTATTTATAAGATTCAATTGGTGATTTTTCTTATTTTTTTTGGAGTTATCTTAAAGTTTTAGCCTTATATAATTAAAGAAAACGTATTTACTACATCATCAGATGCATTGACTACATCATCTGCCAGGGTCTGGGCCTGTCAGGCCAGTTACAACCCGGCTCGCGGCTCGACAGTTGGGTCTCACAGATGCTAAATTAACATTTGTTATATCTTTTTATCCTTAGGTCCGATTCAGGCAATTCTTGGATCGTTCAAAAGATCTTGAGCTCTACTTCAAATTGGGATAGGTTTGGATGGTTTTGTAATAATGAAATTGGGTGTACTAGAATAATATGATCTTACGGGTTTAAAAAACCATAGAATTTGCCAAATTTAAAATGGGGTGTCTACAGTTGCTCCTTTTTGGCACTCTCTATCCTTCGAGGGATAGATGGGTGGTAAAGAAGTAGACACTTTGGTATTCCCTATCCTTCGAGGGGCAGGTGAACGTTAAAGATAAAGCAGACATTTTAAATTTCTTCCTGAGGTCACATGGTCAGGGGGCACACCAACTATCCCTCCAAGTCATTATGCTCACAGAGCTCACCCATGTAGAGCATTTTTCATCCTAGGGTTTTCGACGTGACATGTCAGTAAGTTACATAAGCTTGAAACTCGAGTTGAATTTTCTAGCCATGCCACTTAACTTCAGGGATTTTTGAAGTTTGAATTTTTTACCCTGGCATTTTCTTTGATCTCTTTAAGGTTTCCTAAGGCTGTTTATAGGAAAAGGCTTTCTATAGAACAAGACTTGTCTGGCCAAATCTGTAGTGAGAGACGAGGCAGCAACGTGGCAACGTGGTAATCATCATATATGGGTGTCCAAGCTCTCGCAGAATCAACCGATGAAATCTTCGAAGGATTCTCCTGGGTTTTGTTTTGTTGCATTGAGTTCGCCCAAGGAGAGAGGTCTTGGTGTCGAACCATGGTAATGAGAGACAAATAGGTTGAACATTTTGTTGGGAGTGATGTGTGGTCGGACGGACATTGTTCTCCGATGTCAATTCAAGGCCTCATCGATCAAAGTTTGTGAAAATATGGCCTTTAATTGGTTAGGCTTGTCTAGCAAAGCTCGAACGAAGAGGAGGTAAGCGTTGATGTGAGTACCTAGATCGCTCTTCCCATTGAACTTGTTTCTGAATTCTCTGACGATAAATCCCAGGGGAAGGTCTTCCATGCCTCCAAGGGTCCTATGAACAAAGGCCTTCGGGGGTAGAATTTCATTCATGCCCATTCTTACAAGCATATCCTGCATTGCTTTTAAGTTGCCTTCTTATTGAGTATTTGACATGACAGTAGGCCCACTGGTTGGTAGGTTCCCAAGCGTAGACTGATAAGTTGAAACTTGGGGTATATGTTGGCCTGCATGGGCCTGAGATTGATGAGCCGCAGTCACCGAGGTGATTTGATACATTGGTGCCCGAGGGGCATACTGACCCATAGGTGTCACCACTGGTTGCGGAAATTGCACAGTTTGTTGGACCGGATGAACCAGAGGGACCGATTGAAGAATCGACTGACTCGGTTGTGGTAAGGGTTGACCTATACCACTAACTTGGTTTGGGATCGACCCGTAAGCTGGGGCATGAATAGTGTAACCTAGGTCAACTAGACTTTTGAGGGCAGCTTGGATACATATCTCGCCAAGGGTCGGTTTGAGTGGACACCTCTGCTCCGTACAATGTTCAGGACATCATGAGCTATATTATGGTGGCTCGAGGTTGGGTTAGATCCCCTAGATCTAGGTGGGTATTGGTTTTGAGATCGTTGTACCTCAGAGTTATCTTGGTTCGAGTTACGGGAATTAGCTTTAGATGTTGCATGAATTTCTTCCCTCACTCGACTTTTACTTTGGTTACCTCAAATCCCCTGTAGGACGACACCTAGTCGGGCTCCCTAACTATTCAAGGTGTTTCAGGCGGAGCCGGCTTTTCGGGCTACACAGATATCAGGATTAGGAGTGGATGCTTGTGACTCTGCCTCTAATTGAAGACTTGGGCGTTGGATAATGGATTGTTCTGAGGTCTGTCGATAACTCCAAGGGATTGCAGCATACTGGTCCCTAGGTTTGGGCAGATTAGGCTTAGAGTCAGCCGTAGAGCAGTCATCATGTTCGCCTTGAGTGACTGACTTGGTGATTGGTTTTGGCTGGGTTCTAAAATATAGACTTAGGTAAGATCTATATTAGACGACTTAGGCCAAACCTAGCCTGACACTAGGGGAAAACACCTTAGGTAAGACTTAGGCTAAGGCTAAGATTAAAATGGAACCTAGACTTACTAGACTCAATGGATTTTGGTTAAAACCCTGAACTAGGGTAAGCCTAGCCTAGTTCTAGAGGAAACTCCTAAGCTTAGACCTATGCTAGAACCTAGACTAAGATCTAGACTAGATGGTGCATGAGTCTCAGCTCGGACCAAGAGTGGGTCTAGGTTTGGAGGGGTAAGCAACCCTAATTTATTTTTTTAAAATTTTTTTTTATCTTTTTAATTTTGATGAAACACAGTTAAACTAAACATGGTAAAGCAGGGAAAATATAATTTCAGTAAAAATTAACAAACTAAAATAAAATCAAAAGGCCAAAAACATAACAGATCTATCTGAAGAAAAATAATTTTTTTATATTTTTAAAAGTTTTATTTTAGGTAAAACATTGGTCAACAAGGAGCCAAAAGTCCTTGGAATGGTCCTGTGGGTCCCAAAAAGTTTTTGGGACATTTTCAGTTGGGCGACACGCATGGTGTTGCCCAGGCGGCACTAGTGGTGTCGCCCAGGCGGCACTAGTGTTGTCGCCCTTGCATGGTGAGCGACAAGGTTGGTGTCGCTCAAAAAATTATTAAACTTGGAAGAAGTAGGAAATAAAAACATTTATGATGAAATAAATAAAAATAAATATTTTTTATTTTTAATTGAAAATATTTTTTTTGTATTTTAAAAAAATGTATTTTGATCAGAATTTTTTTTTCAGTCACAAAAGAGTCCCTAGAATAGATCCACAAAGTTACAGAGGTTTTTGAGACCTTTTGAATTTGGGCGACACTAGGAGTGTCACCCAGAAAAAGCAGGGTTTCAGAGCACCGAAACCCTAGATTCTGGTCACAACCGACCTTTGGGACCTTTTGTGACTAAAAATAGTGAAAAACAGTGAATAAAAATCATATTTTGAAGCTTGGATCAAGTTTGAAATAGGCCCATGGTGGGCATAAAACTGTTTACGATGAAAATTTGACAGATCTTCCGATGAAGATCTCTTAAGTTTTAACATCTTAAACTAATTAAAAAAAATATAAATATAGTCGTAGAGAAAGTGGGATAGATCGAATTCAGATCTGTGACTAGATTTTCTTGGAAACGAGCAGATCTACAATCAGATATATGGCAGAGCTAACATGATCCAAAGCATTAAAATACGATTTTGAAGACAAGTTAACAAATCAAAAATAAATAAAAGAAGAAAAATAGTAAAAATAAAAATAAAGAGAGAGGAAGAAATAATACCAAACAGGGTCGGATGGCCCGGGATTCCCGAGCCTTCAAGGGCTCGCTCGTATCAGAACCGGTCCTCTTTGCCTCTCTAATTCGGATGTTGACCAGCAGATCTCTGGTGTAAAAGGGTAGATCTAGGGTTGTTGTGCCTTATTTCTAGTTTTGATCTAGGGTTTTGTGACCTAGATCTAGGTTTTCTCAATCTTAGGGGTTAGGACCTCAGGAGGCTAGGGTTTCTATCTTCTCTAGGGTTTTCAATCTAGAGATTATTCTAAGCCTGTCGATCTTTCTAGGGTCTGAAGGAGAGTTTCTTTGGTTTTCTAAGTTGTGATCTTCAGAGGGTGAATATGAATTTTGAGATTTTCTCTAATTTTTTGGGATTTTTCCTAAATTTTTAGGAATTTTCCTATTTTTGGTATTTTGGATAATTTTCCTAATTTCAAGAATTTCTAAGGTTTTTGCTTTGTCTCTTCTTTTTTTTTCTCTCTCTTTTTTGGGTTAGGGAAAGGGGGTATTTATAAGATTCAATTGGTGATTTTTCCTAAATTTTTTGGAGTTTTTTCATAATTATTTGGATTTATCTTGAAGCTTTAGCCTTATCTAATTAAAGAAAACATGTTTACTACGTTATCAGATGCGTTGACAGTGTCATCAGCCCGCGTCTGGACCTGTCGGGCCCGTTACAACCCGACCCATGACTCGACAGTTGGGTCTCACTAAGACTAAATTGTTATTTGTTATATCGTTTTATCCGTAGGTTCGATTCAGGCGATTCTTGGACTGTTGAAAAGCTCTTGGGCTCTACTTCAAATTGAGATGGGATTTGGGTAGCTTTTGGGGTAATTAAATTGGGTCTGCTAGGATAATATGGTCCTAAGGGTTCAGAAAATCATAGAATTTGCCAGATTTAAAATGGGGTGTCTATAATAATGAAGGAAGATGGATTTACTGGGGAGTTGATAAAGGTGGTGTTCGCATATGGATGGGTTGGTTAGGGAAGGCGTGTGTGAAGAAACATGTAAAGGGTGTGTGCGTGTATGAGGGCATGTTTAAGGTCATGCCTCCGGGTCCTGGGCAAAGCAGTTCAACGTCATGTGACCAGGACGTGCACTATAGTTTAAGGTCATATAGCTTGGACCGTGGCAATGCAGTTTAAAGTTATGTAGCTAGGATCGTGCAGTTTAAGGTTGTGCAACTAGACCTCCGCTACAGTTTAAGATCGTATAGTTTGAACCATGGCTATGTATTTTAAGGTCATGCAGCTTGACTATGGCTATGTAGTTTAAAGTCATGGAGCACAGATCATGAAGTTTAAGGTCGTGCAACTAGACCTCTGCTACAGTTTAAGGTCGTATAGTTTTGACCATGCAGTTTAAGGTCGTGCATCTAGACCATTGTTTCAGTTTAAGGTCATGTAACTGGACCATGGCTATGCAGTTTAAAGTCATGCACTATGGATCATGCAGTTTAAGGTTGTTCAACTAGACCTCTACTACAGTTTAAGGTCGTATAGTTTGGACCATGCAGTTTAGGGTCGAGCATCGAGACCATTGTGTAGGTCGTCACGTAGGTGAAGCTCCATGGGAAATAGAAGCATGAATGGCAATCGAACTCCCTGGGAATAAAATGGTTAAAGCCAGTAGAGAGCTAGATGGAGATGATGGCTCTATGAGGGATGGAAAATGGAAGTGGACTATGTTGAGGATTATGGGGTGAGTGTGACTCCCTGGGGATGAAGGGCAGTGGCATGCTCATTACTCCACTGAGGATGACAGGTCAGGGCACATATGTAATTCCATTGGGGATAATAGTAGAACACACACGGTGATAACTAGGCTTAGACACGCGCGGTGCTAGCGTGGGCGACAGTCACCTGCGAGGCACTAGCTTGAGCGACAATTGCATAAACGATGCTAAGCGGTCATCACAGACAGTGTTGGTTGCGTGCAGTGTTGGTCAGTGACTTTCGCACACACTGTTAGTCACGCACGACGATGGTCTGTGTTAGGGCCTCGGGCCTGAGCCTGACCTGGTCCTAGTCTATTGCTGCTTGATGTTCGGTGTTACATGGGTGGTGATAAATCTCTGTTCGGGCCTCAGGCCTGAGCCCGACCCAGTCCGGCCCATCGTCGTTTAACCTTCGGGGACTTGACTGGCATTCTTGGTTTGTTCGGGGCACTTCGGGGAAGCATCATCTATATAAGGGGGTAAAACCCCTTTTCACCGTTTTACTGAAGGTAAAACAAAGTGAGATCACTGAGAGAGGGTGAGAACTTTCTAGCTAAGGGATTCTGGCGAGAACGTAGGGCACTTGGGGGGTTTGCGAGAAGACGACAACAACGTAGAGGTTTTCGGTGAGAACTCCGGCCGTGTCATAGGGCACATAGGGGAGTTGGAGTCATCTCCTTGCTCGGGGAAGTTGCCGTGTCAAAACCATAGAAGTTTCGCCATCCTGAGATACCAAAACAGGAACTGAGGGTGTAGCAGCGGCCTTCCGCAAGCTTCCGGCGATTTTTCGGTGGTGTGGAGGAAAGGGAGAGGTCCTTCAATGGGTTTCCGACGAGTGGAGGAGTTCTCCGGTGGTGGTATAGGGTTCTCAGGGAGAAGCCGAGAAGTAGCAGGGCAGTGCACAATCACTGGCAGCGAACGGTCACTGAGAGGTAACGGTTGCCACCCACACATGCGAGGACACGTGTCAGACCACATCATAGCTAACAATTGTCAAGCGATGCAACCAGGATTCAAGGTGACACGTGCGCAATCTGTGGCACGTGTGAAGGATTCGAACACGAATGACGCTACTCAGAGATCATAGGTGGCGATAGTTGTGGTAAACACAGTCGGCGTTAGTTGTTGAAAACACAGCCGGCGTTAGCTCTTGAAAACACAGCCGACATTAGCCCCTTGAAAACACAGCTGACATTAGCCTTTGTCAAACACAACCGACGTTAGCACTTGACAAACGTTAGCGCTTGTCAAACATAGTCGGGAAGTGCCAAAGTCAGTTGTGCTTGACAAACGCCACCGGCGTTAGTCCTTAATCGACGTAGGCGGCGTTAACCCTTAATCGACAAGAGCAGTGTTAGTCACACGCAGCGCTAATCAGTGCCTTTCAAGTGCGGCGATAGCCTTGCGCCTTAGTTATTCACACACGGCAGTGAGTCCTTAAGCTTAGTCAGATGGGTGGGCCTTCATACAGAATCCCTGCCGTGAATAACCTTCCAAGGGGGGGAGAGCTTGACACCAATGAATTTACTGGTGAGAGTCTGGTCAGGGGTGAACCCATTTGGTTGACAAAACCAATATGCAAATCGGAGTGGCCCCTTAATGTCACTTTCATAATCAAGCTGGTTTGTTTTGAGGTTTTGGAAAGCAATGATGGGAATGACAGTATTGAAGAAGGGGTGACCCTCCTCCATTGCATGCACAAGAACGTGGCTTTTGGAGAGAATTTGCCCTTGTTGGGGAAGATGATGGTAAAGACAAAAGGGGCTGATATGGTCTTCTACTGGTCTCCGAGTGCAATGGGAGCACCAACATTTGAAGGGGTACTCTTCCTCGACCATTAATGTGTTAGGGTTGTACAGAGGATTCTCGAGCGTGCCTCTCTATAAGCTGTCGGTAGTGTTCAGGCAGATATTATAACCAATGCTCGAATACCATCAAGGTATTATTAGAGACATGGAGTCATGTAAGTAATACATGGCTCCTCGGTCATGGTGAAGTAGGGATCTCCTTGCTAGATCTTCATTTTATCGGTGCGCTCCCTCTTATAGGTGCGATGTATGACGAGTTCGTGCCCCAGAACTTGGTGATTTTTGGTGGTGTCCGCCTTGGGGAAGAGGAACCGCCCACTAGTCTTCAGGAGATCTTTGACATTCACCAGCTGCTTTACTCCAAATCCAGCAATGGTCGTATGGCCTTTGCTGAATGGCTGAAATTCTTTCGCAGGGATTACTCTGTGGGGTGACTTATCCTCCGTTGATATGCACAGTAGTTCGCATGGGTGTAGAGTCCAGCTTGATCAAGAAACTTGCTCTCAGGAAGCTCAATCATGTTCTACTCCAATAATAGTCGGAGTACTGCGAGAACCCATTCCTTTTCGACAGGATAGATATTATTTTTATGCTTGGCCCAATAATCATCTCGATTAAGGTTCGCACGTGGGGTACCCGGTTATATGACTGCTGCTGCTTACCTGCCTGAGGTGCTGTCTGCGCCTTTATTGTGCTTACCCCTTTGGAGAGGTCCAAAGTCTGAAACGCAGCCTTCTTTGGATCACTAACGGTGACGGCTTCACTGATTACCCCTTTCTGCTAATTGCCCTGGGCGTTGGTCCAAGAATTACCATTGCCCCGATTATTTTCCTAGCTCGAAGACTGTTGTCATGACCCGCCATGGTGGCGCGACAGGCTCTCTATGAGAACTGACTTAGAGATTAGCTCTGACATGGAGGTCGGGTTGGAGGACTCAACATGTAGGGCAATCTCGTGTCGCATATTTCTTATGCAAGTCTGGACTGCTTCCTTTTCAAACATGGGATTAGAATGGTGCTGCCAAATCTCTCCATCTCGCTATGAACTGGTCCACAGGCTCATCTGGCTTCTAGGTCAAGGTGAAAAGCTCAATGGTTTGGACCTCCCTCTTGACGTCATAGAAGCACCGATAGAACAATCGCTCCATTTCTTCCCAAGTATGTACTGAATTTGGGGAAGCCGAGCATACCATTGAAAGGCCGAGCCGTTAAGAGTTTCAACAAACTGACAGAGGAGGAGTCTCCCATCAGCCGTTGTCTCTCGACATGTTGGAAATGCGCGCTATGCTAGTGTGGGGATGTTGTACCATTGACCTGGGAAAGTTTCCCCTTTTGGTAATCTGAGAGAAACGGAACCTGATAAATGTAGGAGGGGTATCGCTTTTAGTAAAGCGTTGTCCCTTGCATTCCCAGGATCTGTCTGTTCTTTAAGCTATGGGTTACCATGGCATCGATGTCTACCTGTGAAAACATTCGAGGGGCAGAGCTGTCTTGTGAGGCCGGGGAAAGTCTGCTTTAGAGCTGTGTCTTTCGGGGGATGGGAATTTGCCTCATGGTGGGGCGAATTAGCTGCTGATCACATACTTTCCATGCGGTCAATCTTCTCCATCATGGTGCACAATATGTTCGAACCTGTCCATGTGTTCTTCTTGGAAGTTGCTAGGTTTGTTCACAACCATAATGCTGACCATTTCTTTGGGGAGGTCAGCCTTAAGTGTGGTTGAAGGCATTCGAGTTTGGCGGGTCGTGCGCGACAGATCGGTCAGCAAGGGTTCAGCGTGCCCCGACTGAACTCTAGTCTTATATGTCGACGGCGTGAGGATCGATTCTCGATGGTCTTGGGACCTTGATTGTTAAATGGTCGGGTCATCTTCGACGATGCTGACCACTGTGCAGGATTCATGCACCTCTTCTTCTAGCTCTGTCATTTGAAGAGGGTATAAGGGGTTCTGGTGAAGAGGGTCATCGGAGCTGACTGCCCCGACCATTTGAGTGGCTTCTCTGGTCAAGATTTGCAGACCCTTGTCGCGCTTGGCTTTGAGACTTTGATGGACCTCACTCCAGAACTACGACCGGGAAAGTGGCTGGTCGTCCCTTCTTGTGCAAGAGAGAGCTGTCTCCATTAGATGAAGCAATGGATGTGAACCAGGAACTGGGGTCAACCTAGACAGGGGAGGACGAAGGACTCGATCTCCCATCGGGTCTTTGCCTTAAGCTCTCTTATGAGCACTAGAGACATGACTGAGCTGATGGGGCTGGCTCATGATGGCACTCTTGGGGAAGGTCTTCGAGTACTAAGGCTTGAGGTGCTTTCCCGAAAGGGAAGGGGCAAGCGGGGGAAGGATCGACTCATGATGGTGTCTGAGTTGGGAGTGAGGAGCAGCAGTTCGGGAAAGCAATGTGTGTAAGATCTGTTTCAGGGTGTTAGAAATTGATTTTTTCGAAATTGTTTCTTTGTTTGCACTACCTTAGACATGTCGAATTATGACGAAACTTGGCAGGTGGCCTTTTGAAGTGCTTAGGAATATTTTCACCCATTCTGGGGTAATTCTGAGACTCCGAAATTCCACTGTAAGTCAGGGCTTTTCTTTTATTCCGCATCGGGGACCCAAGGTGCTAAAAAATGTGTTCAAACAAAAACATCTAATTTAGATGACTTTATTTTTTAGGGAAATAATTCTATACTTCCCATACAACATAGAATATCTATGCTTCCCCTACCATCCAGCCGTCCAACTTTGATCAAGAGAGCCACTCACCGTTTGATCTTAGATCTAACGTCTCAAAGTATTTTATTTTTAATTTTTTTTATAAAAATTTTGTGAATATAAAATTTTTTACGTACCATCTTCTCATTTGGGAGCACTTATAAAAAATATTAAAAATAATTTTTCAATAAAATATAATGACTAAAATACCCCTTCAAATTTTTAAGGGTATTTTGGTCATTTTATTTTATTGAAAATATTTGTGTTATATTTTTTTGCTAGTGCGAATTTAATAGAGGATTGGACATACAAAATTTTGTATCAAAATCGTTTATATAAAAATAAAATAGAAATAAATTAGTGTAGAGACGTGACATTGTGATTGGGGCAATCTTAGCCCTCTATTCAGGCTAGAGGGTTGGATAAGGGGAAGTATATAAGTTTTATGTTGCAAGGAAAGTATAGAAAGCTTGTCCTATTTTTTTATGCCTCCTAATGGTTTTAGGATGACATCAAAATTATTGCATTATATTGAATGGAATTGCACCCATCTTTTGTAAAGTGTTGCGAAGGTGATTATTCTTCTACACTGTTTATTTAAGGTAGTCATGCCCTTGGTTATGCACCCCGAGCTCCCATGGATTTAGGATCATGTTATAAAGATTGGACCTATCCGGTAAATTTCTTGGCAAGTCTAGTCTAAAATAAAAATTAATTTTGGTTGAGATCTATCTAAAACTAATGCTTGACTGACTTTGGCCTGCTGGACTGGATCGTTTTGATCAGTTGAATCGGCCACATAATACTTCTTAATATACTTTATATTTTTAGGCTATCTTTTCTATTTTTTTTTTTTAATTGATCCAATGGGTTCGACGGTAGTCAGACTAGTTTTGATTGGACTAAACCCCTCACTGGTTCAATAAACGATTTGGAGACCTTGTTGATGATACAATTGAAACAACTCAAAGCCCTCTATGTGTTGCAAGGATTCGAACTTGAAACTTAATTACGCAATCATGTATGCAAATTACAATTGAATACTATACAACAATTTTACTAAATGGAGACGCCAACCACTCCCAGCTATTAGAAGTGAAGTTAGGTAGCTAGGGATGTGTAACAAAGTTCAAGAAATTCTATTTTAGATTTTGACAATATATATCACACCCCCAATATTATATTCCACATCTAATGGCTAAAGTAATTGCACCTTCTTACACCATAGGTACACAATCTTAGTATATACTTCTTTTAAAATTTTTATAAAAATACTCTAGAACTATTGAATATTGCACCCATTTGCAACTATTCTAACACAAGATTATGTTGTTTTTTGTATCACGAAATTTAATCACAAGATAGTAAGGTGTTAACTGATTCATTTATTTGATACATTTCCCAAATGCATCTTGTCCCATTGATGCATGAATCTTCTTAATTCATTGTCCCCTTGATAAGTAATGTTATCAATTTGGATGTTGAGATTTGCATATCCTGAAATGAGCCACAAAAATAATGATTTCATTTTTGTCATCCATATCCTGCCTAGATATGCAAGTACCCATAAGCGCTCACATCCTAAATACGCCAAGATTTTTTAAAAAGATGAATATAGAATATTTAGGATATATGAATCCAGTGGAAATCATCAATTTGGCAAGGAGATCGTCAGAGAGTGAGGGGGAGAGAGAGCATAGCTAGAGAGATAAATAATTTACATAGCAAAAGATAGAGTTAGATAGAGAAATGGCTGTCAATTAGAGAAAGGGCATATTTAGAGAGGACACTGTTTATATAGAACCGAGGCTTTAAATAATCAAATTAGAGCCTACCTCAAAAATTTCACTAGAAGGGGTTGTTTTGATGTGCAAATATTCTTAAATTGATCATCTGGACATCATGATATATGGATATGAGAAAAAAATTGATTTCAAGTTTTAGAAATAGTGTATTTTGTAATACATTTTTGGACCGTCAATCTTCAAGATTTCCAAGTTTTCATAGATCTGTCGAACTACACTATTTTTTAAGCTTTAAAATTTATAAATAAAGATGAAAATATATTTTAAGGCTATCACAAAAATTTTCCATATTGAAACAACATTTCTCGACATTATTTGAAGGTAGGCTCTAATTTGATTGTTTAGATCCTAGGCTCTATACAAACCGCACCCTTTAAAGAGAGTGTGTAATTAGAGAAAGAAAATGTTAGCTTAGAGAGAGAAAATGTACGGCTAAAGAAAATGCTCATAAGATAGAGAAATGACAGTTTGAGATACAATGAGAAGTTAAGAAAGAGAAAGGGTGGGCACAAGCATGCAAAGTGGTGTTAAAGAGGGAAAATGCATGATGAGAAAGAGAAAGGAATAAGAGAGAGAATGGGCACAGTTAGAGAGAGACATGAGCTAAAAAGGCCGTCACAACTAGACAGAAAAAGGATTTATAGAGAAAAAAGGCACAATTAGAGAGGAGAATTTAGAGAAAGAAAGGGCATAACTAGAGAAAGAAATGGTATGGTTAGAGAGAGATTGGCCACGTAAAAAAAATGCACATTTAGAGAGAAAAATGAGTTACAGAGAGAGAGAGAGATAGCCATGTTGGAGAGACAAAAGGGAGAGAATTGGAACAATTAGAGAGAGTTGAGAACTATCACTGTATGAGAGTGAGAGAGGAGTTAGAGGGAGAATAACTAATAATTTGAAAGTAAAATGAAATTGAAAAATCTAGGATTTGTACACTCTCCAAATAACATCTACCAGGTATCTAAGATTTGTATCTTCTAAAAGATTCATATCTAGAACATTAATCAAATCCATGATTTACATTATCTAGTTATTCATATAGGCCTTAAGATTAGTTAAGGTACGTATAATTGAATCCTCAACCTACTTGTTTAATTTATGACGGGCAAAGGAATGGTTGGAGAAGAATTTAGAGAGAGAAAAGGTAGATGGGAGTGGACACATGAGAGGCAGAGAGCGAATGATTTAAGATTTGTAGGTGGTGATGGTATAGACGGACCATACTTATATTGAGGTTATTTTGTCCTATAAAATAAAGACGGTTCACCATTATCGAGGAGATCCAGTTGTTGTATTGAAGACTAAAATTGTAGTTAATAGGGATAGGTGACTTAGATCTACAATGATTGTTTCTAATGTTCCTGTTAAAGCAAGATTTGGATGTTCTACCTTTCGAGGAACCTCTTCTAATTCCTTCTTTGGTAGTTTAAGCTCCTGGAAGAGAGATGAAAGAATTTCATAAAAATAGTGTTGATGTTGATGAGGATCCTTTGATGAATGATTTTGATTACAGGAGTTTGGTGCTTCATGAGGGTGAGGTCAAATGCATGTTAGAAGCTATGAATGTTTATTATGGAGATTGAATAGAGGTTATTAATATAAACAAAATTCAGAAATTGTAAGAAGATAGGAAAGATGGGAAAGTAACAACATAAAAAAGTGTATATTGCATATGACAAGATAGAAAAGTGTGTATATTACACCATTATTACTCTTATATATACAATGAAAGAACCACCCCAAGATCTGTGTGGGGCACAATTATTTTCTACAAAAGTTCCTCTCTCTCTCTCTCTCTAAAATTCTTTATGGTATCTTATCATAATCGATCTCAATTTCAACTTAATCCAAAGTAAATCTCTCACTCTCCTTTCATTACATGTTTTGTTTTAAATATGAAATTTCATGAAAAAAAAAAATCTTCTCTACGGCAGGACTTCATCTTGTATCTTTGCATCTCATTGCCCATCTTTTTTTTTGCATTATTTAGTTCTCATTAACTTTCTTTGTCCTCCATGTCTATCAAATTTGTGGAAAATTTGGATATACTGCATTAAAGTATTAGCATCGATTCAATCATATGTACCAAGAAAAAGGCATTTCTCAAGCTCTTGCTACAATGACTATAGCAAATTCCCAAACTCGGAATGGATCCCAGATACTGGTGCCTCAACTCATATGACAGGAGACCCAAGTAAACTGCAAAACCTTCGCCTTTATAATGGTAAAGATACGGTCGTGGTTGGCTATAGTGAGCAATTGAGTATTTCACATGTTGGTAATGCAAATATTGATGTTGGGTCTAAAAAATTTAATAATTTTAATAGTCTTTTAGTACCAGAGATGAAAAAGAACTTACTATCTGTTAGTCAATTTATAAAAGATTTTTCTTGTATTTTTGAGTACTCATCAAATTGTTTTTTGATTAAGGAAATGAGCACAATGAGAACTTTAGCCAGCGGGAGTAGAAAGTGTGGACTTTATGCACTTGAAGATGTGAATAAAGCTTTATTTTCTAATCAAAATAAGAGAACATCAGAAGATGTGTGGCATCAACGACTCGGACATCCTCAAAATACAGTAGTTCATTACTTAGAATTTAAGCAATTGATTAATGTTGATACATGAAATAAAACCCATTCTGTTTGCGCTAGTTGTCAAATGGGGAAAAAGTTACAAATTCATGTTTAGTAGAATTGATAAGACCTCTACATAACCACTTTTTAAGATTCATTCAGATTTTATGGGGTCTTGCTCCAATTTTATCTAATCAGAGTTATTGTTTTTATATAGTGTTTGTGGATGATTACACTCATTTTTCTTGGATTTATCATTCGAAAAGAAAATATGAGTTTTTTCTCTGCATTTGTGAAATTTCATCATATGGTTGATATGAGATTTGAAAAACAAATTCGATTTATTCAATGTGATGGAGGTATTGAGATTGCTAAGAAAGAATCCATTACTCATCTTACTGAGAATAGAATTATGCAGTAGATATCATGTCCTAGAACCCTTGAACAAAATGGAATAGCTAAAAGGAAACATTAAAATATTGTAAATTTGGGTCTTACAATGATGTTTCAAGTAAGAAATCCCAAACGATTTTGGGTTAAAGTTTTTCATACTGTAGTCTTTGTAATAAACAAGATTCCAGGGATCAATTTGCAAATGGATTCACCATATTCTTTGTTGTTTGGCCGCCTACCAAACTATTCTTCACTTCGGGGTTTTTTTGTTGTCGGTGTTTTTCGTACCTTCGAGATTATGCTGCAGATAAATTTTGCCATTGTTCTCTTCCATGTGTATTTTTGGGTTACAGTATTCAACATAAGGGTTACAGATGTGGCATCCACCCACAGGGTGAGTCTATATCTCTAGACATGTTGTATTTGATGAAAATGTACATCCTTATGCTAACTCAAATTCTTTGTTTGATATTGCTCAGGTTCAGGGGGAGCTGTCCACCTTTGCAGAATGATCAGAGTGTTATGAGCCTGATACACATATTCATTTTTCTTCTAATTCATCACATCGACATAAACCACCCACATGGGACACCCTTGATGTATCTGGTCCATCAGGTCTTGCCTTGTCCATCACCAATGATAGCTCTCCAACTTCTCTTATGGAAGAAGATTTCACCACTACAACACCAATCCAAGATGTGCAACATGATGCAACACCCAATTATAGTGATAAAAATGTTGTAATTCAAGAAACCAACCAATCTAATTTTTTACTAGCCCTTGAGCATTCTTGTCATTATATAGTCACAAGATCTCAATATGATACTCGAAGACCTCATATTATGCCATCCATGGCAGCAATCTCAAGTCATATTATGGAATGGAAGGCTCAGATTGTGAAAGAACCTAAGGGTTTAGGCTATGAGGTTCTACTCTCTCCCATCTCTCAACTATGGATTTTTAGTTACGGTTTTTAGAGTATAGCAAAAAAAGAATCCATCTCTCTCAAACTAGGTTGCTAAGGGAATTCACATAGGGTTTGAGTTTGTGATCAAAGGGGTTCATGTTCTATTGGTGTGGCTTAGCCTAAACTTGCTTTTCTTGTTGAGATTGAAGGTTGATCATTGATCCCGCACTATCGGATGGTGGTGACTCGGTGTGGGGTGTAATAAGCCCGAATGAGGTAATCTACGATACTCTCTTTTTGTTTCTTGTCATATTTAATTATATTGTCTTTATATTCCCAAGCATAATAATTGTAGATTTTTCTTTGTTTAAAAAAAATTGGTTTAATAACATCAAGGTTTTTAAGATCTTGGATTTGTTAGTTTTATAAGACTACTTGTAAGTGATCTTTGCCAAAAGCAAAGAAAAAGAAAAAAAATGGGTGAAAAGAAGAAAATAAATAAATAAATAAAATTCCCCGGCAAGATCGCATTAGTCTTTCTTTCAATTATGGTGATGAAAATATTATCACTCAAGAAACCAACCGATCTAATTTTTTACTAGTCTCTGAGCATTCTCGTCAGTACATAGTCACAAGATCTCAATATGATACTCGAATACCTCATATTCTTCCATCCATGGTAGCAATCTCAAGTGCTCATACTTTTCATGTTATCCCTAATGAAACCTAAAACATTAAGTCTGCATTAGGTCATCTAGGTTAGCATCGTTCGATGAAAGAGAAAATCGAAGCCCTACATGTTAACTCAACTTGGGAGCTAGTTCCACGTCTTCTAGGTATGAATATTGTTGGTTATCATTGGGTCTATAAGAGTAACTTAAAGTCGGATGGTAGTCTAGAGAGACTTAAGGCCAAACTAGTTACTAAAAGATACAATCAGGTTGCTGGAATTGATTTCTCTAAAACATTCTGTTATGTAATTAAGCATGCTAGTATTTAGATTATGCTCACCAGAGCTATTGTGCACCATTGGTCTATCAAACAGCTTGATGTGAAAATGTATTCTTGCATGGCTTACTTAAGGAACCAGAATTTATGGAACAACCTCTTGGATTTGTGAGATCAAAGTATCCAAATCATGTCCACAAATTAAAAAGAGCTTTATATGGTCTCAAGCAAACACCACGGGCTTGGTTTGGTCGATTTAGTTCCTATTTATTATCATTGGGATTTTATTGCAGCATAGCTGATTCATCTCTATTTGTTTCTTGTATTATTCAAGGCACTATTATCCTTCTCCTTTATGTTGATGATATTATTGTTACTGATGATAATTTAAATATTTTAGAATGATTCATTTTCCAACTTGGAAGGGAACTTGCAATGAAAGATCTTAGACCTCTTCACTACTTTTTTGGCATTGAACTATCTTATTTTTCAGGTGGAATTTTTCTATCACAAAGCAAATATACTTGGGATCTTCTTACTCATGCTCAAATGCTCGGTGCCAAACCTATTTCAATACTAATGGCAATGAAGAATAATATTTATGAGAGTTCTAGTCCATTTCCTGATCCATCCATTTATCGGAGCATTATTGGTGCACTCCAATACATTATCATAACACGGTCTGACCTTTCCCATGACGTTAATACAATGTGCCAATTTATGCATGCCCCTACAATTGCACATTTTTAAGCAATGAAGCGGATTCCTCGTTATCTAATGGTACACAGTCCTATAGTATAAGAATCTTATATGATAGTTCTCTTAAGTTATATACTTTCTCTGATGTAGATTGGACTCGATGTCTTAATACTCGCCGTTCAACTACTAGTTTCTGCAGCTATCTTGGTTCCAACTGCATATCTTAGAGTGCTAAGAAACAATCGACTGTGGCCCGTTCAAGTGCTGAAGCATAATAGTGATCTATGGCATCCATTGTTACAGAATTGACATGGCTTTCTTTTATTCTCCGGGATATTGGGGTACCTCTTCTTCAGCCACCAACACTTTTAATGACAATATCAGTGCTCTCTACATGATAGTTAATTCAATTTTTTATGTTCATACAAAGCACATTCTTGGATTATTTATCACTCATTTTGTTTTCTCTCTCAATCAAGTAGCTGATATCATCACTAAGCCCTTGCCACGAGATGTTTTTTGAGATATTTATTTCAAACTTGGATTTTAAATACCTCCCCAACCGAGATTGAGGGGGGATAATAGAAACAAAATTAAAAAATTGTAACAAGATATGAAAGATAGGAAAGTAGCAACATATGAAAGTATATATTGTAAATGAAAAGATAGGAAAGTGTGTATATTACACCATTGTTACTCTTATATATACAATAAAAGAACCATGCCAAGATCTACGTGGGGCACAATTATTTTCTACAAAAGTTCATCTCTCTCTCTAAAATTCTTTAGTTATCACAAAGGCTTTGTGTAGAAGAGGTGAAGGGTTCTTCTACGTGAAGCGATTTACAAAGAAGAAAGAGAAAGGGATATGTTCAATGAGAGCTTGACAATCTGGTATGTAATACTAATTGTGTTAGAGTTGAATCTTGTGTGGTTGCTAGTGCTCATTTTGAACACCTGAATATTATATTTGTTGATCTAAAAAAGACCACTAGATGTAGAAAATGTTTTGTTTCTAAATGAAAATTTTTCGCTAGAACATCCGGGGCCTAAATAGTTCTAACCGTAAACATAGTCTATTGTTTTTGTGTTGGCAAGCTATGTCGAATATTTTACTTATTCAGGAGACTAAGATGGAATATTCAAACTTTTAGTTACTCAATGAATTTTAGAGTTGGAGACCGATGGATTGTGTAGGCTCTAATTCTATTAGAGCTTCTGGGGGTATTATGTTTGTTTGGGAATGCTTTATACTTAAAGCTTCTGAATTTGTGCATCGGATATGTATGTTTCTATTGTCTTTTATGGACTTATGGATAATTTTAAATTATGTTTGATAAATGCTTATAGTCCTAATAGACCAAATGAAAGGCTATTTTCTTTGATGAGTTATTTGCTATTGGTTCTCGTTTAATTTTTCTTGGTGTATTGTAGGTGATTTTAATATCATCAAATGACCTAATGAATCTTCTTCTCTACCTCATCATTCCTCTTGCCTGTAAAGTTTGCTCACTCGTTTAATTTGTCTTGGTGTATTTTAGGTGATTTTAATATCATCAAATGGCCTCATTAATCTTCTTCTCTCTGCCCCGTCTTTGCTCTTGCCTGTAAAGTTTGCTCATTTTATTCATTCTCATGAGCTTATTGATAGTCCTTCTGAAGGGGGCAATATATATTTGGTCTTATCATCCTACCATTTCACCTACTCTAACAAGAATTGATAGGTTTCTACTTTCCTCTGTTTGGGAGCTTTATTTTCCTAATGTAGTGGCCAAGTTCTGCCTAAAATAGCTTTCGTTCATAATTCCCTATTGTTGGATACTGATCTGGTGCACGGATGGAAAATATTCTAGGTATCTAGGAAGTTGAAACTACTTAAGGAAAAAATTATTGATTAGAAAAGGGTGAACTGGGAATGTCTTTAGGCTATTTTCATGCTTCATCTTCACATATCAAGGATCTTGATGAGCTAGAGCTTAGTAGTATTGGATTCTTTAAAGAAAAATCAATTGAGCATACCTCTCTAAAGGTCTTTATTGCATGATACATTGAGATTGGTGGAAATTTTTTGGCATCAACAGTTTCAGGTAAATGGTTGAAAAAAGGCAACTGCAATATGAAATATTTTCCCGCAATTGTAAATTATAGAAGGGGTAATTTAGCTATCAATATTCAAGTGGTGGACTGTAATAATTATGTAGCTGTGGAGAATGCTATTGTTCATAATTTTCAAGAAATCCTTTACTGCGCATCACAGTTTGAACTTGTCCCTTGAGTATCTTAATATCAACAAAATTCCAGATGATAAGGCACTTGGTCTGAGAGGAAGTTTGATATGGAAGAAATTAAGGAAGTTGTGTTTGCTTGGGTTAAGACAAGGCCCAGGGATCATATAGATTTCCTACAGTTGTATTTTTTTCTTGGATTTTCTTAAAGAAGGTCTCTTGGGTTTGTTTGAGAAATTTTACTCCAGGGGTAAAATTAATTATGCAATGAATTATACTTGTATTGCACTTGTGCCCATAAAAGCACTCAATGAAAACCTTAAGATTGAAAGCACTCATAGGTAGTCTCCATAAGATTATCGCGAAAGTGTTAGCTAACTGACTGAGAGAGGTACTGGAATTTCTCATTAAGGGGCTGCATGTTGCTTTCTTGAAAGATAGACATAAAATGGAATAGTTTGGTGGTTCATGAATGTATCTACTCAAAACTCAAAGATAGATTTTGAGGGGGTGATTTGTAAATTGCTCTTGAAAAGGCATAAAATAAAGTGGATTAGCAGGTGCTTATAAGATATTGAGGCAAATGGGCTTCTGGTCTAGACGGAGATTGTAGATAAGTGGTGACTGTTTGCTACTAATTTTTTTATCCTTATCAGTAGGAAAGCTTCCATATTTTTTTAAAGTTTTTAGCGGAATCAAATATGGGGATCCTTTATCAACTTCTTATATACTTTAGTAGTAAAAGATTTTAGTGTCATGTTTAATTCTGTGGTGGACAAAGTTCTTATATCGGGTGTTACGATTGGAAATGGTGATCTTGTGATTTCTCATGTACAATATGTCGACGACACCATTTATAAGGCAAAGGAGACATAAGCTCAAAATTTGTGGTTATTCTTAAAATGTGTTGAGTTGGTTACCAGCCTTAAAATGTCTTAGTTGGTTACTAAGACACAATTGTTTGGGATTGGTAATTTTGATGAGAACAACAACCTTGGTTAATATTATGGGTTATGCTTTTGACTCCTTATAATGCAAATATTTATGTCTCGCCCCTTGTGGCTTCTTTTTTTTTTTGACAAATATTCGAAGCTTTAAATAACTTAAACAAAGGAAATTACATCAGAAGACACGGACAAAGAAGGCAAAGCCTCCTTTAGCGAGGGAGTTTGCTATATCATTGGCTTCATGATAAACATGCGTGAAGGAAACATCGAAGGGGCCAGTTAAATCCATGATTTCCAACCAAGGAGATCGAAGTAGCCATGGGGTACACGATTTCTTATTACACCAATTAATAATATTTAGGGAGTCACCTTCGCAGATACAACAATGAGCTAGATTTTTGGAGATAATGAGCTTCAGACGTTATAATAAAGAAGCACGCTCTGCATGACTAGCCGTAGCAACCTAGTAGGACCCGCATAGGAAAACATGGTCTCACCAAGATCATTGTGTAGAACACCTCCTACGCCAGCCAAACCTGGATTACTGAGAGAGCTACCATTGAAAGTTAGTTTAAACGGCCTGTCTCTGGTGGAGACCAGAAGCAACGAGGGCGCATATTCACTTTACCCTTGAGAAACAAATTTTGCAGATTAACGAAGACGTCCGCTTTAGAAAGCCCGAACCTTCTTTTGTGACCGAATACCATTGCCAAATGGAATGCTTTATATTGTCTAACAATCGGTCAAAAGGAAGGCTAATAACATCAAAAGTATGCATATTCCTTTCCTTCCAAATTTCCCAAACCAATGCTCCTCGAGCAATACACCAGATCAAAGAACCTTCAGAGGGGAGATGAGAAAAGGAGAATTGAGTAATATTGTCCAAAACCGACCTAGGAAGAGAAGCATGGATTCCAAGTAGGTTGAAAAAACCATACCAAATAGTTTATGCCACATAACATTAAAAGCAAAGATGGTTCCTAGTTTCCTTATTAAGTTTACATATAAGACAAATGTTAGGAAGCACTTTTTCCCTCTTGATAAGATTATCAACAGTCAAGATTTTGTTCTGAGCAGCCAACCATAAGAAAACTTGAACCTTGTGAGGGACATGCCATTTCCAAATCTTTGCCACACAAGGTAACGACCATCTCCATATGTCATGATAGAGGAATTTATAACAAGATTTAATAGAAAGGTTACTATCAGATTCAAATTCCCAAACAAGTTGATCATCAGAATCCTGTGAGATATACACCAAATTTAGTAACTCCAATATTTGCAACCACTACTGAAAATCATTGCCACTGAGCCTGTCATAAGGAAATGACAAATTCCAAAAGGGGCGAGCTCCTCTCAAATCGATAATGCTGGCAATCTTTGCCTTAGGAACTGTTGTTTTTGCATATAAATATAGGAAAGAGAGCTCAAGGGGAATCTCACTGAACCATTTTCTATGCCAGAAATAGATAGAACTTCCGCAACCCAACGAAAGTGACTGGCAACCATTGGTTGACATCTAACGATAGGCTT
The DNA here is from genome assembly GCF_000471905.2 of Amborella trichopoda. Next base: position 6,961,683 of record NW_006498549.1, on the reverse strand, counting down.
CCAAGGAAATGAGGTCTCAGAAGGACGACCCCCACCCAACCATAGATCATGTCTATCCATGCCATACTTTGAAGATAAAGTTTTGAACCAGAGATGGTATTGACAATGGAAACTTCGCCACCCCCATTTACACAACAAAGCCTCATTTATAAATTTAAGCTTTCGAATTCCCAAACTCCCCTCACTCTTGGGAGTACAAACCTGATCCCATCTGAGAAGATGAAACTTATGTTCAGATCCCAAAGTACCCCACAAAAAGTTACGCATCATTTTTTCAATTTGCCTGATGATAAAAGCTGACATAAGGAGGAGAAGCATAAGATAAATGGGCAGATTTGCAAGGAAAGCACGTAAAGAAGTGACGCTACCACCCAAAGAAAAGTATTTAGGCTCCCACAAATCCAATTTCACTCGAACCCTTGGAATTAGCTTGTCTCAAACTGAAGAGGATGGCCTAGTGTCAGAGATAGGAATTCTCAAGTAGTTGAAGGGAAAGGATCCCACCAAACACCCTAAGCGGTTGCCTAAGGATAGAGTCAAATCATGGGGGCAATTAACTCCAACCATAAGACTTTTATTGTAATTAACTTTAATTCCCAAAGCCGCCTCATAACAACCCAGAAAACATGCTAAATTAGCAATTTGTGATTCAGAAGCATCACAGAAGATAAGAATGTCCTGCATACTGTAGGTGTGAAATAGTCGGCCTCACCTCAAACAATGGAAAACCAGAGAATCTGGCCCGTGCTATCACATTCTGAATCAGAATGCTAAAGCACTCTGCATACACAGAAAAAAGAGAATGGGATAAAGGGTCCCCTTGACGAAGTCCCCTAGAGGCTTTAAAAAAATGAAAAGGGCTTCCCTTAATCAAAACTGAGAAATGTGCCGAAGATAAGCAACCAAAAATCCTGCTTCTCCACTTTTCACCGAAGCCCATATTTTTCATAATTTCCAAAAGAACCCCCCACTCCACACGATTATAGGCTTTCTCCAAATCTAATTTCAATATAAGATCAGGATTTAGACTCCTAATCTTAGAATGAATACATTCTTGAGCCACCAGAATACTATAAGTAATCTGACGATTATGAATGAATGCGGACTGATTCGGAGAGATAAGACCAGGAAACACCAACTTCAAACTCTTAGCTAAAACCTTGGCCGCTATCTTATAAAGGATAGAGAGTAGGCTAATAGGTTTTAGGTCGGACAATTTTGCTATCACTGATTTTTTGGAAATAAGAGCAATGTAGGAAGCATTAATCCCCTTGAAAATTTCCCCATGAACCATAAACGTTCTAACCATTTCCAGCAACTCATAATTAACAAGATGCCAGAAATGCTGAAAGAAAGCCATCTAGTCTTGGGGCCTTATCACTTGTAAGGGAAAAAACTACAGTTTTAAGTTCTTCAACTGAAATATCCCTTTCCAAGAAAGAGCTCGAGACATGAGACAACATTTTGAAAGGTAGTCTTGACAAAATGGGGGTAAACAAAACCTCCTTGGAAAATGCCCCCCTAAAATGTTCAACTACAGCCTCCTTCCATGCATCACCCTCGGGGGATTCGATGCCCGGAATAACCAAGCCTGATAAATCATTTTGCCTCTTTCTAGCACTAGCAATGTAATGAAAAAACTTGGTATTCAAACCCCCCTCTTTGAGCCACCTAACTCTTGACCGTTGCTTCCAGTAAATTTCCTCAACCCTATAAAGAGCAGAAGGATCCTGTAGTTTCACATTCCTACTAATCTGGCTGACAGCAGACAGAGAGCCAGAAGATTGAATATGAAAGTCCAATGACTCAATCTCTAGAAGCACTTCATCAATTTTTAGGGAAGCATTGATAAAATGCTATTTTGATAGCAACAAGTTTCTTATGCAACTGGAAATCTACAGAACCCTACGAGATAGAGTTCTGCCAGGTGGAAGTAATGAGCTCAATAACAACCTTTTCTTCTAACCAAACCAATTCCATTCTAAAAGGCTTTGGGTCTCTTCTTTCCATACTAGAAGTTAAGAAAATAAGGGTGTGGTCAAGTCAGCAGAGACTAATTCCATCAAGTTTGGACATAGACAGAGCGATGATGCTATTATTAGAACAGGTGTAGTTGGTACCAACAATCGGTAGGTCCAAAAATGAATTATTTCCAATAAAGCTATTGAATAGTCTCATCGAGGAAGAAATAGCACCATTAGCCAAACATTCATGGGGCCATCTTAAAAGATTGAAATCACCTCCAATACAAACCGGAAAGTCAAAATTAAGAATAACATCATTCATAACATGGAAAAAGAGTTCTTTTGCTGCATAATCAGACCACCTATAAATAGATAACAGGCCCCATGAACAACCCGGAGTGGGGCCATAAAAACCCGCCAAAATAAAATTCAAATGCTGAATTATCACAAAATTTTGTAACATCAAGGGATCCCAAAGCATCCAAATACCACCAGATTATCCAAAGGTGTCAATACCACAAAAAGCCATTGCGCTTGAGCCCCAAATTTCCCGAGCATCATAAACATCGGGACTAAGGAGTTTGGTCTCTTGCAATATAACTGTCTAAGGTTTAAATTTCAAAATTAAAACCTAACATCACTTTTTTGTCTGGGACTACCCAAGCCCCTTACATTCCAAGACAAAATATTCATATTAACAAGAAAGAGAAGAGGAACCTGGAACGTTCCAACTAGCAACTGGAAAAGAAGCCTCGAGAACATTCATGTCTGCAGTCAGGGCAACATTACCGTAATCCTTAAATGCATCCGCATATTGGGCAGCTACAGAGAAATCCAATGTACCTGGAAGGTCCATGGGAACGTCCGGACCATCTGAAAGGTCGATGAACACAGGTCCATGGACCACCTATGACAACGCAACAGTCTTCTTCACAATACCACTGGCCTCCAATCTCGCAGACGACCTGGTCCCACCACCCATGACAATTTTCTTTTTGGGTGTTTTCTTCGGGCTATTACCAGAGATCATAGGTTTCCCCTGGTTTGTGGTTTTTATCTTTTTCATCAGTCGCTTGACTTCCTTGAAGAAACACCCGATAGGGACATTGAAATCTAAGCCCATATCTTCATCCTGTGGAACATGCGCAGGATTGACATCGGAAGGCGCCACCTTATCATGAGAAAGAGAGAGGCTAGGCACCAAGAGTTGTGCACGACCAGAGGGCACAACTCTCAACAAAGGAGGTTGGTCCTGAGCAGATTGAACCGAGATAGGGTCTCCCATGGTGACATGGACCATTGCTAAAGAATGGTCAGGATCACACAGCAGAGGAACATCAGAGGTTGCAGGCAGTGCGAGACCAGTGACAGGGGAGCTATCTTCTTCCGGGTCGATAATAGTCAAAGCCATAGGATCAACCGAAAGAGGGTCGAAACGTACCCTAGGAAGGGAGGGTCAACCTGTGATGGATGGCTCGCAATGAAAGAGGGGATACATGGTGCCATGATGAGAAAGACGAAGATCCGTAGAGGACAGCAACAATTCTACATCTTGCAGTAGTTTGTACTTAACCTGAAGGAGAAGGATTAGAGGGAGAAGCCTGCTGTCAGCAGGACCCCTCTTCAAAGGAGCCTTCCCACAAAGAAAATGTAAAAAGGCGGAGGGTTGAGGAAACAAATCCTGGTGCAAATCTACACGGAAGGCTGACACAGAAGGCAGCGTTGCAACCTTAAGACCCCGTAGATCAAAACCCACATTGACCAAGGGAGAGAAGGTAGGATTTAGTGGACCCGCGCCTTTAGAAAAACTACTTGGACCTTCAACATTACAAGGTAACAGAATGTTATTGTCGCGGAAAACTACTTTTGATAAATTCATTGAGAAACCTTCTATCCAAGCCGCGAAAGTGCCGATAGGGTTCCAGCGTTTCATAATATTAAATTTTGAATCCGAAAATGGCTTCAACGTGCGTCGTGAATTCCACCAGTGATTTTGATTCCGATAATGGGGTCGGGAGGATTGGTGCACCACAACTGAGTCATGCCCGTTAGCCGGAAAAGTAGAAACTGGGGGCAAGGGAGTTTTCCACCCCTCTAAAGATAGAAGGAAACTTCTGACTCTGCAAAAATGAAACCTCAGAGCTTTGGATACATCGTCCTGAGATTTTAACTTAAATACCACCTTATTGCCACCAATAACCTTAAGATATGGTAAGTAGGATAATCCCCAAGCACGTCTTCTCCAATCAGCGAGAGCATAAAAATTGTTAAGAGGAGGGGAAAAAGAGCCTGTAACAAAGAATTGGGACTGCAGTCCAAGAGAAAGGAGTTGATTCTTGGCGACAAACACCTTCTCCAACTACAGAGAGCAACGATTTCTAGCACTTCCTCCATCTCTACCATCTCCAGCCTTGATATTATGAACTTCACGATTCAAAATATTCTTACCTTTGTCACCTCTCCTTCCCTCGCTAGAAGCCCCAATAGGCTGATCTCCAATATTTTTTTCATCTCCATGTTCAATGCCTTTTCCTACCTCCATTGTCTAGGAAACTAGGTTAGAGTAGGAGGAAAGCTCTCTCTCTCTCTCTCTCTCTCTCTCTCTTACCCTTCAAGGTCTATTTGGCATCTGGTGGTGGAAAGATTTCAAAATAAAGTGGATATGTGGAGATTCAAATTCCTATTATTTGGTGATAGAGTTACTTTAATTAAATCCAATTTATCTAACTTGCATATATATTTAAGTCCATGTTCTGGATACCTTTGCAGGTTTTTAAATTGCTAGAAGAGTTAATGAGAGCTTTCATTTTTGGGGGAGTAACAATAAAATGAAGAAGTTGGATCTTTAAATATGTGCTCCTAAATGAGAAGGGGGACTTGGGATTAGAAAGCAAAAATTGATGAACTACAATTTGCTAATGAAGTGGTGGTGGAGATGTCAATCTAACTAGAGCCTTCTTTGAAGACAAGTTTTAAAAGAAAAATATGGTGAGGACGTCATAACTGGGCTTATTAAAAGTCCTTGATCTAAAGTTGCTCATTCATGCATTTGAAAGAGTATTGATTATTCCAAGCCCATTTTTTTTTGATATTTCAAAAAAGAAGTGGGACATGGAGATGGCACCTCTTTCAAGTTCAATAAATGGTCGAGAGATACTGCCTTAAGGATTTCTTTTCCATGAGTACTTCCAAAGTCTGTGACCCGTTAGCCCTTGTGGAAAATATAGTGTCAAGGGAAGGATTCAATACTATTTGGAGAGTAACTGCGAGATAAAAGCGTTTCTAAGATTTTTCTTAATCAATTGTCTCATCTTATGGAGTGCTTGCATGAGTTTTTAATACACACTTAAGAGCTAGGACGAGATTGTTCAGGACCTTAGTCCGTCGGATGAATTTTTGGTGAAATCGGTTTATCGATTGCTTTGTAAGGATTGTAGTAAAAATATAGACTATTCTTTAATTAAGATTTAGATTATATTGGTGCCCTTTAAGATTCAACTTTTCTTTTTGCTTGTCAAGGAAAATTGGTTTGAGAAGAGGATTCATCCTTACTGATGTCTGTGATCTATGTAAAGCATATAATGAAGCTTTGGACCATCTTTTTCTTGAATGCCACTTCGTATGGGATAGGAAGAAACTCAACTTGCATCTGCAGACATATTTCTGTATGTGGCATTTATTACAGTAGTGGCTTTCCCCAAGTATATCAAAGATGGTAGAATTTTATGAAAAGGTTTGTCGGCCAGTATTATTTGGAACCCTTCGAGAGAAACGAATAGAAAAAAATTTGAGTATAAATGTTTGGAATGTTATGAGCTTAAATCTAATATCCTAGCTTTAGCAGCTGATTGGGTTTCCATGAATAAAGATCGTAAATTTATTTCTAATGAGCATCTTATCCTTAATTTTTCTAAGATTCTAGGTTATGGAATTCCTAGACCAAGTACAGTAGCCACTTGGATGCCTCCTCTGAAAAATTATTTGAAATTAAATTTTGATGCTAGCTCTTGAGATAATCCAGGAAGTCGGGCTATTGGTGGTCTTGTTAGAGATCACAGAAGCTCTATCGTTCATTCCTTTTTCGAAGCATTACGGGGTGGTCATGGCCAATGAGATAAAAGTTAAGACTCTTGTACAACAGTTACGACTTGTCTCCTCCTTCTCAGATGTTCTCTTCCTCCTCTGATGTGAGGATTATAGCAGAAAAGGATTATACAAACGCGATCTCTTGGTGTAAATAGGATGCTAAACCTCATTGGAGATTAACCCCCATTTATTATGGAAATTAGAGCTCTTCCTGGGAATCTCAATGCCTCTTTATATCATTGTTTCAGGAAAATTAATATGGAGTTTTTTGCTAAAAGTGGTGCTCACCGAGACCAGGTGTGCATATCTGCAATCATGACAAAAAGTAGCTTTCTTAGTGCCAAAAGCCTGAAACTAAGTTTTGGCACGACCTACAAGTAAATGTTTTTGAACAATCCACAAAGGGATTACTATAAAGCCATTTATTTTGGGATTGTCTTCGAAGAGGTTATTTATTTTTAATATAAAAAAGCCATAATCACACTTAGCCACTAGATGTGGAATTTGACAGCTAAAGGTGTACCATATATTTCGAGAATGTTATTATGATTTTTTTGCCAAATCATTCACACGCTCCTAGACTTCCGATTTAATATCTAATAGTCCATTGTGATTGTGACATCCTTGTGTCAAAAAAGGATTACGTACTATAAGACCATTTATTTTAGAACAAAAAGGTCATAACTACTTTTAGTCATTGGATGTGAGATCCGACAGTAAAAAGTGTATCACACAATTTGAGATTTTTTGTTTTGGATTTTTTACCAAATCATTCACACCCTCAGGTGTCCGATTTAACATCTAATAATAAATTGTAATTATGACCTCCTTGTGTCAAAAATAAATAATCTTATTATATACTTTTCTATAAAAAAAACAAAGTGGATATTATTCTTTTCAAAATAGATGTTTGGCTTTCAGCATTGACTTTTTAGCTACGAGAAAATTGTCAGATGCTCAATTGTAGCACTTAAGAGAGGGTCCATTAACATTGGATTCAGCAAGTTCGACGATATCTCTTCCCCCCTTTCCCCCCTCTCTCTCAGCAGCTGAGCAAATTCTCCTAAATGCAGTTTCCAAATTTTCTCTCTCATGCGTTATCATGGAAAAAATAAATGAAATTGTAACCCCTCCACATGGTTACGTTGTGATCGATTCAACATAGACACACCCTTCTTTCTGATAATTTGCAAAGCGCTTCTTTCTCCTTTTGTCTTACCTCTTTAGAACCCTCAAATCCCGTCTGTCGGCACCGTAAATGATTTTTGAATCGGAATCTTACGTCGCACATCCAGTATCATGTCACTGATTGTGGGTCCGAACAAGTGCAGCTGCCATTATCATCTGATAGTTTCTGCAATTTAGCTCAAATGTCACAGTTAGTTACTGTAATTCTGTAGCTGATTAAATTAATTGAAACTAATGAGTCTTGATTAATTAAAGTTTCTTCATATGCCAACTAATTTCCATCCAGAATCGGTCTCATTTAAGAAAAGAAACAACAAATATAACAAGCAGAAGCTCCGGGAGCAAATATATGCAAACATTGCGAGTTTTGGTCCTTAGAAATGTGACTTCCTGTTTACAACGAGGAGGCCAAGATTTTGAATTTTGAATTTTAAACTGCGTTAAAATCAAGCCGACTCACCCAAAACGAGTAGGAAAAGCTTTTTATGTTCCCTCTACAACACAGAACTTCTATCCTCCCCTACCATCAAGCCCTGCATTTTTTATCAAGAGAGTTACTCATCGTTTGATCTTAGATCGATGTTTCAAAGTATTTTATTTTTAAATTTTTTAATACAAATTTTGTGAATATGAAATTTGGTACGTGCCATCTTCTCATTCTCATTGGGGCGCACCTATAAAAAATATTAACAATAATTGTTCCCATAAATATAATAATCAAAATACTCTTTAAATATTTCAAGGGTATTTTGGTTATTTTATTTTTTTGAAAATATTTTTTTTATATTTCTCTTTAGTGCAAGTTTAATAGAGGAATGCACGTCCAAAATTTGGTGTCAAAATATTTTATAGAAAAAAAATTAAAATAAAATGGTGTAAAGACGTGACATTGTGATTGGGGCAATCTTAGCCCTCGATTAAAAAATAGAGGTTGGATAAGGGAGAGGATAGAGCTTCTATGTTGTAGGGGGAACATAAAAAGCTTTCCCAAAAGAATATGAGAAAATTATAGATACCCTCAATTTTAACTTTCTACACATCTTATCCCAGTACTTTTTTATTATACCCTAAACCTTAATATTATTTTTCCTTATATTTAATCAAATAGTCAAAGCATGCTTTTTTATATTTCTCTCACAAACTCTCTCTAGTTAAACTCTCTCACCTGTCTTCTCTCTCCACCTGTTTCTCTCTATCTTTCTCTACCCTCCCTCGATCTTTCTCTTTCTATCCTCTCTCATTCTTTCTCTCTACCTTCCTGTTTTCTCTCTTTCTCTCTCTACCCTCCCTGATTCTTTCTCTCTTGACCACTCATATGCCCATAATGTAGTCCGGCAAGTTTTTGTGCTGGACTGAAAATTTGTTTTGTCGTCACAAAAACGTGTCGGACCGCGAAAAAGATTTTGGTTTGACACAAAAACATGTAGGATCGCATTATAAGGAAGTAAAATTGTGGTCCGACACGTTTTTGTGCCGAACCGTAAAAAATTTTCAGTCTGGCACAAAAACGTGCTGGATCGCATTATGGGCATGTGAGTGGTAGGGAGAGTAGAGAGAGAAAAAGTGAGGGAGGGTAGAGAAAGAGAAATAAGTATAGAGAAAGAGAGAGAGGATGGATGGAGAGAGGTACATAGAGAAAGTAAGAGAGAGTTTAAAAGGACAAAGAGAGAGAAAGCGGCACTTTGGTCTCAAAATTGTTTGACTATTTGATTAGAAGTAAATACAAGAAAAAATAGTGTTGGGTTTAGGGTATAATAAAAAAAGTATTTGGAGTAGAATGTATAGGAAGTTGAAACTATAATATTCCCAAAGATTAATCGAAAAAGCCAAAATTTATTCTACCCCAGTGGGAGTAGAATGTCCATTTACTCCCTCAGATAAAATCCTACTCAATAATAATAATAATAATAACAACAACAACAACAACAATAACAACAATAATAATAATAATAATAATAATAATAATAATAATAATAATAATAATAATAAATCCTAATTGTACCTTTTATATATTTGATAAAACAAAATGTCTTGAGATTGAATAAAGAGCATCTAATTTTTAGATGGTGAGATCTAAGAGTTAGAAAACTCAAATTTTTTTTTTTTTTTTGAGAATAATTATCAAAAAATTCTGAAGTGGTTTCCAGATTTTAGATTGAAAAAAAATCCACCCGAGCAAGTCTTCTCACCAAGGGAGTACAAGTAAACTATACTCTCAAGGGAGATAGTATTAGTACCCATTGAAAAATGTTTTGGAATTCCATCAATGCATTATGGATTTCATTTATTTGTAGTCCATAGGAAGCTCACAAATAAGACTTGCATACCTGCGCCTGATTTTGAAGGCCTTTGATGTATTGAACTGCTAATTCTAGCATGTCTGCGGTGTTTGTTTGCTGCCAAAGATGAATAAAATCAGAATGTGAGGCTTCTTTATTCAACCATGGCGGTTCAAGCGAATTATTCGGACTTGGCACCTTGCCGGAGTTCTATAATACAAAATCAATTTCATAAAAATATGTCAAACTTGAATGTTTTTTTATAAAATCAATGTACAAAAATTGGATATATAACTTTGATGATCTTGATGATTATTCATCGGTTTTTCTTATTTATGATAAATTTATCTATTTTCTCTTCTTTTTTTTTGGGATTTTCTAAAATGTTCCAAGCGATAAAATTGCAAAATTCCATCTTTAATATATTTTATCCATCTCTTTTGGAGTTTTTGATGTTGTTTATAGTCTAGTTCAATAACTAGGAAATCACCTCGACCAAGGGAGTCAACCGGCCGAGTTACTTGGTCGAAAGTCCTAGTTCAATTGAAAAAATATGAAAAACTTGAAAATAAAGAAAATAAAATGACTAAATGTTAAACTAAAATCAAAGACAACCTTTAAAAATTCAAATAAGATTAAAAAAGTATAGAAAAATGAAATAAAAAAATTGATTTATAGCAGGTGACATTTTAATAATTAAAAAACAATATATCTATATATATATATATGGATTATGCCCTGAAAAACAACACTCACTAATCTTTACCAAAAATCCAAATTATATAACAAAAATTTATACATCAAACCCACATTTTTTACAATCATTTTTATTTATTTTTATATACCACAAGTTGTACATAAAACTTAGGGTATAGGCGAGGCTGAGTGGACTCGAGCGAGTTCCATAATGCTGGTGCTTAGATGGCACCCATGCGAGAGGTTCTCCTTTACAAATTAATTTGATGCTCAAATGGCACCATATCAGCCACGCTTTTGCACAGTTCCTGCTCGTCTTTTGCCAAAATCTTTCTTATCATACAGACATATTTTGGTCAGTATGGATCTTCTCTACCTGCAACAGCTTCTTCTCTAGGACATCTTGGATCTAACAGCTTCTTCTCTAGGACATCTTGGATCTAATGGTAACACACATCAATGTGCATCGTCCTAGAGTGAAAGCTCGCATTCTTACTCAAGTGGATAGCGCTTTGACTGTCACAGTGGATGATATATGTATCATGTTTCAAGTCTAGCTTTGGATGAATTTTTTCATCCATATCATCCTTTTGTGACTGCAATGTACTCTACCTCTATGGTCGATAGAGCCAAACACTTCTACAACTTGGACTGCTATGAAACAACTCCTCTTGCAACAGTAGACTAATATCCCGAGATTGACTTCCTAAAGTCTATATCTCCAGCCATGTCTATATCTGTGTACTCTTATAACACAGGTTTATCTCCCCAAAGCTCAAACATACTTTGGATATTCCTCTGAGAAATCTGAATATCCACTTGACTGCTGCCCAGTGTTCTTTGTTTGGATAAGTGATAAATATGCTCACTTCGCTGATTGTGTGTGCGATATCTAGCTTCATTAGGGGTGGCAACGGGTCGAGTATGGGTTGGGTCTGGCTGGACCTGGACCAGAATAGTATTCGGGTCCAAAATTAGATCTATGGGGTCCCAGGTTTGATCGGATCTATTGCAACCCTATGGTTATGAGCACTTTTTTTTGCCCTTTTTTCTTTACCATCATATACCCTATAACTATGAGCTTCTTCTTTTTTGCCAATAATACTGTAAATATTGCCAATATTGTGACAATATGAACACCTAGCACACACCAAAGACACATGATTGCCATCATATACCCTATGACTACGAGTACAGGTCAAGTCCCACTAAACCCAGACCCGAATAGTATTCGGGTCCCAAATTTGGACCCATACCTAGACCTGAAGTCGAATATACTCGTCGGGTCCCGGGTCTGATCGGGTCCATTGCCACCCCTAGGCCTCATGCACACCATGGCATGCATTAAACTTTCTAGGGCCGACGTATAGGTCATTTTCGTATTTCTTACTCTCATTCTCATTTGAAAGGCTCTGCTTGACACTTAATTTTAAGTAGCTTCCAAGTGAGGAACCGACAGGTTTTGCCTCATTCATATTGAATCTTTCGAGCACTTTCTCAGTGTACATTTCTAATGACAACCATAACTTCCCAGCCATCCTATCACGAGAGATCTTCATGCCAAGATCTGTTGAGCAGGTCCTATGTCCTTCCTGACAAAGGCATGATTCAACGCTTCTTCAACCTAACAAGTTTGATGGCATCCTGACCAACTATCAGCATGTCATCAATATATAGCAACAAACACCTAATGGTCCAAGGTTTTTCTCTTGCACCCATACTTCCCCATGAAGAAATAGAACTTCTTGTACCACGGGCTTGCTTCAACCCAATAGGCTCTTCTTCAGCTTGCACACTATGTGTTGTTTCCCTTTTACATTTAAATCCTTATGACTGCTCCACATATATATCACCCTCCAAATAGCTATGGAGAAAGGAACTATTGACATCTAGCTACTCAATTTCTAGACTCCAGCTTGCAGCCAAGCCTAACACCATATGACTTGATGACATTTTTACCACTTGAGAAAAGATTTCACTAAAATCGATTCCCTTCAACCTAAAACCTTTCATGACCAACCTCGCCTTGTACCTTGGTTGTGAGCTCGTCTCTTTAGTCTTTATCTTGAAGATCTTTAGTGCTCTCTTGTCTTTAGGCAACTTTACCAGGTCATAGGGGTGGTCCTTATGCAATGATTTCATCTCCTCTTGCATAGGTTTAAGCCATTTCTCTTTATGTTCATCGGCCTAAGTTTTTTGGTACCTTTCTAATTCACCGCCTACAGTGTATAGGATATACTTTGATGCAATGTATCTGATAGATGATTTATGTCCCCTAGAGGACCTTCTCAATTCAACTGTAGGTGGCACTTCTAGAACAAGTTGTTCCCCTTGCTCCACATCACCCAGAACTGGCATGTCAAACTCTTGGGACCCATCCTCTTGTGGCTTTTCAAAGTTCTCACATGTTCAATGGTAAGGTATTCTTGAAATACCATATCCTTACTCCTAGCCGCCTTCCTATTCTCAAGATCCCATAGCCTATAGCCGAACTCTTCATTTGAGTACCCTGAGAAGATGTATAAAAGTGCTTTCTCATCCAGCTTGTATATTTGTTCTTTGGGTACATGCATCAATGCCATCATCCCGAATATCTTTAATTGTGAATAAGAGATACCTTTTTCAGTTCAAACTCATTCTAGGATCTCACAATTAGGAATCTATTTTATTAGGAGGCATGTGGTGAGGACTACTTCACACCAATACGGTTTTGGTAACTTCACGGTAGAAAGCAATGCTCCTAACTCTTTTTATAATGGTGTGATTCATTTTTTCTACTACACCATTATGCTGAGAGGTATGTGACATTGTCTTTTCGTTTCTTAGGCCACGCTCAACACAATAGCTTTTGAAAGTATTTGAGGTGTACTCCCCCATTGTCTGATCTGATACATTCCAACAACTTGCATGTCTCTCTTTCCACTTTAGCATGAAAGTTCTGAAAGATTCTCAAATATAAGATATTTTGATTTCATTAATTACACCCATGTATCTCTTGAAGCATCATCAATGAAGGTGACGAAATATGATGTGCTACTAAGCGACTTTACATCTATAAGATCATACACATCTGAATACACTAGATCCATGATTTTCGTATCTTTCGAGCTTTTACTTGAGAAAGGCTCTATGTTGTTTGCCTTGCAAACAATGGCCACATGGGGCAGGAGATGTATTCTTGATACTGGAAAAGATCTGCTTCTTTACTAGGATATGCATTCATTTTTCATTCATATGGCCTACTCGCCTGTGCTACAGGTCTAGTGAGGATTCTTTCATGACAACATTAGCTTCGTCATTAGAGATTTGCACCTGTATTTTGTAGAGTGAACAATACTTGTTGCCATTTGCAACAATAAGAGATCCCATCTTCAGCTTCCAGTGTCTCTTACTGAACACTGAGTGGTACCTTTCATCATCGTAACACCCTCTTGAGATGAGGTTTAGACGGATATTTGGCACGTGTCTAGCATCCTTTAACACCAGCTTCATCCCATTGTTAGTTTTGATGTGTACATCTCCTTTACCCATAATCTTTGAGGAACCGATTGTTTCCTATCTTTATAGAGCTACAATCTTAAGCTTTATAAGAAGAAAAATAGCAACTATGTGGGGTAACATGAAATGATGCTCCAATAACTATAACCCAATCAAAGTCGCACGTTCCTGATGCAATATTGATTCGTCCACCACTACAGTTTCTGACCATATCAACATCTGCGGTCATTGCAGTGGTTTGCTTGCCATCATTCTTGGCTTTTCTTCATTCTTCACTTTCTTGAGTTGACACTCTCTCTTGATGGGCCTATTCTTGCCACGATGATAATATGTGATCCGCTTCCTCAACTTCAACCTAATCTTTATCCTTAGATCGGTTAGATTAGTTTTGTTCCCTATTTTTAGACCATTTTCGATTTGTGATATGAGCTTGTGAGTTTGATGAGTCAAAATATTTTCTTTTTGTCTCCTCATTCAGCAGCCTGCTAGTGACTTAACTCATAGTTACTATCCCATAAAGTGTTGAGGGTATCCTACATATGCAATATTTTCTTAATGTACTCAAACTCATTGGACACTCATTACCTTTATTTTGTAAGTGTTTTCTCTGAGGAATATCCTATGCCATCTATTTTAAACTCGCTTGGGCCGCCAACTCTGCCCTAGCCAAAGCTCGGACTCGGTGTGTTAGTTTATAATACAAGAAATTTGTTGAAAGATAAAATTAAAAAGTTTGTTAAAAATCATTAAACATAAAAAAACGTAAAATAAGTACAAGAGTTCATTGCAAGTCCAAAAAAGTTGTAAAAGATCGATTAATGAAAATCTTAATTTATACCTTCAAATATTGAAAAATTAAAAATAAAAAAGTAAAAATTGGAACGTATTGAGATAGTTCAAATTATTCTCAAAACCATATAAACGATCTAAAAGTATCTTTCTAATCCTTTAGTTAAGATTTTAACTTCCCAAAAAATATATACTTTTATAAGAGTAATTTATGTACGAACAAAAAAAAATACAAAATGGGCCAATTTTGGACAAAAATTACGTGGAACATCAATCAACCTGTGTTTTTTTTTTTTCTTTCTAAAATTTCCCTTCAATCCAAGGATGACATTCTCGGACTGCTTTTTAATTTATTTCTTTTAGGTTTTTTTGCTAGTAGGGCAATGCCTAGATTAGCATCCTCGGACCGCCTTATTTATTAGTAAACATATGAGATAATGCGGTCGAGGATGACAACTTCGGACTGCCCTAGAGAGCACCATATAAGGCGGTCCGAGAATGGGTAGCTCAAACCACCTCTGAATGCTTAACAAAGTCGGTCTTTACAGTCCCAAGATGCCAACCTCGGACTACTTTAAAGAGCACCACAAAAGGCGGTCCGATGATGCTTACATTGGACCGACTGGGCACTGCCCCAAACATTACGGCACAACCCTACTATCGAAAATAGTCCAAACAAAAATTTTAAATTAAAATACGGCCCGAAGATGGTATCCTCAGACCGAAGGAAAATTTTGGAGAAAAAAAACCTTAGGTTGACTGACCTTCCCCATAATTTTAACCTAAAATTAACTCATTTTGCATTTTAGTTTTTTTTTTTTTTTTGTTATATGTACATGTACGTAATTTACTCTTTTTATGATTATTTTAAATAAGTGCTAGCCCCTCAACTCACCTAGGCCACAGGCCGAGGCCCGAATCACCAATCATAAATGTATCAATCCTTTACCTATTTCTTTCATCTTTCGATCCTTGTATCCTAATCATAATGATCATACAAATGGAGTTCTTTTTTGGTTCTAAATCGAGTCTGCTTTCGGTACTTTAGGCCCTCTATAACCCCTTTGCAAGAAAGATGGCCATGAGCTTCTACGACCAACTCTCCATCCATCACCGTAACCAGTGATTGAATGGCGATAAAGCTCAATGATCATCTATCTTTATGATCCTATGGATCATAGAGTGCAATTCAGAGAAAATTTTGTGATCCACAACCTACGCGGCTATTTCCACCCATCTTCTTCTGATTATAAACTTGTCTTGAATCAACTACTTTTATAGACTTACGACTGTTCTCCATCATTAGGGGCAGCAATCGGTTGATTTTGACCCCACCCGACTAGGTTTCATCTGGACCCGGACCTGGACCGGACTTAGATATCGGGTCCAAGTCACTTGGACCCGGACCCTACCTGGACATGGGTCTAGAATTAAAACATAAGAAAATTATTTCTATACTATTTAGTATGTATATTCTATATATTTTATACTGGACCGCAGGTCAACCCCAACCTAGACATGGCAGGTCCAAACCCGGACCGGTGGGTCTACCCAATCCGACCCGATTACCACTCTTATTGGACCTGGACCGGTGGGTCTACCCAATCTGACCCGATTACCACTCCTTTCTATCATCATTCCTAATCTTAGTAAGGCCACCTCTCCCTCTCTCTCTCTCTCTCTCAAACTCTCTAGTTGTAAGAGTAATAACAGTTGGGTCCGGTGTGTATAAGGTTGCGACTTTAAAGAATCCAATTAAGGCACACTTCCAAATTTTTTCATAATATGTAACATTGGTATAAACTTTTTTTAGGATTATCTAAAACTCTATTTTCATATTTAATTATAAAATTTTAAATTATAAAATGGTTAAAATCAAATAGATCTATAAACATATGAAAATCTTGAAAATGGTCCGTCTAGATATCGTGTAGCAAGATGCACTATTTTTTGACTCTGAATCTTTTTTCCTTTCATATTCATATATTAATATCGAACAACATTAAAACAACATTTTCTGATGGATTTTTGAGGTGCATCTTTACTTCTACATTTTAAAATTGCAACCTTCCATAAACTTTTTGCATAAAAGTTTAACCAGCACCCATTATTTCAAACACTGGCTTATTGCAGTTTATTTAACCTAAATACTGCAGAAGACAAACAGCAAAGGGACTAAAGCTAGGATTATTCACGTTTAGTCTTATTTCATTTTTGTGAGATGGAGTGGGATAATCACCTTATCCATGTTTGGCACCAGCTCTTGTAACTTCTTCAGCTTTTCAGCTATCCGTGTTCTTCTCTCCTGAGAGAGAAAGAGGGTTTAACAATAATAAGAAAAAAACATAAAAATTTAATGAGTGAGATGTGGATGTATCGGTTAATAGAAAATGAAAATTAAAATTATGTGGTGGTTAGTAACAGACCCTCTCTGCAATGCTGCGAGGATGGGTTGCGTAGCCACGCTTAGCCCTGATCTTGCATGCCACCGAGTCCTGCAGTAGGAACACCGATTTCTCCATTCCGATCCCTCCTTCCATATCCGATGAGATGCTCAATCCATGGTTCTGTTTTTTATTTTTACAGTAAATTGGCTTAATGTTTTAGTCCATCAATATATTAAAGTCATGCACTTGAACAAAATGAGGACGCTATTACAATGTAAAGTTTTCAATCTTCATGTATACGAGTATCACCTTACAGCACCTCTACAAGGAAAAGCATACACAAAACCCCTTATAATTAGCTTAATTTGAAAAAAAAAAAATGAAAAAAAAAAATACATAAACGTAGAATATAAATATCAATTGGGTGTGGTTTGTATAGAGCCGAGGCTCCAAACAATCAAATTTGAAGCCACCTTCAAATAGTGTCAAGAAATGTGGTTTCAATATTGGAAATTTTTTACTAACCTTAAAATATATTTTCACCTTTAATTATAAAATTTAAAACTTCAAAAATAGTGTAGATCAAGTAGATCTATGAAAACTTGAATAACTTAAAAATTAAAGGTCAAAAAATGCGTTACAAGATGCGCTATTTCCAAAACTTATAATCCATTTTTTCTCAAGTCCATGCATCTTGATGTCAAGATGATCAATTTGAAGATATTTGAGCATCAAAACAACCTCTTCTAGTGAAATTTTTGAGGTAGTGAAATTTTTGAGGTAGGCTTTAATTTGATTGTTTAGAGCCTAAGCTCTGTATAAACTTTTCCCATATCAAGTTATAGGGTTCTAAACTAACAGTTTAGAACGGGTGGGTACAAAAACATAGGCTTGGAACTAGCAGTTCTAAAACAGTGGTAAAGACTGATAAAGATACGTATTAAGAAGTGCTAGTTTTGAACAAAAGGCATTTTGTGTGTAAAGACAAAGGGTGGAAAAAGAGACATCAACCTAAAATATAAAAGATCAGATGGTTTTCTTTTTAATTAATTAAAAATTATATTAGTGTTTCCTTGAGAACAATAATGGACCGATCACTATTAAGGCGGGCAATTTTTTAGGCACGATCATCTGCTTCCAAACCAGTTTGTTTCGAACTATATTTAGAAAATCGATTCGGTCAAGATATTCGGGCTTTGGTTGAGGCCAGTTACATTTTTTTTGGAGCTACATTGAAAAAAAATGAAGCTACATTGAAAAAAAATGATGGTCCTTGTTCCCATCATATAAAAAAAAAGTGCCGGTCTTTGAAAGTGGTGTTCTCTGGTGGGAATCAGACCCCGACCCGTTAAAATACACGTGTGATGACTAACTGTAAAGCCATTCAAACACATTTGAGTTAAATTTTATGTATTAATATAATTAAACTTTAGAAACATATTGTACAGCCTACTTGCCTAAAACTTGCCTCATGAATATAATGGAAAGAAAAAGGTCAGATTTTAAACCTCAATAATAGATTATTTTAAGCTATCACTAGAGATCTTTTCTCGCTATCACTAGAGATCTTTTCTCTTTCTTTTTTTTCTTTCTTTTTTTTTTTTTGAGAAATCAATTCTGTGCTATTATTTAAGCAGAAAAATCATGGATCTAAAGCAAAAATGCATCTAGAGCGACACATGATGCATTTTAGATCCTAAATCCATCTTTAAAATTAATTTTTGTAATAGGAACATATTTGAATAGGACCTCATTTAAACTTTTCCCAAAAAATGAGTGCGTCTAATAAAATAGAAAAAGTTCCTCCCGACTAGGGATGTATCGTTATAAATAAAAAATAAAAATTTTAAGTCATGAAAATAGTGCATCGCGTAACATTTTACTTGGACCATCCATTTTCAAGAAATCACATATATGAAGCCTATGGGTTCTGTAAGACTGCAGAGCATCCATTCGCCCATTCCTACACCATAATAAGATATCTATTAGAAGTGATCTATAGTGATGTTTGGGGCCAAGCCTATTGGAGTCTCAAAGGTAGGTAGGTTACCATGCTTCTTCTTTCACAGATGATTATTCCCATGATAGCTGGGATTTTTCCTCAATAGAAAAGTCAAGAAATTTCAGATTAATCGTAATACAGAGTTCATGTCAAAAGTGTTTGATGAATTCTCAAAGAAACATGGAATCAAAGGGCTGCCATCATGTTTGGATTTCTCAACAAAATGGTATTGCTTAGAACAAGAATCAACACCTAGTGGAAGTCAAGTCTGCTAAAGCTAAGAATCATGTGTATGATTGTGTACTTGATTAATTGGATGCCGTTGAGACTTAGGATGAAGGTACCACATAAACTTTTCTATAAGAAGAAATCCTATGTAGTTCATCTTCGCCTGTTTAGATGCATATAGCTTATATGAAGCGTGAAGATGATGGCCATGGCTAACGTGATGAAAAAGCAATAAAATAAAATTTTACTTGGATATTTAAAAGAGAAAAAAGGTTGGTCTAAGAAAGGTGAGGATTTTAAACTCTCTCGTAACCTATCCCAAGCCCGAGTAAAGAGGGTGAATTGTGTTAGGTAGGTAGTCAATGTAAAACTTTGTCAAAATTTCTCATGAATTCAGAATATACACTATCTGCTTATACTGCGGTGTCTCCCGCACAGAAGGTATGGCTCTTAATAGAGCAAAATGATGGACTAGGATTCGTATAGCCGACCCCAATTAGTTGAAAAAAAGGCTTTGATTATGATGATGATTCAAAAGAGAAAAAAAGGCTTTGATGATGTATTGACAAATATGCCACAATTTTTAGATTTTAGAGCCGAGATGTGAAATTTGATTAGTGAGCACAATGGCATAAAGCTCCACAAGGAGTTGAAGTTGGCATCCACACCAGTAGCAGTTGAAGAAAAAGTCTCCCTTGAAGCCAACCCAAACCATTCAAGAGAAACCCATTATTGAGCTCCCAAATTCAAGAATCAATCAAGCTTTATGCAGCGCAAAACAAATATCCTCCAAAACTTCTTATGATCATTATGTACATAACTTGTACTATGCCAACATGGTGCAGGTCACAAATAAGCGTGCACCAAAGAGGTTAGTGTGAAATGGTGACATGCCATGGAGGAAAAAATGGATGCATTTTCCAATAAACAAGGGGTCAAAAGCTCCACCAAATGAATGTGTAAAAGACATTTGTGAACAAAGATATTAATAAGTTGTACATGCACCAACCTGAAGGATACGAAGACCTCAAGAAGCCTCGACATGCAAGCCCAAGAAGGGTTTATATGGCTTGAAGCAAGCATCTGGACATGGTTTCATGAGGCTACATAATTCTACGACAGGGCTTTCTTCTCTCTAGGACGAATTCATGCATCTTCATTGATGTTTTCCAAAAGGAAATGGTCATGGATAAAATTTATAGACTTGATCATTACAGGATGTAACCCATCTAAAGTTAACATAATCAATGTCTCTTGCTCATGAAACTAAAATAATCAATCTTTCTTTCTCATGAATTTTGAAGTGAATTGGAGAGCTTCAATAGATTGAAATTATGAGAGATGGGAGGCATACTAATCATGGACAAGTTTACTTTTCTTACAATATTTGCTTGGTTGGGCTCAAGCCTGCAGTGCCACCCTTGCTTGAATTTGCATATTCAGGTTACATTGAGCCTTGCTAGCTCTTAATCATCAAAGGACTAAGTTGGATTTGCGATGGCTTGAATTCTAGTTGGTAAGTGTCCCCAATTATCTTTTTCTATTGCTTTATCTTTTTTTCCCCTCTTTGAGGAGTATTTTTCTTGGTAGTCAGAATCCTTGTCATCCCAAAACTCTATATTTGCCCATGAAACCACTTCAATAAGGGCTTGGTGTCTCAAACCTAAAGTGGCAAGGACCATTCCATCAGTGTGTCTAAGACCAGTGGAGAATGGTCTTAAGTGATTTTAAGTAATGCCCTAACAATTAATATGTGAACTTCCCGGAAATAAGGAAGCGATCCAATTTAAACCTGTGGGGATCAGTGGGTGAATTAATTGATCAAGTGAATCTAGTACCAAGAAGGGAGATGTACAACAATTGTTGAAAGAGGATGAATTCAATAAACCCTCTCATACAGGGGGGGTAATATGATTTAAAGTGCTAGATTTAGAAGGATAATGCACTACATTCAAATAATCAGACAAGCAACATGGACAATTGAAATTCAAACTTCATTACCATTGAAGCTTTTTTTCCAACTAATTGAGGTCGGCTACACAAATCTTGATCGCCCATTCTGCTCTATTAATGGTCATACCATCAGTGCGGGAGACACCCTACCATAAGCAAATAGAGTATTTTCCAAATTATGATCAAGTTTTGGCAAAATTTTATATTGACTGCCTACCAAACACAACCCACCTATGCTTAGGATAAGTTAAGAGAAAATTTAACGTCTTCACCCTTCTTGTTTATAGTCATCAATTCATTCCAAAATTCAGACATTTTAACATGTTTATTGAGACCAAATATTAGTCAACACCCACTTAAAACCCAAACTAGGACCTTAAAAAAAATAATAGAGATAGATCTTTGGGTTATGGCATAAGTGGAACTGTGTAGCAAGGTAACGTCCCATACCAAAGGCTGGGAATACCCACAGTATCTGTTCCTTTAAAATCCATTGGATTTCATCCCCATATATCTCTACCATTTAAATATTCGAGACTTGAGATCTGTTTGCAGCAACACCAAAATATCTGGCTTTCCTTCCCGAACCAAAGAGGATATTATGCTTTTTTCTCATTATTTCTAGGCCTTGTTTAAACCCCTAACATTCTAGATTACTTGTTTGATGAATAATCTATTTGTTGTGTCTAGTGAGATTCAAGTTTTTAGATAATCAACGATTTGCGAGTTTTATGTGAGGCTCTAATGTGATCACCGCATTCCAATGAAGCTAAAGAGTGAGTTTTATAAGATAGTTGTGCAACCAGCACATAAAACAATATCTCATAAACTGAGTATAGCGAAAATGAAGATATTGAGATAGATGAGTGGAAAGACAAGAAGGGATAGAATTCGAAATAAATCCATTTGGAAAAATTTAGATGTAGTACCAATAGGCAATAAGATACGAGAGAGTAGATTTAGGTGGACTGGACATGTGTGACACCAACCTAGTACAATACTTATTAGGACGTGCAAGTTAGTACCGGTGGAAAGATTGAAAAAAAAACGGAGTAGGCCCAAAAAAACATGTTTGGAAATAGTCCGAAAAGATAGCCTCACTTAGGGTATGGTTTTTAATATAGTAGAATGACAGACAACGATTCGTGTTGCCGACCCCAATTTAATCCGAAAAAAAGCTATGATGATGATGTAAGGCTCAAAGTTGAGATCCAATTGTGAGTCCAAAATATTAAATCTATCACTTTGAATTCAAATCCTCTTTCACTACTCGCCCATGCAGTGAGTTTGTCAGTGGTTTAATGGAAATTTTCATAAACAATCAAATTGCAGAAGATCGTTAAATATAAACATGAGTATTCTATGTTTTTAACTGAAATAGGTAGGCAAGCATTGTAAACATTTTCCAACTAACCTGGGAAGAGAAGCTGTCCTTATTCGTGAATAACTATAGCTGAACAATAATGCAAGCTACCATTTATTAATGGTTAGGCGAAAGTTGGAACATTCATGAATAAAAGGTTATGAAATGGAGTCATATAGTTAATCTAAACCCGAAACACTATTGGATCGCCCTACACATCAAAGCTTCCATCTCTATCAGAGAAATGTTAACTGTTTGTGATTCCTTTCTTTTCGTAGAAGTTAACTATAACTTTTATAAAATAAAGAAGTAAATCCTCCAAAAATACAACAGTAAATAAAGAGAGGAAGAAATAGAGGAATACAAACATATGAAGTGTATGATCTCTACTTCTAAAGATCACCAACCTAGACTTCCAAAACACAACATAATTCTAAACCACAAAAGGATCCTGCACCACCAACTACTCAAGAGCCCTACCTAAGCCACACGAAGCAACTTCCATTGTCATTCCCCTCTTGGACCTCCTCTACCCCATGCTTCTCATTAGAGTACCCTTATATAGCACCTTTTCTTCAACAGTTGCCTCTCCCATTAGGGTTCGGGCGAAGCCCAACCTACACTAGCTAGAAAGTTGCCAAAAAAGAATCAATAAGAATATGGTGACCCACCAATTGGTGGCGGCATACAACCAGTGATAAAAAAATAGGGTTTCATAAATTGGATAGGAGAGAAGTGGGACTGATAAGAAGAAAAAAAAGTAAAAAAGTTAAGTGAAAGGACAAAGGTGGAAAGAGAGGGAAACAAATAAGAGGTGATGGAGAAAGTGCAAGAGGATCTTAGAACCAAAAACCACCCACCTGAAGCATACCCCCTATCAACTCTTCAAAGAAACTATATCAAGCCACATGAATAGGAGAAAAATGGGAGTATTAAACTCTACGATAGGGCTCACAAAAGCCTACTGCCAGGCCAAGCCCCATCTTGAGCGCTAAAGTAGCCGAATACAAGGGGGTTTTAAGGCCCTTGTAAAAATCCCAAAAGCCAAAAAACACTGCAATAGGATGCTAAAACCCCCAAAAGGAGGGATAAACCCCATCTCAGACATTAACTTTCTTTAGAGAGATGAGAGATGAGGAAAAAGGATTGTGGCCGAAATCTCAGGTAGAGATCATGGACAAGAGGTGAACTGTCGGAAGGTGATAGGGAGGCGCTATATTGTCCCCCTACTCCTTTATCTCTTTGTCTCTTTCTGCTACACCCCTTCTATCTTACATCCCCTTCCACGTTTGTCTCTTTCTTTCTTCTCTCAACTTTGTCTCCAAAGTAAGGTTAACACCTAAGATGGGATTCTCCCCTCGATTTGGAGTTTGGTATTCTGTAGTGGGAGTTTTTAAGCCCTCTAGGTCTATTTCGAGAACTTCGATGTCTCTTATATCTGGCTACTAAAGTTAATGCCTAAAGATGGGCTCCCAATTATGGTTTTTTCATGTTCTCTTTCGAGGGCTTGAAAATCCTATATGTTGGCCTAGTATTGTTTGTTTAGAGAATTTGTCAGAGTTGGCTTCCTCCACTTCCTCTTTCTTTGTTCTATCTTCTCTTCACTCTAGTTCTTTCACTCGACTATCCCTCCCTTTTCATCTTTCTCTCCTGCTCTTTCTTTGATGAATCTTTTAGACCTTACTTTTGGTCGCCGGTTGTGTGGACCACCCTCCTATCCGCCACCATGCTTGTCTTGTTCATTTGGGAGCCATTTCAGTGTAGAATGTACACCGCCCCAACTCTAGCATGTGAGGTGATTACAAAAGGGGAAGCGCTTATGGAGTATCTCTTTGAGAAGTTTGGGTTGGTTAGTAGAGGTTTTATAATTGATGCCTTCAGAAGTGTTGTGTAGTTTAATTTGGGCCTTAAGCAATTGGTGGTGTAGGACCCTTCGAGGTTAGGATTTACGTTATGTTTGGAAGTCAAGGCAAATCATCCTTGGAAGTATGGATTACTGCTTGTATTCATCTATTTCTTTTTCTCTTTTTTTATTATTCTATTTATGAAGCTCTGCTCTTTAATCTAATGAAATTAATAGTTAACATTTCAAAAAAAAAAAAAAGAAGCAGAAAAGGAGAAAGAGCTATAAGGGAGAGAGAAAGCCGGGTTGCAAGGAGTGATAGAGCGATGTAACTGCTTGTGATTTATCCAACAATAAATTTAGAATATGTCTCTGCGATGATCCTTGCTACTCCACTTTCTTGTTGTAAACATTCTTCAACAACCCGGGTTCACAGTTTTTGTAATGTTGCCCCAGTTGTACTAAGGTTTGATCTCACGACTCCACATTGAACTTATTAAGGGCTGGCAGCATGCCAGGCCTGGGTCGGGCTAACTCTATCCCTGGCCAGGCCCAAGTCTCCATACCACCAACCCCAGCCTGGACTGGGGCCTAAGAGGCCCTAATCCTATCGAGTCATGCCAAACCAAATAAAATATAAAAAAATAAGTGGAAAAAAACAAAGACAACATCTTCTCAACATGTTGATAGGGAGGCTTACACGATTGTGGATGGTCTTTTTTTTGGGTAGATTAGAGGGGAATACATGCCCCCACCTGTTTTTAGAAATAATTAGTGGTTTTCACATGCATCAGTGGAAATCGAAACCTAGACGAGTAGCTGAAGCTCAAGTGGTGCTGCCACCACGATTACGGATGGAATTTCTAATATGGGAGTTCAAATGGGTGATTTGCTGATTATCGAAGAACTTTGCCGATATGGGAGTTCAAACGGGCGATTTGCTGATCACCGAAGAACTTTTTCTATGAGTTTTCTTTTTTAATGTATCTCTGTTGAATCATTAATGAAGTAAATATTGCTCTTATAAAAAATAATAAAAAAAGAGGTTTGGGTCAGGCCAGCCATGGCCAAGACCCAGCCCCAGCCCTACCCTCGAGCCGTGGTTACCCAGCCCTCAGGCTAGATTTTGTAGCCTTAAGCCCAATTTTTCTGCGCCGTGGTGACGGGGTTTGCTACCCTAAGCTTATAAGAACCTTTACTACACATGAGCAAATGCACCGATGGCGATATAGAGAACCTTCTTGAACGTATATTGTTCCTTTCGAGTGTATCAGTTGGGAGTTCTCTATTGCAATGAAAAAACTATGTTAATATTATGGTTCTCAAATAACTCGAGCAAACATCCTGTTAGCACTAGCAATGATAACAATAGTAACCTTTTGCAGAGCCGTTTTGGATTCATGAGATTACTAGAGGAAAATTCGGTCCCCCACGCTTCTTTAGGGGTGAATAAATTGGAAGGCTAAATATGTTGCAAATAAAGGGGCTCAAAAATGAAAACGATCAAATATTTAACCAAGTTGGCAAAAGTACAAAAAGTATGTAAGAAAATGGTTATTCCATTGTATTTTGAAGCACGATTTCATCTCTATTTTGAAGACCCCCCTTTCATGTGCAACAGGGAACGAAACAATTAGTAAGATTGTCTCAAGGATATAATAAAAGAACAATGATATCATGCAACCATTTTATAGTAATATGATGCAACAACGCTAAACCATCTTATGGCCATTTGTTTGATCCAAACTTTGAAATATACACTCTTTTCATTCTAATGAACAATTATAAAAAAAGAAAAAACTGAAAACACAACTTAAAAAGTATTTTTTTAGCCCAATTAACATAGGCCGTTCCTTTTGATGAGATGCTTAGATCTAAGCCCTAAAAGGATTTTTTCATTTCCAATTTTTTTGGATGGCTTTATTATCATTAGATGAACAATGTTAAAAAATAAAAAAGTGATTTTGAGTTTGTAAAAGTTAAGATCTTGAAATTCAAAAAATGAATGGTCTAGATTCATTTTTGGAGATGACTCATTTTGACCATATCTAAAAAATTGAACTTTTTTTTGTTTGAGGATTGATTATTAAGATGAAGAGAGAATGTGTGCAAAATTTGGGGTCATACAAATACCACAAACATAGTTTTCTAAAAGTGTCGTTGCAATATACTATACAACCGTTGCATTGGATCATTGCTCATAATAAAATCCAATTAAACAAGGGTGTGGTTTTGTATAGGGCTGAGGCCCGAAACAATCAAAGTAAGGCGCACTTTTAAATATTGTTGGAATGCATTTTGCAATACTGAAAATCTTTGTGATGGCTTGAAACATTATTTTAATATCTAATTATAAAATTTAAAGTCTCAAAACTAGTGCAAATCGAATAGATCTATGAAAACATGAAAAATCTTGAAAATTAACAGTCGAGAAATATATTACATGAAGGACTATTTACAAGACTCGAAATCGATTTTTTTCTCATGTCCATCCATCTAGATATGAGCAGTTCTCTGCCAATTTTATTACTAATGGTGTCATTTCAATAAAAAAAAAAGTATTTTGCCTCCAACGTGGATAAGCCAGCTTGTGTGAATACCAATGAAAGAATTATATCCGAGTTACCATTTAATAAAAGGTGCAGTTTGAATAAAGCCGATGCTCTAAACAATCAAAGTAAAGCGTACCTTCAAATAGTATTGAAAAATGTGGTTTCAACACTGTAAATCTTTCAGATAGCCTTAAAAATTTATTTTCATTTCTAACCATAAAATTTAAAGCTTCAAAAATAATATGGATTGAATAGATCTATGAAAACTTGAAAAACAATGGTCCGAAAATGTATTACAAAATGCACCACTTCCAAAACTTGAAACCCATTTTTTCTTCTGTCCATGCATCTTGAAATCAAGATGATTAATTTGAGGATTTTTTAGCATCAAAACAACCTCTTCTAGCCTTACTATTCCTTCTAGAGATTTTCTCTCTCTAATTTATCCTTCTCTTGGGTTCTTTCTTCTCCAAGAGGTTTTCTTCTTTATCTAGGGTTATATCTATCTCAAGATCTTTTCCTTCTAAGAAGATCTAGATCTTCCCACATGAATTCTCTTTCTATCTCTTTTCTTTTTTAAGATGATATTTTTTTCACCAAAGAAGACGAACACCACGTACTAAGATAATTATATTCACATCTCATCCCATCTATTTTTATATAGGAAACCCTAACCCTCTCACATTTTGACTTTTGGATAATTTGCTTAGCAAGCTCTAAAAGAGATAAGAATGAATCTTCAACAAAAGTTGCCTCTTACATGAGACTCTCCATTTAAATGGACTTCAATTATGTGGTCAACAAGTCATTCGATTTGAGCATGGTATACATGAGATTGTAAGAAGTTTGATGAACGTAATGGTGTGCATGAGGCTAGATATCGCAAACATAGTTGGCATAGTGACATATTCATCACCAATCTTGGTAAAGAACACTGGTAGGAAAGGCTTTCTATGTGACCCCGCCCACATATATAGTATATGTGACCTTTGATCTCAGCCATCAGATCTGAATAGATGGTTGCCATGGCTTGAGTCACAATGTCACTAGCTAGCACTTAGTTGTCAGATCTTGATCAGATGGCTCATAGTGTTTTATTTTTTATTTTTATCCTACAAATAATTTTGAAGAAAATTTTGGGGCATGCATAGATCTAACAAGGGCGCACATGATAAAAATATTTAAAAAATATTTATGGTGACGAAAAATAATCAAAATACCCTTAAAAATTACAGGGGCATTTTGGTCATCTATGTTTAGATACAATATTTTGTTTTTATTTTTTCTAGGTTTGCCCTAACTTGTTGATTAGAGGCCCAAAATTTCATCAAAATGTTTGTAAAAAAAAATGAAAAACAAATTAGTGTTTAATGTGACGTTGTGGTTTGAACAATCATAGACATTCAATTCAGATCGAACGGCTAAGAAGTAGGGTCACATACAACTTATATGTTATCGGGGTCAAATAGAAACATTCCCACAATTGTAACAGTTAAGTAGATATTCAGATATCTCAAAGGAAAATCTACAGTGTGTTTGAACTTTGAGGAAGGAAAATCTACAGTGTGTTTGAACTTTGAGGAAGGAAAACATGCGTTATGAAAATAGAAAGAGCTAATAAGGTTGGGGACGTGAACTTCAGAAAGTCAACTTCAGGAAGTCTCCTTAATTTTGCAAGGACAGCTTTTACATGATTGTTCAAGTTGTAAAAGGGTGAGAATTTACTGCAACAAGAGAACATCCATACCAACAGAAATATATCAAACATGATGGCCAAAGGCAAACATGAGCTCTGTGTAGAGGCGTGATTGGCATTGATGCCATCTAAGCACAGGTCAATCTATGAAGAAGATCCTTCCTCATGGGACATGAAGGGAAGATTGTTGGGTGTTCTGACCATGATAGAGGGGCACCGATGGCATTAGCCATATTATAGGGCCAGTTTTGAAAACTCAAATCCAATGACACTTTGACCGAATCATATAAGTGCTTTTAATTTAGGAATCTCATAAAGTTGTTAAAGATTCTATTTTATCTCTTTAAGAGATAGAAGTGAATGTCTAAACAAGTCATAAAAAAGTCAAAACATAAATCGTTTGGTATTTCTATATAAAAGGAGATTATATAAAATGTGTAAGTGATTATCTTAATACATAGTATTTATCTTCTTTGAAAAAATGCATTTTTTCGTTTCGCTCAGATAGAAAAGACAAAGAAGCCTCTTAAATGAAGGTAAACCCTAAGAGAGATTTTTCTTTCCTTTTGTCCGAGAAAGAGAAGAAGAAGAGAAGGAAGAACCGAAGAGAGAAAAAAGAACCTATTAAAGGGAGAAAGAGATAGAGAGTTCTTATGGGGAGATATAGATCATCTTAGATAGAGAAACGCTAAGAGGAAGATATTCCTAAACAAAGAAGAAAACTTATTGGAGAAAAACGAACCAAAAAAAAAAAATCCTAAAGAGAGAAAGCTTTTAGAAAGAACCGTAAAGCCCAAGAAAGTGTTTGTCTCTTGGGAGATCATTGCACTTCAGTATTTTTATTATTGGATTTCATCTCTTTCTCCATAAAACATAGCCTGAAAAAGTAAACCACATAAATCTCGATACCTGTAAGTTATTTATTTATTTGCGCAATCGTATTTTTTCCCACTCATACACATACATACATTCTGGTACTTTTGTCCGATAATTGGGTTTCGTGGCGCCATCTGCATTTTTGTGAGAAGGTTTGTGTGATAGTGCTCGAACCAGTGAATCCAATAGGAACTAATTTTAAAAGGTGACGTATAAAGTTTTGTTCGCTAAATGGTTAATACTAGTACAACCTTTACGAACGATACCAATGAAGGAGAGGTGAATACTAAAGCAAAATCACTTGATGAGATGATTAACCAATTTAGCCCTTTGTTAATTAGATTGAAGGAGGTTTTCATCTCCCTTGAAGCCTGAGGTATCTTTTTCTTTGTTTTTGAAGAGATGAGCATGAGGTATCTAGGTGTGCAAAACAAATGGGAGATTTGCGGTGAGATCACTGCATCATCTGCTTTTTAATGATCAATTGAGATGGAGTGACACAAGGACAAGTGGCCAATACCTCATAAGGTTCAAATCTTTTTTTGGGCGTTGACTTTGGGACACATTCTTATAGTTCAGGAGTTGACGAAAAAACAAGAGTGATCGTTAATATTTGTTTATTGTGCAAAAACGATGACAAAGATGGGAACCATCTTTTCCTTAATTGCTAATTGGCCGTTTGCACATCACTTATGGTCGTGGATGTTCAATAAAATGGGTGTTTGAATTACCACCTTGATCTTCCTTACTTGCCAAAAGTTGGGAGAATTATTTGGAAAATGTTTTGATCAGTTATTTTTTGAGAGATTTGAAAAAGAAAGAAATAGAGCATTTGATGGATAAATAATGATTGATCAATTACAGAATCTTAGATACAATATTTAGTTGGGATACAACTAATAGATATTGCTTTGGCGTTTCTAAGGTGGATTTACTACTGAAGCTTGATAAAACAGTAAAAATGGGAATAGTTAAGCATGGAGGGACCGGGTTCTACCTCCTCAAGTTTTTTGAAGCTTAATTTTGATGGAAATTCGTTGGGCAATACCGGTCCGATAGAATTGGGAGGTTTGATAGGAGATTACAAGGGATGCATTCAAGTTTGTGTGGTGTTACAAGTACTAATGAAGCTGAGATGTATGCTTTGGTGCAGGGCATGAACTTTTTTATAGTGTTAGGATAGAGTAATACTCTTTTAGTTGAAAGTGATTCAAAAAAGGCTATCAGATAGTGTCACATTGAGTAGGTAGTTCCATGGAAGCTCAGGACAGTGTAGACGCAAATTATAGATCTTTGTGGTATGATGAATTATAAATGGGAAAGCAGATCTTTTGGCTAAACAAACAAGGTTAACATTACGGGACCTATCAATTGTCTATACATCGGTGTAACTTATTACGTTTTCATCAACTTCTGACTTGTAATCTCATTGTAATGATCTTATTTTAATAAAATCACCGCATTCTTGTCAAAAAAAAACAACTTATTACCTTTTCCTTTTGATATTTTAAGTCTCTGATATTAATGAAGTTAGTAATTTTCATTTTTTTTAAAAAAAAAGAAAAAAGAAAAAGAGAGGTCATAACAAATATCATGGAATTACTCCTAGTGTGGATGAGGTTTGGTGATGATATGCCTTAAATTGGCGCATTCGTAAAGGAGCAACAAGATCGGTAATTTAGTTGTTTCAACGCAATTGATGTCGCTGTTGAAATAGAGCCGTTGTAGTTGCATTCCTCCCTTCAAATTATATTTAAATTTGAATTTAGTGGGTAATACAACTTTTGCATTTATACCTAATCATCTTTTAGAGATATGGACATTGTGACAAATACAAGTTACTCTCTTCAGTTAGACTCTTCCACTCTCTCAGCACCCAATAATGCCTCATATATTCAGTTATGTTATTGTTCATTCAATTATTTTCTATGTTCCTCATATTCAAATATTTATCTTTTAGTACGTAATAATCTTTTTTTCTTAGAATGGTGGCTACATTTCCAAGGAGATGAGTACTTCAAAAACAACAAAGGTGTTTTGTTTACAAATATTTGGGCAGTTATTTCATGCAACAGTTGTATAGTAATATAATGCAGTGTACAAAATTTTAAATCATACAAATACCACAAATATGATTTTTTAGAAATATAGTTGCATTATACTA
Organism: Amborella trichopoda; assembly: GCF_000471905.2. The sequence goes on along the minus strand of NW_006498549.1, from coordinate 6,930,119 downwards.
TGATACAATCGTTGCATTAGATCATTGCCCAAAATGAAATTTTAATCAGTGTATGAGATAAAATATTTGGGTTTTTTATTTTACTTGATGTACGAGTAAAACAGCAACGCAGCTAGTATCTTGAACACAACGGTCTTGGTTTATTTAATTCTTTGTTGCACCCAAACGGGGGTAAATTTGACTTTAAGAATATGATCAAATTATGCCATTTAAATAATAATTTCTTTCAATATTGTTAATAATTAGATTTAATATTGTTATTATGAAAGAAGCCGACCAAGACATTGGTCAGCAATCCAGGACCGCGTGTCCAGTCTCGTCTTGATAACTACAGGTCTAATTGGTCGGCTTTATATCATATCAAAGAACCGGATATTTGGTATATCGATTTGGATCAAAGAATGCCAATCCAGATCGGCAATCCAATTGAAACAATCAACCAACTAAAAATTATAAAATTGAAAAAAGCTTAAAAAAATAAAAATAAAAAGTGGGAACCAAGCAATCCGACTAGAACGGGAGGAAACTGTTGATTCCTAGTTCTAACTATGGACTTGCCTAATTCCCGCCGATTCCCGATCTAGATCAGCCAATTTAGGTCGAATTTCTTCTTTATAGCCATCTATGTCATCTTTGTAGGAGGTGTGGGTAGGGAATATTGGTAGGGAGGTACTTCTTACCATTATTAAGACCAACGTTATCAAAATTAGATCAACTGTCAAATTGGTGAGGGGTTTGATGACTCTAGTCTAGTCAAAATCGATTCAATTGTTGACCGAACCGGTTAGATCCGATTTTGAGGCATAAGACCAAAGAATAACAGTTTCAAAACATAAAACATAGGGATGGCGTAGAGCATCCACATGATATGGACACTTGAAGGGTGTACAAACGCCTTTTATTGGTTCAGATTGAACCTAGCCTTATCCAAGGGTTTTAAAATAATTTTACTTTTTATTTTTATTTTTTATTAAAATTATTTTTGCTTCAAATTTTGGAAGTAAATTTATTTTTATAATGCGCAACAAATAATAATAATAAAATCTTATTTTGAATAAAATAAATTCAACAAAATACCCATGAATGATTTTGGGGCATTTTAGTCAATTTTTTATTCAAAATGTCTTCGATTATTTTTATTTGGTGCTCTCTATACAAATGAATATACGCCCCTAATTTTATGCAAAAATAGCTTTTAAATAAAAAATAAAAAGAAAATTATTTTATAGTTGTTGGATATAGTTTGATTCAATCTGAACCGTACAAGGGTATTTCTACACACTTTCATCATCCACATGATGGGGATGAGATAGTTTATCTAAAACATATTACATAAAAATGCCTAACATTGTTTAACTAGTCCTATTGGTCAAAACCAACCAGTCCGACCAGCCAAAATCGGTCAAACATTAGTTTTGACCAATTTTCGACCAAACCCGATTTTTGCTTTGGATCAGACCAACCAAGGCACTAGTTGGAAGTCCGACTAATCAAAATGGGCGGTCCAGTTTGGTCTTGATAACTATGATCAAGACCAAATTGGACCGGCCAGTCTGACTAGTTGGACCACCGACCAGTGCCTTGGCCGGTCTAGTCCAAAGCAAAAATTGAGTTTGGTTGAAAACTGGTCAAAATCAATGTTTGACCGGTTTTGGCTGATCGGATTGATTGGTTTTGACTGGCTAATCAAACTTAGACAACTTTTTTTGTAATACATTTTATATTTAAAAATTATTATTCAATATTTTATTTTTTAAAATGTAACTCAATATGTTTGATTAGTGTTCAGACAAATTTGACTAGACCAAAACCCTCCACCAATTCGGCGGGTGTTTTGGCTCAAATAACATTTCTAAAGCAATGGGTAGACCCTCGAAATCACCTAACTGTACTGTATTATTTAGGTGTTAGCACCATGTTTTATCGAGCACCAGCAGACCAAAAATCTTTTTCCTTTTAAATGTTGTTCAATCTGGTATAGAACAGTATACCATACTTCTCACGGCTGCATGCATGAAAGGGAGCCGATATACTTTGGTTGTACATCCTGCTCGCCATCATCTTGGAACCCAGTGCCACATGATTAAATATTTTTTATTTGCTCCTCTAAAACGTGATAAACTTTCCTTTTTATCCATGCACATAAAGATTAGTTTTTTTTTTTTTTTTTTTTTTTTGGCATTTGATACAAAATCTGAGTGGCCAGGTTTTCCTTTTACTATTTTAAAGTTCCAAAACGAAATTTCTCAAATTTTTTGTGAAACACAACGCTTACCGAATATAAATAGTCTTAACCTACACAATCGTGATGGTTTCCTCCACGAAGCTTAAGTTCAAATGTAAAGTTCTCAGCTGAAAGAGTGAGAGAGTCAATGTAAGGTACCTGTGAGTCTGAAGAGCTAGCAACATCGCCACCAACATCTCTACCTCGTTTCCTGGAAGAGAAAGCAATGAGGCCATTTTCCCATGAAGCAACCCCGGAAATGTAGTGTTGACCGGCTTCTTCAACACAACTTCCGGCTAAACTGTCCCCAGTTTCTGGCAAGCTCATTTCAGATAGCGGGGACAACAGGCCTGGGGTGGAACTTTGTGTTGAAAAGCTCATCTGGGAACTCAACCGTTTCAAACCATTTTCCGTCGTAAAATTGGCCAGACCATTTGTAACCGAGAAACCTCCTACATATTTTCATAAGGTATAAATAAGGTATAACGGTTCGGAGACAACGAGGGTAAATTAGTCGTAATGTTAGATGTGTAGGACAGTGTAAATCGTAAAGATTACATTGGACCATATAAGTTCCATTCAGTTCCCATCATTGATGGAATCTTGGGTATTACAAGGATTTTGTTAATTTTACTTTTCCTTCAAAACAGGGCACTACTACCACAAAAAATGCTGGTTAAATAAGTGATAACAGAATGGAGAGTTTATGTGGACTTCAAGTGAAGGCTAGGGGCCTATTCAACATTTTCATAAAACATCGGTATTTTTAAGTCACTTACTTGAAATGGATTGTATATAGTAAGACCATTGACCTTTTGATACAAGGAGGTCACAAGGAGAGGTGAGAACGGGTTGGATCGGGGCTGGATCCAACCAGATTCAGATGCAAATCTGAATAGTAAATACCAAATCCAAGTTGAATCCAGGTTCAAACCGGATCCTAGATATTCGGATTTGGATCCGAATAACATATCAAATAAGGATCTGGACTCGATCCAGATTACTCTATATATTTATATACTATTTAAAATTTTATATATAAAAAAAAAATTTACTATTTAAAAAATCGAGTTGTATCTGGATCTGGATCTGCATCAAATCCAGATCAAATCCACTACACCCAAATCCAATCTGGATTTCAATTCAAACCTCACTGTTAGGTCCAAATCCGGATTTTGGATCCAAATTTTGGATCTGAATAGGATTCGAAATCCGAGTTTCGGATCCAAAATGGGTCAATTCTCACCCTTAGTCACAAGTACTTGTAACTGTGATATGAAATATCTTGGGATTGAATTGGGCTTTTATGGCTAGTTTTAGACAACATCTAGGGTATGCTTTTGCACTTTGTGAATTGGGCTTTGGCACTTTTTGACCCACATCTAGGGTAGTCACAAGAGAACTTTTTTCTTTAGACAAAATTTACTTACTGGGATTATATTCTATGAACATATTTATGTTTGGTACAAAGATGTCACAATTATTTTTTGCTATTGGATATAAAATTCATAGATAAAAGTGTGTCACAACGTTCAAGAAATTTTATTTCAGACTTTGTACCCAAACAATGACACATCCCATACTACATGATCTCAAATATAGCGGTCGATAATGATTGTCGCGTCCCATGTATCAAAAGTGAACGATTGAATTGTATATACTATCTTATTTATAAAAAAATGTATACAATAAGACCATTTGTTTTTTATATAAGAAGTTCACAAGCAATATTGACCAATAGATTTAAAATCGGGTAGTTGAGGATGTATCATTGTTTAGGCATAAAATCCAAAACAAAATTTCTCAAATATTGTGTCGCATTTTTACTTATTGAATTTCATATCTAATAACTAAAAATGATTGTGACTCCTTGTACAAAAAATAAATGATCTCATGATAGATAATCCCTACGTATAAAATTGCCACTTTTTCCAACACGATAAAATATAACCCCCGAAATTATATCGTTCTGTTTGCTAAGTACCTACCACATGTGTATTTATCTATTAGGTTCCGCTCCCCAATGTATTAACAGAATGTACAAGGACAGACACAAAATAAGGAACATGGTTCGATAGGCCAGCAGCCCAATCAAAATAAATAAAGCCTAACCTCATAACGCATAGAAAATTGCAATTCAAGCATAGAAAACCTTTAAATCGATCTTGGTTGAATATTGTCGTTACGTTTTAAAAAGAGTTTATATTATAACAAAATATTAAGACCATCCATTTCATCGCAAAAATAAGTGCTTAAAGATCTGCAAAATTTATAATATTTTTTAAATTTCAAATTTTACTGTCAGCATTAAAAATTGATTTTAAAGCTGTTATAAAGATTTTCATTTCCTATTGTGCTTTCCGGATAAGGATATGAAATATAAAGATTTTCATTGCCAATTGTCTTTCCCGGATAAGGATATGAGGTGAGGGTTTATTTTGTTTTCATAAAGCCTAGGGCTTATAGAAACTTCATCCTATAAGACAAGCTCGTTCTTCAAAACTAGCACGATACCAGGCGGTTGCCGCTTTCTTCGTTGTATCGTGAAACTTCTGCTCTTAAAATAATTTGAACAACAAACACGGTTAGGGAAGATGAGTCACATGTAGGGCTAGCAATGGGGCTGGGAGGCCCGGCCCTAAAAAAAGTAGGGCCTTGGGCCATGGCTTGAGGGCTAGGCTATGGCAGTGCTGGCCCGGTTTGATCCAGGCCTTGTTTTTCAAAAAGAATTTTCTTCATTTACTTTTTGACCTGGCCCTAACAAGGTTAGGGCTGGCCCTATGGGGACATGGGCCGGGATAGAACCCACCCAAGGCCTGTTGACACCCCTAATAACATGTATAAAGGTTTTCCCTTATCCCTTTAAAGGACAATGGTTTGACAGGGCTGCACCCTATCAAAATAAGTAAATCCTCACCTCATAATTTATAGAAAATTACAAGTTAAAGCATTGAAAAATATATACATCAATCATCTCGACTGCAACATTATAGTTGTAAAAATAAATTAGGATTTTAAACTCTAAAAATAATGTATATAATAAGAAATTATCTAAATTATCCATTTTGCTTTAAAAATGAGTGTTGGATCTTAACCAATTTTTTAGTTTCAAATTTTATTGTTGCGTTGGAAATTGATTTTAAAGCATCATAGGGAGTTCTGTTTTCAGAGAGTACTTTTTCAACATGGATTTGAGGTGATGCTTTATTCTGTTTTTATAAAGGCCAGGCCTTACAAAACCTCATCTTTTTCTAAAAATAAGAATAAAAAAAAGTGTGACACACAGATATGTGCGGTTGGGCTGAACTATTACTGGGAAGCCAGTTAACATAGAACGCAAAGGAGGAAGTAAAGTCTCTTTTTTTACTGGACTGCAACTGTTCATCTTACTGTTCAAAATAATAATAATTTGTTTCAGCTTGAGCAAATTTTTACTATTTTCTTTTTTTATGTGGCCAAGCCTTAATTCGGCCACTTAATAAATCTATTTTAAGATGGATTTTAAGGATTAATTTTTAAGGACAAGTAACCTCTAATATGGAGATCATGAATATGAAGAAATAAATAAATTTTAAAAATTAAAAATAATAATTTTAATAACAAAACAAATGGAGCGTTAGTTTCCATTGGTTTTAGATGGAACCTGCTCGCATCCATCTTTGAGATGGAAGCTTCACCCTTCAACCGCATGTGTAGAAATGCGGTCCAGCCCCCATAAAACAATTTTCCTTATTTTTCTGTGCCTTTCAAACTTCAACTCCAAAAGAATCTTACACATATTACATATCAGAACCACAAAAAAGGAAAAATAAGGATAAAATCAAAACTTCCAAAAGCTCTTAGAAAAGGAAAAACACAATATTGAAAAAACCAATAATTATCAATGCACAAAAAAAATTTCCATTTTTCTCTTACAAAATTCACCCTAATATCAGTCAGAATTTTCTGTTATTTAACCGAAAAAAAAAAAAACCTTCCAAATCAATAAACACAATATTGAGCAAATGATTAAAGGAAAAAGTTTATATCAGGTTGCAACCTTAAAATATAGAAGTACAGATATCTAGACAGTCTATTTTCAAGATTTTCATATGTTTAGAGATATTTTAACCATTTTTGGAGTTTAAAGTATTATAATAAGTTAATAACATATGAAAATAGATTTTGAGATAATCGTAAGAATTTGTTTCACCAAAATTGCATGTTATGACGAAATTTCGAAGTGCGCCTTAATTGGATTGTTTAAGGTTGCAACCTCAGAAACCACACCATGATGAAACAAAATAACTAACTCACCGTAAAACCCAGCCGGAGAGCTGCTATGCCGGATAAGCGACCCACTCCTAAATCCCGCAGGAGAGATCCTAGCCGTCCCATCCATCTGACCATAACACGAAGTCCCTTTCCCTCGATCTGAAGGCCCGAAAATGGCCGGCGGTTCACCATAGCTCCCTTTATTCAGATTTTCCACCCTAAAATCGGCCGGAATCTCTTCCAGATCCGGCGAAAGCGACACCGCACAGCTCGATTCGGATGTGATTCCGGCAGACGAATCGCCGGAAAAGTAGCTCCCTATGAAATTTTCCGGCGAATCCTCGCTGGTGTCCACAAGACTCGCTAACAGAGAGCCTGGAGCTGACTTGAAACGCATGAGGCTCGAAGCCATTTGAGATTGTGAAGAGAACATGGTAACCAGAACAATGAATAATGGCGATTATGAAGCTTATGAATGCATGAGAAATGATAATGGAGTAATTTGATGACAAAATTGGGGAGAAAATTGATGCAGAATGCTGAATAATGACGATTAAGAAGCTTATAAATGCATGAGAAATGATAATGGAGCAATTTTGATGATAAAATTGGGCAGAAAATTGAGGGAAAATTGGGAAAATTTGGGGGGAAATGGAAGATGAAGAGGGAATATTTGGGGTGAAAGTTTGGGTTTTGAGGACTGCGTAGACTTTGCTTTGGGGCGGCTGCACCTGGCTGCTTTCTCTCTCTGACTTTTTAAACTAATGGCAGTCCTTTCTTTCTCTAGCTGGGATCCACGTGATCGATGCCATTCTATCTTACTAGATTCTCAAACTTCCCCTGCTTTAAACGTATATATCAAAAAGAGCCTCCATTCTGTTTGTGCCTTTTTTTAGCGTGTAGCATGCTCCGGCGAGACGCATTCTGTACATTTAATCCCATGGGAGAAAAGGCTACATACACGAATATTTTCGATCTAAATTTTGTGATCCACCCAAATGATTATTTTAGAAGGAGGGAAATTATATTTTATGTATTATCTAAATTGTGTGATCCACCCAAATTATTATTTTAGAAAGAAAGAAATTATATTTGATATATTTAAGTGTAGGGTGCGGTTTGTAAGAGGGCTCTAACAATCAAAAGTAAAGCCCACATTCAAATATAGATGTCATTTCAATATTGAAACTATTTGTGATAGCTTTAAAATATTTTTTTATTTCTAATTATAAAAGTTAAAGATTCAAAAATAGTGTGGATCGAGCAAATCAATGAAAAACTTAGAAATTGACAGTCCAAAAATAGGTTACAAGATGCACTATTTTCAAAATTTGAAATCCATTTTTTCTCATGTCTATATATCTTGAGGTCGAAATGATCAATTTGAAGATATTTGAATATCAAAAAAGCTTCTTCTACCGAAATTTTTGAGATTGACCCTAATTTGATTGTTTAGAGCCTCGCACTTCTATAAACTTTTTTTTTAATAGTAAGACCAAACGTCCAAAGTAATCTCTTTATTCAGGCCTACTCAAAAACTTGTTTTTTCTTCTTTAGGGTGAGCTTTGTATACTATAGAAATAAGGCGTACTTTTAAGTTTTGTCCGGAAATGCAGTCCCAATGTAAAAACCCTTACTATTGCATAAATGTCTATGTTTAATTATAATTATGAAATTCAAAATTCTTGTAATAGAACAAATTGATCAGATCTATGAATACTTGAAAATAGACCCATAATTTGTTACAAAATCGAACACTACATTTAACACTTGAATTTTTTTTTGTATTTATAAATTTCGAGGTCAAGATGAACAATCGAAAGGTTTTTTAATTACCTTCCTAATTAGAAAACACCCTTTTTTACTTGAATTTTGAGGTGCACCATGTTTCAATAGTATAAAGTTTGGAACTTTACATCAACTTTTTTTTCTTTTCTTTATCCTTTCTTTTAGAATTAAAGATGTTATATTACCAGAATTCAGGATCCTACAAATAACCCAAATTTGGGTTTTGTCCCAAGGGTAAAAGGAGGAATTGCTATCCCGGGAATTTAAAATTCTTTGTTTTATTGACAGAAGAGAAACAGAACACCATAGAAAATCTGCAAGGAGGAGGGCGTGCCTGCTTCCTCTGTCCTCTCTTGCTGTTTTGCATGGTGGAATTGCAACAGATTCATACACGACCGCATAATCATGACATGTCAGACTTTCACCATTGTTTCCATCCTTCCTCTGAGTGCACCATACACCACTTATTGTGCACCGACGAATGTTCATTCACTCTCGATAGCTTATGGTCGAGATTGATTGTGCAGGAATCATAAAAAAAAAAAACCTACCCTTATTTTCGATTGCTTATCAGAAAAAGCGGTGGATGTCCAATGAAGTAACCATGTAGCATTCACCACTATAATATATAATTATGCAAGTTCTATAAGGCCTAAGCTTTATAAAAAAAAGTAAAATTTTACTTTGAATCTTGGTCCAAAAGCACTTTGGGCATCCAAATATCTTCATTGATGGCTCTAAAATCAATTTCAAATACCGATTATGAAATTTGAAACTAAAAAAAAGTCCAAATCTTGTAAGTCTTTAAACACTTATTTTTATAACAAAATTGACAGTTTGGATAATGTGTTATAATATACATTATTTTTAAAACTTGAAATCCTATTTTTTTTTATCACAATTATAATGGTGAAGGTTGAGACGATCGATTTGAAAGTTTTTCGATGCGAGAAATGTAATTTTCAGTAAGTTTTGAAGTAAAGCTTTATTTATTTTGCCCTATTAAATCATTTTCCATATAGAACACAGCTTTTTTTTTAAGTTGAGGATGATTTTTTTTTTCTTTTCAATATCCACAGGCAAGATTTATCACACAAAGGTCGAAAATAATTACTATTAAACTGACGGCTAGGATTTCAAGATAGCCTTTCATTATTTTAAATAGTCACGTGGTAAACTTTTGCCTCGATATGAGAAAGGTCGAATTTAATTTCTAGAAATTAGAGATGATATTTTTGGGTGCTGCTTTTGGGTAGGTAAGGCCGAGGGCCTCTCACGAAACAATGCGTTATTTCGGCGTTATCACGAGAATCTACAAAAGCTTTTCTTCCCGTCTTTTTCAACTTTCAGCGGTCGGTGGCTTTTTTACATGCACATCAATAATGAGAAAAGGATAGTTCTTATTTTCATAGCCGCTATACTATGCTCCTGTGGATTATACACTATAAAGTAGGTGTTAAAAAGTAGAGATTAGGATTGAACTGTTTAATTAAGATCCGGTTTGGTGATTTAGCCATCCGTGTTTATAGCCCTTGGAATAGCCTGATAACTATTTTTTATTTATAATATTAATTTTTTTGATTCTGCCAACTGGTTTGGTTCACCGGGTCATGAGAGGGTTGATTCAATCAAAAAATTTTCTTTTCATATTGACTTGGAGATAAACAAATGATAACTTGGAAGTTTTTGGGTTTGCCCCAAAAAAGGTGTGTGGGTCACGGTCATAAATGTCCAATGGAAATGTAGACATTAAGATTATTTATTTTTGCTACGTGGAAGCTACAATTATAGAAAAAGTTTACATACGGGTGAGGCTCTAAATAATCAAATTAAGGCGCACATCAAAGTTTATTAGAAGAGGACGTTTTTTTGCCCAAAAATTCTCAAATTTAGATGTATGTACGTGTGAAAAAATGGATTTTAAAATGGTTTTAAGTCTTAGAATTGCTGCATCTTGTAATGTATATTTTAGATTGACAATTTCCAAGATTTTCAAATGTTCATAGATATGTTCGATCTACACTATTTTTAAAGCTTTAAATTTTATAATTAGAGATGAAAATAGATTTTCAAGCCATTCCAAAGGTTTCCAGTTCTGAAACACCATCTTTTGATACTATTTGAAGGTGCACCTTATTTTGTTTGTTTAGGGCCTCAGCCTATAGAAAGCACATCCTATAATCATTATTGACCGTTAGATGTGAATTTAGGTAGATGGAGTTGTGTGGGCACAAGGTATAAAATAAAATTTCTACTATGACATTTTTCAATCAGTAGGATTTCACTTCTAATTGCTACAAAAGATATGTGATCTTTTTGTACTTAAAATAAATGTTCTTATGGTTTACAATCTCGTATACCATGGAATCCTCCGAGACCTAATTCTTTTTTCTCCAATAAACAAATTTAAGTCAGTGGATTGTAAGATAAGATATAAAGTGGTTATTTCCTTCAATCAAGAGGCAAACATTAGATTTACCATTAAAAAGTCATTTGGAAAGAGACATTCATAATTTTAAAGGATTTCGGAATCAATGTGCTATGCATGTTATAGTTGGTGACACAATACTTGGATTATCTATTTTTATTTTATAAGGGCTCTATTTAAACCAAGTCTTAGTGCAATATCACCCTGAGAAACCCCAGACATGAGCAGCATAGTTTGGCCCTAGCACTAGGAGGATTGTGTGATCCTTAGGTAGCATTGTATAGCATGCTCCCTATTCCTCATTCAGCATCCATGGTGGATGGATGGTGGGATTGGATTCCGGAGCACATATTCCAATTCCTTGTAAAAAAAAAAAAACAAAATAAAAGAAAGAGCAGTATGGCCAGACGTATAGTCGGGCTCTGGTCTCCCTCACTTGCCAGTTATCCCTAGTACAGTTACCACCAACCGACCATGGATGTTGAGGGGGAGCATGATATAAAGCTCCATTTAACATGTTCAAGTCGGTGATTAAAAATTGTTGAGTCAGGAATCACCCAATCCGACTCAGAACTAGGTGATCACCAATCTAGATGCCCCTAAACTCGTAACTCACCCCGATTTGCACGATTTTCCTTGTTCATTGTAGTTAGTGAATCAGGGGATATTCCCCAACTTTTAATCCCTCAATTCATTTCACTCGAAAAAAAAATACTGGAATCCAATTGTTTTTCACCTAAGTGCAATATCTATCACATCTATTTCTTTCAAAGTCCCAGTTTTTCAAATCTGAATGTCAAAAAAATTAGAGTCTTTCTCGATCTTGAACTCTACCCTCTCTGATTCTCAGTCAAATCATTTCAAACTAATTCAAACCGTGTTTTTATTCAAATTTGATTTAAAAAAATCATCAAATATAGTCTGTTTCTGTATCTGCAGTAACCATGTAGCATTCACCACTGTAATAATATAGTAACCCTTTCTTTATCTGGGGAAGCTTTTTATTTCTTTATTTTTTCAATATCCAGTAGATAATCTTTATCACACAAAGAGCTAAAATAAATACTATTAAACTGATGACTAATATTTTCAGATAGCCTTGCTTTTACTTATTTTAATAGTAATTGCTTCAATTAACATTAGTGTTCCATGGCTATATTTCAAACTTTTTCTTTGAGAAATATGTAAAGATATAGTCCCGAGGGAGTAGAATATCTTTTCGCCTTCAAGGAGGAATTAGAGATGATATTTATTGGCGCTTCTTTTGGTCTATAAGACTGAGACCCCCTCACCAAACGATGTGCTATATCTGTGTTATCATGCATAGCCAAGAGACAAGCTTGTAAAGCTTCTCTTCCTTTCTGCCGGCTCTCAATGGTTGACGGTTTTTTTTTTTGAAAATTTAGTAAAATATATTTAATTTTTAAACAATTTAATATATTTTTTCAACAATTATAGCTCATTTTCATGTATATTTTGATGAGTATTTTGAAATTAAATCGAAACGTATGGGTAAAATATTCAATATTTGATCTCTTACGCATAATTTGATAAATTTCCTTTTTAGTTCTTTTAAATACACGCCAATAGTGAGAAAAGTATGTTTTCTATTTTAGAAAATTTAGATTCGTCATACTATTTTATATTTTCTATATTTTTGTTCAATTTTAATTGAAATTTACATGGAAGGACGGTGTTTTTTTTCTTTTCTCCACAGTTGTCCCTCTGTTTGATCCTATCAAATATCGGATGGATTTTTGTTTTTGTTTTTTTTTTCGTTTCCAAAATTTAGCACTGTCAAGTTCGTGGGTATATCGGATATTCCAAATATCAAACAACCTGGTTGAATTGGTCGAAACACGTCGTAAGTATCGGTCTGAGTTTTAGAATCTCATACCGCTCTTGAATAAGCGGTCTGGGGTGAACACGTTTGACGCCTTGTTGTTTTCACTGGCCCATGCTTTTAAGCATTGTTCAACGTGCGGTTCGCCACCGGAAAATCAATTACAGGAAACATATTACAAAAAAATATGAGATTTATTATGTTTGGTTACACTTCAGCAGTAAAAAAATGAAAATAAATTATATAAAATTTTTCAAAATAGATTTTTCAAAATCTATTAAACAGCTCTAAAATCGATTACATTCTTAATGGATAATGTAACTACGCGTATCTCTTATAAAAAAATTCCTCTCATTTTCTCTTTCATATGCCCATCCATTCTTTTTGTTATTCTCCTTCTCTCATATGCCTATTCATTTTACCGCTATTCTTCCTCTTTCCTGCGTCATTTCTATATCCCTGTCCCCAATTTGAATTGTATCCCTCAATCTGAAACCATCCATTCTCTTTGTTATTCTCCTTCTCTCATATGCCCATTCATTTTCCTGCTATTCTTCCTCTTTCTTGCGTCATTTCTATATCCCTGTACCCAATTTGAATTGTATCCCTCAATCTGAAACCATCAGCTCTCATGTAAAAGCAAAAATAATAATGAGAAATTATACAACACAGTCATAATAAAAAATTTCACATAACATAATCGTTTTAAGAGATTAGTTAATGCTTGATTGAAATAAGATATCTCTTTAATCTCCTCGGATGCCTCAAAATTTTCTACTGTAATTACCAAACCTTTGCCATAAAGATTTTGAATTTGGTATCATAAATTTATTGTTTATTTGAAATTATATATAGAGACATTTGAAAGACTTCTATAAAAAATAAATAAAAATAAAGCTTATCATAATAAAATCATGTTATTCCAATCATATTATTCCAATGATTTAACATGTTGAAACCAAAGTCTAATCATGTTAGAAGACATGCGATTCCATCCAAGTGCCAAAGGCATAAAAAATAAGTAGGAAATGGTGTCACAATGACTTTGGAATGGTACAATTTATTATTAAAATATCTTTTTAAACTGGTGATAACGATATCATTAGAAATTATTTTTGAAATAGTGTGATGATAACTTTAATTTCTCATTTCAATAGAATTTTGTATAAAAAAAAAAAAGAAAAAAAATGATAGTTTATAGGTAAGTGCTAAAAATGCATTTCCCATATTTCTTTCAAACATAGCCAAACAAAAGCAATGTATTTCCAGATTGCATCTAAATACTATACAAACAGTAACAATCCATTTACAGGTAATGCATTACACAGTAATGTATTATGACAGTATATATTTCCAGGTATCCAAACGCCCCCTAAATTTAAGGATAACAAGTGGTCCAAAATTTGAAATATCGGACAACCTATATCGTAAGCTATCCAAGGTTTGAAATATCAGATAGGGCCTAAGCTCTCAACAAAAAAATAGAACATCAATTTCCCAGTATGATGATGAATATTGGGGCAAATTATGAAAAAAAAAAAAAAGAAGAGGAAGAAGAAGAAGTTTGTGAGGTATCTTTCAGCAGCAACGCTAGTCCGATGCTGTAGATCTGAGACGGGCATCCTGGAGCGTAATATTCCCATTAAAGTGTATTTGACCGTATTTTCTGTAATTATATACTGTATGGAAATACTTTTTCCTTTTATTTTAGGAGGGGGTGTATTTATACTATGCTCCGGCGGATTATTCAGTATAAACCAGGTTTCCGAAAAGAGAGATTAGGATCGGAATTGCCTAATTAAGACCGGGTTTGGTGAGAGAGTCATCTGGGTTTGTGGCCCTTTCATTTATTTTATTATTATTAATTTTTCCTGATTCTGCCAATCAAATTGGTTCATCAGTTCACTCTAGGGCGCATCCAAACGCAATTTGGGTTTTTAACACTGATACAAATTCATTAATTAGTAGATCTTATAAAAAAAAACAAGAACAACGTTATTTTTAAATTTTAAGGGCTCGTTCAAACAGCAAACCCTTTCACCAACTTGAAAATGACATCTATTTTATCTCTAAGATTTTCTCTTTCCAAACAGAATAATGTATCTGTATGAGTATGAAAGAAAGCAACACAACTACATAGCTCTTGGTCAAATCTCAAGACAACAAGTACCTCGATCGATCTCCTTACAGAGATGGTAAACACATATGGGTCAATCCAATGCAATTAAGGGGAGCTCGGAAGTTTATAATCGAGGAAGTCCAATTCATCACATCATTCGTATCAATGTTTTGAAAAATGGATCAAGTGGCCCAATCAGTCAGTTGGAGGGGCGATCCGGATCTGTGGTTTGGATCAAGGACTCAATAGTGAATTAGAACAACAAATAATAAAAAATGAGTGGACATCGGACAAATCGAATGTGTCCAACCTAATGATCCACGTTGAACAAGACAATTCCAATTTGATCGACTATTCTGTATGTGGAATGAAAGTATATATTGTCTACCAGGTTAATGTGGAAGGTGTATCTACTATAATCAATAAAAAAAATTTGAAATCGTATTATAACCAATGTATATATATATATATATATATATAT
>NW_006498549.1:6897657-6914962 GCF_000471905.2 Amborella trichopoda | reverse complement strand
ATTTCTATTATTGTCTTCAATGTTTCAAAAAGCGCTAGGCAGGAGGATTGGGGGTTCCAGGCCTCCCAGTGCCTAGGCGGATGCCCAGGCGGGCGGCCCAAGTGAGTCCAAATAAGGATTCTGCAGTTATTTGAGTTTCAGACTATCAGTTATATTCAAATTATACTACATATTAACATTTAGCACACATTTCATAACCATAACCATAATCCATAAGTCGGTTCATACTCCATAATCCATATTCCATATCCAATTAAAACTTAAAATATTCCAACCAACCAAATTATAAAACTATGAAAGTAATACTTGAAGACTCAAAAGAATCTTTAATAGTTCAAATGTTCAATACACAATACTTCAATCAAAGTTCAAACTTCAAAGTAACAAAATTTAATAATTATTCAAAAATCAACATTCATTCATCATCAGAGAATCTTGGGTCAGCTGCATTGGCATCATATTTATCGGAGTCATCACCCTCCTCGACATATTGGGACTCGTCTTCCGCTGTCTCTTGTGAATCTGCCTCTTTTTCCTCCTCTTCCTCCACCCTTATTCTCTATGCAAAAGATCTAGTGGCTCTAGAGGGTCAGCTGATGTCCCTGAAGTATCCATGACTATGTTCCATGTCAATCCTTCAAGCCCCTCGACCTCATCATCATCAACTAACCACTCCATATTTTTTGATTTGATAGGGTCTTTATTATCTCTCTTAGCAAATATCTGCTTTAACAATCGATTGTACTTGACATAGACAAGGTCATTGAGCTTCTTTGATTCGAGCATGTTCATTTTCTTTATATGAACTTAGCAAAATAAAATGAAAGTGAACTAATTAAAATCTAAGAGCTATGGTTCATGTATTATTTTTAAAATTATGCAAATTACACTTATGGCCTTACCCCTTCAAAAGTACTTCAATTACGCTCACAATCG
Source organism: Amborella trichopoda (assembly GCF_000471905.2). The sequence goes on along the minus strand of NW_006498549.1, from coordinate 6,914,026 downwards.
GATGAAGAAGTGGTTAAGTTTAAAATCCAAATGACCAACTTTTGTAAATTTGGAGAACTACACTCATATTGGCTCTACCAATGGGCTGCAAAGAAATAAGAAAAATCATAAATAAATAATAGAAATACTTGATTACTTGAACAGTTTACAGTTGAATTTGATGAAGATGAACTTAATAATATTATAAATATAATACTATTTAATACCTAGATTAATTTTGGTCATTTGCCTCATCGCCATTAGACTCCCGGAAGACATTAATGAGCACTTGTAATTTATCAGCTCATCAGCGCCTATAATATCCTGCATTTCAAGTTCAGGGACTAGCACCTCTACACACTCATTAAATCCATCCATAATTGTGTCATTTATTTGTATATCATTCTCAAAATAAAACAAAGCTGGGTTAAAAAATAACCAGCTGCATGCAATGGCTGATGTAGTTGCTTATCCCACTTCTCATCAATAATCTCCCAAACAGGCTTGTAGCGGGTTTCTTCATCATTAAAATTTTGGACTATCTCTCTTTTGCATTTCTGCATAGTAACATATATGTAGCCCATAGAAGGCTCATCACTATCAACCATGTGAAGCACTTTGATAATAAGAAAACATACCTTAAGAGTACCTTTCACCCCTTGCCAAAAAGCCTTAGAAAGTATAATATCTCTCACCTTCTTCCCAACCTGAGCCTTAGACCACTTGCATGCTCTCCAGTCATCCGTGGTAAATATTTGTCTCAACTGCACTCTCCTCGAATGTATGCTATCTAAGCATAAGTACCAGGTCGCAAATCTCGTGACCCTAGGCCTCACAATCTCTTTCTTCTTTATAAAGGTACGCATCATACTGAGGGTGATATGTTGGCTATTAATGAAATTCATAACATACTTGACATTCTTCACTGCACCTGATATCTCGGTTAAACCACCAAGAGCATCAAGAATGAGGTCTATACAATGTGTTGCACATGGTGTCCAAAAGATTATAGGATAAGCTATGTGCAACAAATGAGATGTAGCAATATTATGAGTAGCATTGTCTGTGACAACCTATACAACAAGATGCTCCCCAACCTCCTTGATTCCCTTCTCTATCACTTGAAATATGTAATGGCCATCATGTATATGATCAGAGGCATCAATAGACCTAAAAAAAACAGTCCCTACTGGATAATTCACAAGCTAATTCATTTGACTTTTTCTTTTTCTATTACTCCAAGCATCAGTCATAAGAGAAACCCCATACTAAGCCCATGCATCTTTCTTAAGTTCTACAGCTTCCTTTGTGGCACTAACTGTCTTTTTTAAAAAAAGCTCTGAAAGCTCATATGGGGTTGGGGGTTTCATCCCAGAGATAAATTGGCCAATTGCCTCTACTGCAGCCTAAAAGCTGCTCAAGCTAGCGGTATTGAAAGGAATACCCGCCTCATAAAACCATGTAGCGAAATACTATGCAGCTCTATCTCTCTCTTCCTTCTTGATTTTATTTTCAATGGTGATTTGCTTTTTTGTTTTCTCTCCTACAATCTCAGGGTCAGGCCAAGGTAAGAAACTATCCATAGGGCCTCTAATCCGAGGCTTCTTAGTCCCAGAACCATAAGCAATTATAACTCCCTTCCCCTTTCCCCTAACAATGGATTGCTCAACCTCTTGACATCCCTCCCCAATCCTTTCCACATCACTATCATTATCATCAAAATTGACTCGAACCCCAGACCTGATCTCTGTTATAGAAGCAAATCTCTCATCTTTTTTCATTTTCACCAAGTTCATAAAAGTTTTTATTTCCTCTTTAATACCGTCAGGAGTCTTTTTGCATGGGGCAACATCCCCCCTAATACCGACAAGATGTTTCTTGAACTGATTTATGCCCCCATTTTGTATCCTTTTCACAAAAATCGCATCTTATGCAATTTTTATCATTAGGATATGGGTTATAGCTCTATTTCCAACCGGGATCACCACTCCTATTAGATCCCGAAGAAGACATCTAAAAAATAATGTAAATTACTAAAGCAATAAAAAAAATCACTTATTTTGAGTTTGATTGCTCAATCTTCAAACTTTCACTACAAAGATATTTCTAAATACTCAAAATCTTCTAAAACACCCCCGAATAACTTTACAAAACATCAAAAAGTAAATATAATATCAATGGGTGATGTTTTGATCAATTTTGGTTAACTTTGATGTTTTGATCAATTTTGGTTAACTTTGAGTAACCCTTCGATCTTAAAAAATTCACCACAATCTAGTTTTTTTTTGTAGTTTTCTCTCTCTAAATTTGGCTCAAACAAGGTTTAGGTTCAAATGAACCTAAAACCCTAATTTTTGGGTCTTAAAAACAAAAACAAATGACGTAAAATGGCCTCACGAATTTTTTTTTGGCCCCTGAGCTGGGCGCTAGGCAGCCGCCCATGGATTGACCGCCTTGGCAATGCGCCAAAGCCTTTCGGACCGCCTAGGTGTTGGGCGGTCCGCTTTTTTATCACTGATTGTCATCTGGGGACTAAAGAATGCAGACTCCTACCATGAAACTACCCAATAATTTTTTGGTAGGTTTGTTGGGGTATAATTATCCAAGATTTCCACCTCAAGACGACATGGTTTTCATCCACTCATGTTATATTGGAGACTCAAGTCCAAAGATCGAAGGCTTTTTCTTCCCAGAAATATCAACGGCAGGTCCACGTATTCGCCTTCTCTATAATAGTTGCATAATGACAATTACAACCCCACTGCCAGGTTCAAATCCTTAAGGCTGGCAATAAGGCCGGTCTTGGTCCCTAAATTGGTCTGTGCCCCGCCCGGTTTTGATTGGTTGAAGAAGCCTTGGCCCAGACCTGCCTGAGTGCCTGATACTCTTGAAAGGAGGATCAAAGGAAAAGAAACAAAGGGCCAAACGGGGTTGCAATCTTAAAATGTAGAATTTAAGAAGCACCTCAAAAATCCATCGAAAAATGTTGTTTTAATGGTAAAAAACGCTCTAATTGGGCATCCCGACATTGAGACGTCGAGATGTATGAATATGGAAAAAAGAAAAGATTTTGGGTCCCATAAATAGTGCATCTTGTGACATATTATCTAAACCGTCTATTTTCAAGATTGTCATATGCTTATAGATCTATTTGATTTTAACTATTTTTAAAGTTTAAAATTTTATAATTAAATATGAAAATAGATTTTCAGATAATCCTAAAAAAATTTTATACCAAAATTATATGCTATAATAAAATTTGGAGGTGTGTTTTAATTGGATTGTTTAAAGTTTAAACCTTATAGAAACCACACCCTAGTTAGAAAGTCACAGCTTTAAAAATATTTCTTCAAAAAATAGAATATTCTATAAAAATAATGTTTTAAAAGGAGTATTATTGCCATGCTCTATGATGAGCGCGTATTGGACACATTTGTGAACCATTGCAACTTAAATTTGAAGCTTAAATGGCGATTAGCCGTAGGTGGATTAAAATATTTATTATAGGATGAGTCGATTTTTTCCATAAATTACGCCCACCTCCCTCCCCTTTGGTGGAAATTTTTTTTTCCTACCCCACTCCCTCAACTACCCCCATTTTTTTATGGGAAAAGTTTATATAGAGCTTAGGCGAGTCTGCCTCAAAACTTTTACTAGAAGAGGTTGTTTTGATGCCTAAACATCATCAAATTGACATCAAGATGCATGAAAATGAGAAACAAATGCATTGAAAGTTTTGGAAATAGTGATCTTGTAACGCATTTTTTAATCGTCAATTTTTAAGATTTTCAAGTTTTCATAGATCTGCTCGATCTACATTATTTTTTAAACTTTAAATTTTATAACTAAAGATGAATATATAATTTAGGGTTATCACAAAACTTTCCTATATGGAAACCATATTTCTCAACTTTATTTGAAGGCCTAATTTGATAGTTTAGAGCATCGGCTCTATACAAACCACCCCCTATTTTTTATACATCTACACCATACAGAAATTCACACTAATTTCGTTGTGGGAATATATCATTCATTCACTCCCTTGGCAAAATACCCGCTGGGGATACTTTTTAGATCTCAAAATTTTAGGATGTTTTGGTAATTGTTTTTCAAAAAAAAAAAAAGAAAAAAAAAAGGAAAGAAAGGAAAAAAAAAAAGGAAAGAAAGAAAAGAAAAAGACGGCAAGCTTTCTATGCTTCCCCTACAACATAAAACGTATATACTTCTCTTTATCCAACCGTCCATTCTGAAAGGAGGGCTAAGAATGCCCCAATCACAATGTAACATCTCTACATTATTTTATTTTTAATTTCTTGTCTGTAAACTATTTTGACACCAAATTTTGTACGTCCAATCCTCTATTAAATTCTCACTCGTGAAAAATATAAGAAAAATATTTTTAATAAAATAAAATAACCAAAATACCCCTGAAATTTTTAAGGGGTATTTTAGTCATTATATTTTATTGAAATATTAATTTTAATATTTTTTTTATAAGTGTGCCCCAATAAGAAGATGACACGTACCAAATTTCATATTCTTAAAATTTATATTAAAAAAACTAAAAAAAAATATTTTGAGATGTCGGATCTAAAATCAAATGGTGAGTGGCTCTCTTGATCAAAATTGGACAGCTGGATGATAGGAGAAGCATAGATCTTCTATGATGTAGGGCTAGAGGAAGTATAGAAACCTTTTCCAAAAAAAAATTTGGGATGTAAACTCTACGATGCATAGAATAATTTCAACAAAAAAAACGTTTTCAAAATACACTCTTCGTGTAATAAAAGAAAATAATGCCTCAAGTTTGAATAGAGAGCGTTCAATTTTTGAAGGATCTAAGCGTCACAAAACTCAAAATTATTTTTTTTTTTAAAAATAGTCCCTAATTAATTTTTATATAGTTCCAAAAATTTGAGATTAAAAAAAATCAATGTATCTAGGTGTTTTGACCAAGGTAGTAAATGTGCAATATATTTCTGCGGGATCACAATATGGTGGGGCTGAGTGATGCGCCCATGCCCGCCGAAGGGGAGACGAGAGGACGTAATTTAGGAGTATTTGTTTGGTAAATGTGAAAATATTTTAATGCAAAATATTTCTAAGTGAAAATTAAGTTACATGTTCGTACGTGACTAATAAATATGTAATTTTTTTCTATGGTAAAAAATTTTACCACAAATTGGAGTGAAAATAATACCGCTTCCCTTGAGGTGGGGAAATATTTATGCAGATTTATTTTCACACACTAGAGCCGTCCACTTTATTAAATACAATTAATTCCACTAAGACACCCCAAATTAGATAAAGAAACCATCTCAAGTTTTAATTTTTATAGAGAGAAGTATCCTATAATTTTAGAGAGAAACTATATCTCACTTTAGAGAGAAAAAATGCTTAAATTTTTTAAAGAAAGAAACTATCTCAAATTGTTTTAAAGAGGATTTTAAGTTTTAAAGAGACAAAGGATTTTAATTGTTTAGAGAGAGAAACTACCTCAAATTTTAGAAAGAAAAACTACTTGAAAATTTTTAGAGAGAAAAATTATCTCAAAATTTAGTGAGACAAGCTATCTCAAATTTAAGGTTTAGAAAAAAAAGCTGAAAATTTTTAGTAAGGGAAACTATCTCATAATTTTCAGAGAGACAAGCTATCTCAAATTTTAAAGTTTTTGAGAGATGAAGTATATAGAAATTTTAAATATTTTTGAGAGAAAAGCTACTTGAAATTTTTTAGAGAGAAACTATCTAAAATTTTGTAGAGATAAACTATCTCAAATTAAGTTCTAGAGAGAGAGAATCTTAAAATTTTAAAGAGAGAAACTATATCTAATTTTTTTTAGAGAGAAACTATCTAAACAAATTTAGCGAAAAAAACTATCTCAAACTTGAAAGTTTAGAGAGAGAAAATATTTTAAACTTTTAGAGAGAGAAACTACATGAAAAATTTTAAAGAGAGAAATCATCTTAATATTTTTAGAGAGAGAAAAGCTATTTGAATTTTCAAATTTTTAGAGAGAAATTGTTTGAATATTTTTAGAGAGAGAAGCTATTTCAAACTTTAAGTTTTAAGAGAGGAAATATCTCAAAATTTTAGAGAAAAACTACTAAATATTAAAGAGAAAAACTGCCTAAAAATTTTTACAAAAAAAAACTATCTAAAAATTTTATAAAGTGAAACTATCTCTAATTTTAAGTTTTAGAGAGAGAAAGTATTTTAAAATTTTAAAAAAAAGTTATATGAAATTTTAGAGAGGGAAACTACCTGAAAATCTTAGATTGATAAATCATCTCAAGATTTTTAAAGAGAAACAATCTCAAATTTCATAATTTTAGAGAGAGAAACAGTCTAATAAGGCCACCTAAAGCGCAAAACCTTGCTTCCAAAGAGTCCCTCAAGCAGTTATATGTTAAGGCCGTCATACAAGTCCCCAAAATGTTTTGGGATTGTCCACAAAGAGACATTTACTTCTGGACACGGTTTCCATGCGGCAAACCCGCATACCAGCACACTGTAGACATGCTGGTTTGGCAATAAATATATTTTTAAAATATAATTTGATTTTAATTTTTAGAGAATATATAATCTTTTCCATGAAGTTCATCAATATGAAAAAAATGAAACTAGAAATAATAATTATATTAAAAAACTTTTAAACGGTTAGTTACGCTTTATTTTTAGATGGTCAACCTATTTACATCCATATCTACATCTATCTTTGAGATCGAACATATCTACATCTATCTTTTTTAGATGGTCAACCTATTTACATCCATATCTACATCTATCTTTGAGATCGAACATATCTCCATCTATCAGATCGAAATGGAGACCAGCCCACGTGAAACAATTTTCTTGTACTTTTTGTACAAAGATGTCACAACTATTCACACATATCAAATTGGATGATTTGGTGTGATGCATAAAGTCCGACAATAAATAAACAAGAGTGATTTAAGTACAACCTTAAAATTTTAAGTAAAATACAAAATGCTTGGCTTATTGGCGAAAATTACAAAGGTTGGTTAACCCTTTTTTTTTTTATTTTTTTTAAAATTGCCCCTATGTCGATTCGAATTTTTTGATTTTTTTTGTTTTTTTTTCGTTAGTAGGAAAGTGGCCCAACCTTTAAGACACTGGCCTACCAAAATTTAGGTCGAGTGAAAGGCAATTTTGGGAAAAAGAGAAAAAAATCATAGGTTGACAGTCTTTCTTTGTAATTTCCACATAAGTTTTCCAAATATAGGTGGAGCATTTCATATTTTACCTAAAATTTTAACGTGCACGTAAATCACTCAATAAACAATGAAGAAGTGGGCTGAGATATGGAAACAAAGAAACCAGTAGTACATTTGCTTGAGAACATGAGAGAGAGATAGGGAGGGGTTAATGGTATGGTTTTCTTGCTCTTTACATTGTTCTATTTAATTGATCAAATGGTGAGGCCACAGTAAAATGAACTGAATTGAATTGGCCCTTAGAGAAAGCCCATTGAATAATTGCATTTCTCCCATCAAATAAAAAGAGAAATCTAAAGGTGCAACTTTAGGTTGAGCCTCCTTAGCCAAACAGAGTGAATAACCATATGGAAAACATCATACCTCTTTGGAGGCTCATTAACCACAAAATGCCTCTGCACCTGCTTTACCCTCCTCTGCATCCTCACATATTTCTCCATGGAAATCCCTTCAAGAATCTCCTTCAGTCTCTCTATCTCCCCAACCTTAACCTCCACTGAGAAAGAAGCCCAATTAAGAACATCACTAAATGGAAGCACATAATGATCGGAGATAATAACCGGAACGCACTCTGCGTAAATGGCCTCGACGAGTCTCGGGCTTGCGACCTCATAACCACTTGGGCAAAGGCAAAACTTACTCTTCCTCAGCATATCCCAGTACGAAAGGTCATGAGGTAAGTATTCAAAGGCTTGGATATCCGGGTCCTTGTTCTTCCAGTGTTGGAGCAGTATGGACCGAATCCATCCATGAACCCCACCGGCAAAGAAAGCGAGGATTGTGCGAGCCGAGGGCCTGAGGCCACCAAGCATCCCTTCGATGCTGCCAGATGGGATGTTGATCTCAGGCAGGGGGACATCCCTCTGGGGGTAAAAGTCTTCGGAGCTGTTGGCATTGCAGAGGACCCTGATGGAATTCTTGTTCAGTAGGGGGTTTGCGGCCGATGTGTGGGGCCCCTGAATTTTTATGGGAAAAAGGATAGATGAGGAAAAAAATTGCCAAACGAAGATATAATTTCTAACAAAACTAGAATGTGTATTCCCACAGTAAACTTGAATTCGAGTGGGTATAATCTACTTTCCATCACCATCCATTATTGAATTGGATGATGATGATCCCGCGGACATCGAGCATATCATAGATTATCAATATGCTCAAATTAATCATAATTTTGACAAAATCATCTTGGAAAGAATCTCCATGAGACTGAAGTCAACATTAGTAAAGGAAAGGAAGTATTCCATCATACATGTATCATACTAACAATTTGTTGCATTTCATCGAATTCTTTAATAAAATGCGTGCTCAATAAAAATGGGGGAGATGAGCAGTTGTCCTGCCATTGTCCAGTCAAGCAGAATTGCTCATCTCGCCATCCATTGTTAGGTTTCGATGGTAGAGATGGCATATACCATGTTGTCGCTATGTGTCATGTTCCACAGCATACTATTTCGCCAAAGAAAAACTCTTGAAAATGGAAATGAAAAAAGAAAAAAAAATACAAAGAGTAAAAAAAAAAGAAAAAGCAGCAGTACCCAGTCATGGCAGGAGAGCATGAAATGATCTGCCCCAAGGCTCTGGTTCCAGTAATGATATTTCTTAGAGATGACATCTATGTAATCAGCAACCAAGTTCTTAACAGGATAAAGATCGAAGGAACTAGGGGTATACACAAATTGTATCATCGCCACCACACTAAATGGAAGGAAATGCACATGGGCGCGTTCCTGAGACCTGGTTCGAAAGCGATTTCCAAGAACCATCTCGTGAATGAATATGCCCTCGGAGGAGTATATGCTTTTGCAGGGCCCATTGTGAACTAAAGGCGGCTCGCCCTCTTCATACACAAATATCTTGAACCTTTTCTCCATTTCCAAATAACTCCTGCACTCATAAGAAGAAAATATGGGTCCGCATTTGTAATGAAGGGAAATCGATGCAATATTGCTACTTTCCCACATTTCCCAAACAAAATTGTTTTCTCTAATTTAGTATGGTTCACTAAATTGACTCCTAAAGGTAAGAAAAATAGCACCCCATCAAGAAAAATCGAAAGGGTGATAGAGGATCGGTTCCTTCACTTATTTATCTGAACAATCCTAATTGCTTTCTAGATTTATGAAATATTAGTGACTGTACAAATTGTTAAATCATTTACCGATGAAATGCATATGAGTTTCGATAGATTCCGCCCTTTGGGGCATAATCATCAGGGTCTTCGATTGGTGTCCGATTCCGATGACTTAAGGTGGCTTCTCTTATGGCGGCTCTTGCTTTTGATAGGCCAGCTTCAAGCTTCATTATGCTTTTAGGGATACCTACATTACTCAACAAAGGAACTACTTCAACCTTCTTCGAGTTGCTCGCGCCCTGCATAAAGAGAAGGCTTCAATTTGGAGGAAATTATGAGAAAATGTAGGGAGTTAAATGGACTGTTTACACATGTTCTAATGCGCCACATCCATCCATAAATCAAACTACTTAGTGATGCGAGGACTCATTTTCAGTTGTTTAGGTTATAGTAGATACCAATGGCTAATCCGTGAAGAACATAAAATTTAGTCAATTTTCAGAGTTTCACAATTTAGCTTGACCTTTGAAAGTGGAATTTGAAACTCCAAATTGGTGCAGATCTGGTGGATTGTGGAACATTGGAAATGGGGCCATAAAAAAGCCGTGGCATTAGAATAATAAAAAGGAAAATTGAAACCTATTCCCTTTTTCTATTGCCAATTCACAGAATTAAAAGGTATGGGATTGTCCCAAAAAAAAAAAAAATTCAATAGAAACAAACAGTGTTTTGAAAATCGATTCAGCCAGGATACTCAGCCCTTAGCCAAGTCAAGTGGACTCTTCTGAGTTATGTGCAACAAAAAACAGAGATAAATAGAGTTAAAAATTTTGAAAAATAATTAAAAATAAGAAAACATTTAAAAGAGGTAATAACTACCATTAGAAGTTTGGGTTATTGAAAATTTTGATTTAGAACCTAAATATTTCAAAAAGAATTAATAAAGAAAAATAAATGGAAGTTCTCGAATCATCTTAAAACCATTACAACTACCAAAAAAAAAAAAAAATTATTTCTAATTAATATAGTGATGTTTCAACTCTTTTGGCATTTTCTTATTTTTGATATTTTTTTAAGAGACTACAGTGGCGAGTTTCAGTGGAACTCGTCCGAGTCCGTGAGTCCCAGAACCATGGAAACAAAAGGTGTATAATGGAGTTTGTCCAAGACAGTACAAGAAAGACATCTGCAAACAATTTTGCACAGTAAATAAAAAATAATTGAGACTCGAAGTCAAAGAAAAAAAAGAACCAAAAATAAGCAGAACTCATATCCATAAGAGGGAAACGCTGTAAAAATAACTGAACCCTCTCTGCATATATAAAAAGAAAAAAGAACTACTTAATATAATTTTTTTAACGTGGAAAAAAAGCGTAATTACATAATCAAAATACTCACCCCAGTCTCTGAAGTATTTGTTCTGGAAATATTTGATCTGGTTCTAGTAGTTGTATCATTGAGAGCATCAAAAATGGAGAAATCGTTCTTCTCTTTCTCTGTAAGATTTACTTCAACAACAAAACCTTGAGAATAGGGTAGCCGAAATGAAATATCATCGACGGGTCGTAACCGAGATGACGAATATGGAAAACAGTAAATAGATACAAGGAGAAGAAGAAGCGCCATTACGCCAAAGAGAAGAAGTAAAATAAAAACACGAGAATAGTAAGGACACAGACGGGAAGAAAAGTCCCTCATCCTCTTACTCTCTTTAACCTAGAGACTCCATTACTGCTCCTCCCTCTCTTTCTAACCCACTGCAAGCAACTGTATTTTCTCTCAGTTAACCTACACATCAAACTACTGTGCCCCTTGTCTTTGTCTCTGGAACACGATGAAGAATTATGCCCCACTCCCTCTCTCTCTGCAACGCCATGACCTCTCTCTACCCAACTGTGTTTGAAACCATGGACAGGTTTTGACACTTGTCCAAAAAACTTGGGGTATAACGAAAGGCAAACTTTAGGAGGAAATAATGGTTTCCTACAATATCTCCCACTATTGCATGCAGCGCACATATTTACGCAAAGAGCCTCCGTGGGCTGCTAATGGGCCGGAGAGTCACGCCCTTAAAAACTGGGGCTTGGGCTGGTCTGCTTAGGCCAGCGCTGGATGGGTTCAGATTAGCCGGCCCTCTTCGCTTCTTATTTTTCCTTTTATTTTTTTTCATTTATTTTTGGCCTGGCTCATTTAAGACAAGGGCCAGAACAGGGCGGCCCGGCCCATTGCCACCCTGTGTATTTTCTTTTATTTCTAGGTCTGGTTTAGCATGCCTGGTTGATTGAAAATTAAGTACGATGTATCTTGAGTGGTTTTGTTGATGGGTTAAATGTATGTGTAGTGTTTGGTTTACTACAATTAAATGGGGATAGCCACGCGGATTTGGAAATGAGGAAAGTTTACCAGACACTCTATCTTTGCTCCTCACTCTCTCCATTCTGGAGGACTATTCTTTCTTACCGACAGATACTTACTAATAATTTCATACTTGCTTGTATAGGAATTTTGTTTGAATATTGCCTTTTTTTAGAAAATAGATTGATCTCAAATTTTGGGCCGTAAAAAAATAAAAAATAAAAAATAAAAACATACTTAACTAGTAAGGGTATTTTAGTCATTTTAGTTTCAAATAAATAATATTTTTTATTTTTTTTTAATTGCAGCCAAACAAGATGCATATACTCTCAAAATTTCAGTCAAAACTTAATTGTTAACTAATACTCATTCTCAACCATTTGGTGGAAATCAGACAGTTGGAAGGGCAATAGAAAATAAGTCCGGAGCATATGGTAGGTTTTACACATACTCTGATATCATTTATCTATTATACAAGGAGGTCACAATTACTCCTAGCCACTAGATATCAAGTTGGATAGCTTTAGATGTGTCAGGAAGTTTGAGAAAAAAAATTCAACTTGGAATCTAGTCAACGGCATTCTTAGGACCACCTGTTTTGAAATTTAGTGGACAAGAGTAATTGTGACCTCTATGTACCAAAAGTAAATAATTTCTTTCTATATTTTTTCTATAAATAATGTTTATGTATGTGAAAAAGAAAACGATTTCAAGTTATAAAAATAGTGATCTTGTTGTAAACTATTTCCCATCAGTTTTCATAATTTTCAATTGTTTATAGATATGCTCAATTTTCATTACTGTTAGATCCCTAAGTTTAATAATTAGGTGTAGAAATAAATTTTTAGGCCATCACAGGGTTTCTGGCACCAGAACAATATCTTTTGATTGGATTTAGCGGTATCCCTTTAATTATATAATGCTAATGTCTCGAGATTTCGAGTGCCCTAATACACTTAGCCGATGTGAAAATTATTCTAACTAGTAATAAAAAAAGCTTCAATAAATCATCTTTTCATCTTTAAAGTAATCTCCCCCTAAGAAAACTGTTCTTTTTCTCTTAAAAAAATGTTTCTTCTCATGTTAATATATAATAACAAGGATACATGCAAGGAAAGTAGTTTGTGATGCATCTCTACAATAGCGTCTCTGATGCATTAAATATCAATCTCTCATATGAATGTTAAAAATTATTAGGCACACAAAAATTTAAAATTCATATTGTTAAAATTATATAAATATCTCAGTCTTTTTATTTCCATTTTTTTTTTCTCAGATTTTTACTCATCATACTTTAGATTTTCATTCACTAAAACTCTGAATCCAAGATCCATCTCCAAAATAGATTTTAGAGAAGAGTCTCACGTTCAGAAACCACCAAAATAGGAAAAAAAGCTAAAATATGGTGGCAAAACTGAAATAAAAAATGTGAAAAATAGGGATCTCCAAGTAAAATTTACCAAATTATCAGGCAATACATAACTTCAGAAATTTTTTCCAGTCTGTAAATTATTTACCCGAGAAGATATCGTGTTTTGAATTGAAAGGAGGAATGATTGTAGAGCACGCCCAGGGTTTACTCCATGAGTGCAGTAGCGTGAAAAAACCCTAATTATATTTGGGATCTATTCGATTTCCATGGAACTATTGAAATGTGGTTTGGACCAAATTACAATTTGCCTTATTATAAAGTAATTCCATTGCTGACCAAACTATACACATATACTAAAGCCTGTGGTTACTTTCCTCACAACCATAACAAGCTGATTTTTTTTTTTTCTTTTGAGCACGTATACTATGGTCTCTCAAGAACCTAGTTTGCTTCTACTCTATTTTGGAGGATTCTGATTAAACTGAAATTTTGAGAATCACCATATGATTATTCTCCAAAAAAAAAAAAAGAGAAAAAAGAAAAAAGAAAAATTGTCTTTTCTAACACATGGATCTCACCCTCTTAAAATTGGACGATTTCTTTTCTATGTTGCAACATTATTTTTTTTAAGTGGTTAGAGGGTACAATTAGAAAAATGTTTTATTAAGGGTAATCTATGTATTAAAGATGTCATATCTCTAAACTTTGGAGACCCCAAGGGAGTAAATCAGCAGTATACTCTCCAGGGAGTAGAATATCTTTTGGGGTTTTTGAATGGTAAATTGTTCTTATCATCTACTTTTATTTTATTTTATATATATATATATATATATATATATATATATATGGGTAGATCATTGGGGGATTATAGGCCCCTACCATTAGCTGATGTCCACTACATGCTTGAATCCCCTTTTGGCGGACAACTGGGGACGAGGTAGGGGGCTATGGTCGGTCGGGACTATAGTATGTCCACAGCAAACAAGGGTAGAATAGTGTGCATACTATATGTATTACGCACATTGTGTCTATAATGCACTTGCTTCCTGTGTGTGTGTTTGTGTATAACTATATAATTAGTTTAGTTAAGGAAACATGAACTTACATAAGAAGGAACAATACACATAACTTCAACGGCATACAACAGTTATTATCCCGAGTCCTCATCACCTCGAAATTAGACGGTTTTTATTTCAAAATTAATTGAGATAGTCATAATGCATGTATCGAAATGGGATAACTAAGGAGATTTGTTTTTTCCAGTTGTGCCAGCGATGTATGAATGGGCAGAGAGAGAGAGAGATCTGAATCGTGGTGAGGGCTTTAATGGATGCATGAATAATATTAGACGCATGAGTTAGGTTTTACAAGGTTCACGCAAGTTAATGTCTTGGACGTGTAGTTAGAGATGGCAATGGGCCTGGCCCGGTTGGCCCAGCCCTAAAAAAGTAGGCATGGGCCACGAACAGTGGCTTGAAGGCCGAGCTAGGGCTGCTGCTGGCCAACTCTAGTTTTTGTTTTTTTTTTTGGGTTCGTTTTTTTTTTTTTTCCATTTGTTTTTGCCTTGGCCCTGGTATGCAGTCCTATGGGAAACCAAAGCTGGCCCTGCCCATTGCCACTGTGACGTGCGCTCGTAGATGTTTGGGCTCTGATTCAAGGGACTTGGTCTCAATTTAGGTTAAGTTTTCCATGTCATGTACTTAAAACATGTATAGTATGTTTTTATTAGATCACGCTCTACATCTACTCCCTTTGGCAAAAGATTTAAAATTCCAATTTAAAGTTATATAGCAGTGTTTCCATAGAGTATATGGGATTGAGTTCCAAGGCACTTAGATCTTAATTGTTCAAAATTGTTGGGTGTTACCAAAATTTTTGAGGTGAAATTCAAATATTGAAATTCAAATTTTGTATTATTGTACACTTTCTAATCTAGTTGGATAAGCTTGTGTATATTTCATTTTTGTTAGATAGATACCGACAATCAAGGGATTGCAACATCTTGTATCTACTACAAATATCCTACGATTGGGTAATACAATGCATGGAAAAATGGTTCCAATAGGAATTGCTCCAAAAATTCACATGGTAACATAACATGGTTGTCATTGATCCTGCCAGTTACAAATTTCATCATCTTTATGAATACTGCATCCTGTGAACCGTGAGTTCCATTCCTTGCTTTTACATTCTATATTTTTTTTTGTTTTGGGGGGTGGGGGAGGGGGGAGAGAAAGAAACGGCATAGGTTTTCTCTCCTCATTGTCTCATGGTAAAACTCATGGCAATTCACTGCTATCTAGTGAATTTCACGGTCTTTTACTCAGCTACAGCTTCCATAGTCTCAAGTTATATCAAAACCCCATTCTCTTTATTCCAACTCTCCAAAAAAAATTGACTCTCTATCTCAACTTCCCTTTTGCATCCCCAGTTCACAGTTCAACCCCATGGATCTATGGCATTGACGCATAGATCACCCTTATCATGCTCGCTTATATTTTCTTATTTAAAAACATTCAAACATTTTTTTCTCTAATAATTATCATTGTCATGTATGCTCTAAGGCAAAACAGTCCCGCTTTCTTTTCCTAATAGCTTGACTTCTACTACTGCTCATTTTCAACTTATTCATTATAAACTATGGGTGGTTATGCCACTCCATCTCATGCAGGATCACATTATCTTTTTACTTTGGTTGATGATTTTAGTCATAGCCTTTAGATTTTTCTAATGCAACACAATTCTTAAATGAATCAATATTTTAAATTTTTTCGCCTTGTTCAAAATTCAATTCCATTGCTCAATTCAGTCCATTTGAACTGACAATGGAATTGAGTTTTTCTCTAAAGGTATGCAAAAGTTTTTCAAATAAATGATGTGCCTCATCAACATTCTTGTACCGGAACACCCGAACAAAATAGTATTGTTGAATGTAAATTGCGTGACCTCCTTGAGGTTGCACGGGCCTTATGTTTGCAGGTTAATTTACTTTTTTGTTTTTGGGGAGATTACATTCTTACATCAGCATATCTTACCAATGGCTTACCTACGCTTATTTTAAATGGCAAAAGCCCATATGAGGCCATTTTCAATTCGCCTTCATTATATAACAAGTAAAGGTATTTGGCTGTCTTTGTTATACCTATAACATATATCACCGACACAAATTTAACACTAGGTCACGCCGATGTTTATTCATTAGTTACTGTCACACCCCAAGAATTTACAATACTGATATTCCTGAGATGACAGACAAAACATATATACATCTATTGATAGGACAAATTTACAGTGGCGAGGTTTTACAAAGTAAATAAAGAAAGCTAGTACAACAACAGTATCTTCCAAGGTTGA
>NW_006498549.1:6882017-6896535 GCF_000471905.2 Amborella trichopoda | reverse complement strand
TTAGGATTGTTACAGTTACCATCATGGTCAAAAGGCATATCGTTTATATGACCTTGATAACCACAAAGTTTTTACCAGTAGAGATGTTTTTTTTCATGAGAGTTTGTTTCTCATTTTTCGAATCTTCATCATCCTTAACCCCATTACACATTGTTCTCCCACATCCATTGCCTAACATTCCCAGCAACATAATATTACCATACCTGACTGATTCATCCCACATTGTTGAGTAGTCAAATTCATCTCCAACCTCTATCACCACTTCATCTCCATGACCACCTCCAAATGCCCCTTGCCATTTTGACTGGTCTCACACCTCCAAGATATTTACAAAATTACTATTGTTTCATCATTGTGCATTCTCAACCTGCTACAACTTCTCCTCAACTGGTTCGAGAGGCTCGCTATCCAAAGTGTTGCCTTCTCTTATGACAGACTTTTAGACTCTTGCGAAACTTTTACTGCTACTATTTCTTTCACAACTGAACCCACTTCTTTCAAACAAGCGTCCGGTGATGCTAATGGTAAGAGGGCATCGATTATCATGAAACCTTTGCTCCTATAGCAAAGCTTACAATTGTTCGTTGTCTTTTTGCAATTATTACTGTTAAAAATTAGTCTTTGCACTAATTGGATGTCCAAAATACTTTTTTGTATGATGCTTTAGATGAAGAGGTATTCATAAAGATACCTCCGGGTTTTTCACGTAAGGGAGAGCACCGAGTTTACTGGTTGAATAACTCCCTTTATGGACTTAAACATGCTTCTAAGCAATGGTTTACCAAATTAACAAATGCATTACTAGTAGCATGATATGTTCAATCAAAGGCAGATTATTATTTATTTATTAACATTATTGGCAGTCCATACAGATATGTCCTGGTCTATGTAGATGATATCGTGATCACTGGTAATGACATTAATGTCATTAATACTCAAGACCTTTCTCAATGACCCATTTTATGTCAAGGATTTAAGTCCTTTGACATACTTTATTGGCATTGAAGTTCTTCATTCCAAGAAAAGAATTCTTCTCATAGAAAGGATATATACTTTTGAAATTTTTCAAGACATGGGTCTTTTGGCTGCACAATCTCTCCCTTTCCCAATGGAACAAAATTTAAAATTGAATGACAAAGATGATCCTCTTTTGGATGACCCCATACCTTACCGACAGTTGATTGATAGACTTTTATATCTTTCAATAACAAGGCCAGACATTATCTACCATGTCCACATCCTCAATCAATTCATGAATCAACCTAAAAAGCCATACTTAGATGCTACTACTCAAATCCTTTGTTACTTAAAAGGGACACCTGGTCAAGCAATTCTTCTCTCTGCTAATAATAGTCTATAACTCTTTGGCTATTGTGACTCTAATTGGGTTAGTTTCCCAATGACTAGACACTTGACTACTGGGTACTGCATTACGTCAGAAGACAACCCCATATCCTAAAAAATTAAGAAACAACATACAATTTCACAATCATCTGCAGAAGCGGAGTATCGTTCATTGGTATTTGCATTTTGTTAACTTACTTGGCTAAAATATCTCTTGTATGATCCTAGCATTCCTCATAATGGCCCCATGATGTTTTATTGTGATAATAAATCAACTCTACGTATTGTTGCCATTCCAGTCTTCCATGAGCAAACAATATATATTGAATCGTATTGCTACAAATCCAGTCTTTCATGAGCAAACAAAATATATTGAACTTGATTATCATCTAGCTTGAGAGAAAATTCAAAGGGTCTAATTCCTATTGCTCATGTGCCAACTAGTTCTCAACGAGCCGATATATTCACAAAAGCAATTGGGAAAGCATAATTTCAATTTCTCACATGCAAGTTGGGCATTCTCAATGTTTACACTTCAACTTGAGTGGGAGTGTTGGGAATTACCAAAAATTTTTAATTGAAATTCAAATTTTATATTGATATACATTTTCTAATCGAGTTGGATAAGTATTATATATTTTCCATTCTTGTTAGATAGATCCCTAGAATCAAGATATTGCAATGTCTTGTATCTTCTATTATTATCATACAATGCATTGAAAAATGGTTCTAGTAGAAGGTGCTCCAAAAATACACAGAAACTTAGATTAATTTTTAGACATGTATAATTATTTATCTTTTTGAAATTATTTGATTGGTCCAAAAAGCACTCTTACTAGAGTTTTAGTCTAGGGATCTAAGGCAGTAAGGAAAATGGTTCTATGTTACCCCTACAACATATAAGTTATATATGACCTCACTTTTTAGCCATTCGATCTGAATGGAATGACTATGGTTGTTCATGCCGCAACGTCATGCCAAACACTGTTGTATTTTTATGTTTTTCTACAAAATATTATTGGATGAAATTTTGGACGTCCCATCATAAAATTAGGGCGAACTTGGAAAAAATAAAAAATATTGAATGCCCCAATAATTTTCACAGGTATTCAAGTAATTGTTCATCATATGAAATATTTTTTTATTATTTTTATCATGTGCCCCCCTGCCAGATCTATGCATGCCTTAAATTTTACTTCAAAACTGTTTATAGAATAAAAATAAAAATTAGAAAACTATGAGCCATCTGATCAAGATTTGATAGTTAAGATCTAGCTTGTGACATTGTGACTCAAGTCATCTCAGCCATCTACTCAGATCTAACGGCTGAGAACAGGGGTCGGTGCTTTTCTTGCATATATTTTATCAACTAGGGTTCATATATATAAGTAGGAGAATGTGTTTGGGAGGTAATAAGCCCCTTTGACATCTCTTCCTCTGCAAAGAAGGACCCGGTTTTTATGCGGCCAAGCCCGCATATGTAGAAATGTGGGCCTCTTAATAAATCAATTTTTGATATGAATTTTAAGACTTAATTTTTAACGAATGTAATCTTTAACATAGGGATCATGAATATGAATAAATAAATAAATTTTAAAAGCTAAAAATAATAATTCTAGTAAGAAAACATTTGGAACGTTAGTTTCTATTGTTTTTAGATGAAACCCCCACTTGCATCCATCTTTAAATTGGACATTTTACACTTTTTAGACCACATATATGGAAATGCGGTCCAGCCCGCGTGAAATAAATTTCCCGTATACAAACATCAACAAGTATGCACAGTTGTTGGTTGTTATAACCTTTTATTTGTACTGTGAGTGGACACTAAGACACATTGTCATCTGTTGACACACTCACCGTTTTGACCGTATGTCTTGGAGGATGAACGTCATTAGCAGTACATGACAATTTTCTTTGACTTCTTTTTTTTTTTTCCATATGAGCCATACACTAGTTTACTTCTACTCAAATGTTCATAAGACCTACTTGGGAGATTTTTTCGATATAAAATTTTGGGAAATAATAGATTAATAGATAATTATTAGGTGATGATTCTGGCCAAAAAAAAAAACTAAAGAATTTTCTCACACTTAGATCTCTATCTAAAAATTCAATGGTCTCTTTTCAATCTCAAGACACAATTGTTTTCAAGTGCATAGAGGATTCAACTAGGATTTTTTTTTTTTAATTAAGGTTAATCTATGGGTTGAAGAGGTTATATCCTTACAGTTTGGATTCCTAAAATTATTTCTAAATGAGATTTTACTATAGTTAACAAGTCTTCGATTAAACTACTATGCTTCAAAAAATCTTTGATTTTTGAAATCTCCAATTTTTTTGAAATCCATTAAGAACTCTAAGTTTTTCAAAAGACCTTAAAAAATCAAATTTTTTAATGAAACCAAATTTTTTCAATTTTTTTTTTCAAAAATTCTTCTTCCTTATAACTTTATTTTAACTTCTATTCTCCTCATTGATTTGGTATCTTCATAAACATATCGAAAATGGGACTAAATTAAGAATATTGATTTTCAAAAAAAAACCTATCAAATTTTTTCTTAAAAAATGTAGTAAACAACATGAGCAATGTATCCCAAAGAAAAAATTTTGTCAACTTTATATCAGTAATGGTTAGAGTTTGAGGAAGAGCAACCTTAATCATATTTATCTCTAAAGCCAGAGCATCAATATAGAGAGCAAGAGATTTCAGGGAAAACTAAAAACTAAGGCAGCTAAAAATTTAATGTGATATACGAATACTTAGATTTGTTTAATCATTTTGTTATTTTCTTTCTACGTACAAAAGTTAGATTAATTTTCACTTTTTCACACTTTTTTGTTACTTCATAGGTGTAGACCAAAGCATTTTAGAAGGACCACCGCATTACATTTTTCGATTTTTATATTTTAGTTAATTGCATTCCTATATTGATAGTCTTTATTTTTCTAATAATAATCCTATACAATAGATTGTAATTCTTGTTATTTAGTAATTTAGTTTTCGTATTTAGCATTGTTGTTTCGTAATATACTCCCAATAAATTTACCATATATTTTGTGTTGTGACAAAAGAGTAAGCATTGTTGCATTTATTGAAAATTTGAATAAAATTTATCTAGTATTTCCCCAATGATACTGGGTAAGGAGATCAAATTATTGTTAGCCTAACCACAAGTTATAATCTTATCTTGTGTCATCTATACATGTTTGATTTTTTCAATCCGTCTTTTTTAGTTAAATCCAAAAAATTCACGATACTTTAAATTACCTAATTTTTAAAGTCATGCATTTTTAACTTGATTTTTTTCCTCTATCTTTTTAAAACAAAACTCATTTATTGCCGATGTTTTGGTTTTGCCAATGCATTTCATTCCCCGACTTGTTAACTATGGTTTTACCTAGAGGTAGTAAATCTACTCGCATAAAATATTTATCTTTCTGGGCATAATGATTTTTATGTGTAGACCTAACGCGTTCGTTTTGTTGGAAACCAAGCTCGCCACTTTGGATGTTACTTTTTTTAGAACTTTTTTGGGTTCTGGTCCAATAGACTTTGCTTTCTCTCCCTCTAATGACCTCTCTGGAGGTCTTCTTTCTATTTGGGACCCTTCTGTTATTTTGTGGTATATTTTGGACCTTTCGTTTCACTTTATTGTTGTTAACTTTTGTGGGTCTGATGGCTTTCAGTGGTCCTTAACTAATGTCTATGGTCTGAATGATTTGGGGGAGAAAGTGCTGGCCAAGGTTGTTAAGTCTTCTCGGGCCATTGTCATGCCCCACCGGTGGCTGGGTTTTTTCATGTCTAGTAAACTTAAACTCTTGAAAAATAATTTGAAGCATTGGTGCAGAACTAAATTCAGCAACTTGGCTGAGAATATGGGCAGGTTGGAATAAGATATTTCCAATATCAATTCTCTTGAGCAGTTGATGGGTGGCCTTTCCCATGTCCAGTTGTCAGTTAGAAATACTAAAAACCTAGAGCTCGATAATTTTCTTTGTATGCATGAGATTTTATAGTTCCAAAGGTCTCGATCTAAATGGGTTAAAGAAGGCGATAACAATACTAAGTACTTTTATCCGATTGCTAACTCTCGTCTTAGATCTAATTTCTTGTCAAGTTTATCCATTCTGAATATTGATATGGATAATCCTTCAAAGGATAATAGTGTTATTGTTGATCACTTTACAGAGGCTTTTTTCTTCTGAGCGAAGATTGCTTTTTGACATTGGGGATGTGCCTTTTAAGACCTTATCTCATGTCTCGGCATTGAGCCTGGAATCTCCTTTTACCTCCGAAAGACAAGGTCTCGATCTAAGTGGGTTAAAGAAGGCGATAACAATACTAAGTACTTTCATGTGATTGCTAACTCTCGTCTTAGATCTAATTTCTTGTCAAGTTTATCCATTCTGAATATTGATATGGATAATCCTTCAAAGGATAATAGTGCTATTGTTGATCACTTTACAGAGGCTTTTTTCTTCTGAGCCAAGATTGCTTTTTGACATTGGGGATGTACCTTTTAAGACGTTATCTCATGTCTCGGCATTGAGCCTGGAATCTCCTTTTACCTCCGAAATACAAGGCCCTTGGCCCAGATGGCTTCCCTTTAGCTTTCTTCCAAGAGTTTTGAAAGGTTTTGCAGGCTAATATTATGTATTGTTTTTTTCAGTTTTATAATGATGGTATTGTTTGCCACACCATCAATTCTACTTTTATCTCCCTAATCCCCAAAAAATGTGATATTCGACCTATCAGCCTTTTGTCTGGCCTATATAAAATTCTTGTCAAGGTGTTGGCAAATCGCCTTCGTTCACTCATCAATGAGGTGATTGAGGGTCCTCAAACTGCCTTTATTAAGGATCTTTTTATTATGAATGGTGTCATGTTTGCTCAAGAAACTATTCGCACCACAGATATGCTTGGTCTTAAGGGCCTTTTGCTCAAAATTGATTTTGAAAAAGCTTATGACCGTGTGTAGTTGGACAATCTCGATAAATTCATGCTTGTTATAAGCTTCGGGTCTAAATGGAGGACCTAGATTTTGGGTTGTTTATCCTCTACCTATTTTTCTACTCTTATTAATGGCAGAGCTAATAATTATTTTTATGCTTTTAGAGGCCTAAGATAGTTTGATCCCATATCTCGGTTTACGCTCAGATTTGGGATGAGATTTGCTCAAATCTTAGCAAAAACTAAGTTATTTTCTTGAAAAAGGTAGAGAAAATTGGATCGCTTGAATTATGGGCTCAAAAAAATCCCTTATCTATATAGATCCGATCTTTTTTTGAGTCCACTGACAGCTCCACCTCCAAATACATATTTTGACCTAAAAAACGCTTCTAAATTTAATTAAATATAATAATAAATTGATTTCTAAAAAAATAAAATAAAGCAAAGAATTTAATGAATAAAAAAACGAAATTAAGCAAAGAAAGAGATACTCACCACTAGGGACCCGAAAACCAGAGTCTCGAGTTTGGATCAGGCCTCTCTTCCGATTTGCACTACCATTTCAATTTTTTGGATGCCTTTGCTTACTAGAATTGGTAGATCTAAGGTTTTTTTACCTCGATCTAGGGTTCCTAAAGCAAGAAGAAAAGCTGAGAACTTTAGGTAGGATCTACCTAGGCTTTTCTTGGGATTGGAGGATTATTTCCTTAGTTTTCTAAGGGTTTTGGGATCTCCTAAGGTTGAATATGAATTATGGGATTTTCTGTGATTTTTGGGGATTTTTCCTAATTTCGAGAATTTCTAAGGATTTCTTGATCTCTTTCCTCCCTATTTTCTGTTATGTTCTTGGGTGATGGAAGGGGGCATTTATAGGATTCAATTGGTGATTTTTCTTGATTTTTTTGAAATTTTTTTGGATTTATCTTGAAGTTTTTGCCTTATCTAGTAAAAAAAAACACCTTTACTGCATAATAAAATGCTATTACTACATCATCAAACTCTTATATTACATCATCAAACCGCTCCTGAGACTGTAGGGCCACGTCACAGCCCAGCCTGTTGCCCGACACTTCGGTCTCACTGGGACTAAATTGGCATTTGTTAGATCATTTTATCTGTAGATCCAATTCAGGCGATTCGTGGACCTTTGGAAGGTTCTCGGGTTCTACTTCAAGTTGGGATAGGTTTTGGGTAGTTGTAAAGTAATGCTATTGGTTATAGGTTACGTATGGTCTATTAGGATTTGTGTGGCGCTTTACGCTCAAAATTGAGGTTTTTAGGAATTCCCTTAGCCAGAATTTAGAGGGGGGTGTCTACAATCTCCCTTTCTTTTTACTATTATTGCCGAGGACTTTAGTAAGATACTCCAAGGCTTGGTGGATTCCAATCAGATTAGAGGCTTGCCGACTCGAATTAATGGTTTGATCATCATCTGCAGTATGTAGACGACACTTTGATCCTAATGGAGGGGAATGACATTAACGTTCATAAAATTTCGCTTTTTCTAAAGCTTTATGAATTGATCTCGAGAGCTCGTGTTAATCTTGATAAGTCCAAACTCCTGGGCATTAATTGTTCTGCCACCAAAGTTCATATTGGGCATCTTGCCTCGATTGTGATGTGGATATCTTACCTATGAAGTATTTAGGTCTACCACTTCTTAGTGGTAGTGCTCCTAGTTCTTTATGGGATCTCCTCATTCAGATGTCTCAATCCAAACTGGATGGCTGGAAAGCTCGTTATTTATCCTTTGCAGGTAGAACAACTCTTATTAATACTACTCTAGCTAATGTTCATATTTATTATCTCCCCCTCTTTCAGGCTCTTGCAGCAGTCATTGCCAAAACTGAGGCTTTAATACGCAACTTCCTCTGGAGTGTCTCACAATTGAAGAAAAAATTCCATCTGGTCAAGTGGGACTCAGTCTGCCAACTTAAAAATGTTGGGGGCTTGGGCATTCATAGCATTAGGCCAGTTAACGATTCCTTGCTCACCAAATGGTGGTGGAGGTTGTATACTTTTGGGGATCAGCTATAGGCTAAAGTAATTATTGGCAAATATGTACAAGATCTGGATGGCCCTTATGTGAGGAGATGCCCAAGATCGGTTAAATTTTCAGTGGTGTGGTGAGCTATTCAGGGTGTGATACCTCTTTTCCTAGCTTATTCCAGAATGCTTGTTGATGACGGACATCTTACGAGATTTTGGCAGGTTAAATAGTTGGGGGAATACCTCCTAAAGCTTGTGTACCCGGATCTTTATCTCAAGGTTACCAAGAAAAGAGCTATGGTGGTTGATCTCATCTCTTTTAATAATGGTATACCGGTTTGGAATATTACGCTGTCTACAAGAAGGGTAAACAACACGATTGAGAGGTAGTTCGCGGCACTGATGGAAAGTCTTTACTCTTTTTGCTTCTATCCTTGGAAACAAGATGGATTGATTTGGAGCTTGGAATCAAGGGGTTGTTTTTCTACCTCATCACTTTATAAGGAGATTTGGATGAATAGATATTTTGAAAACAAAAAGCATCTAGCTAAATTTTAGAGGTGCAAGGCTCCGTCCTGTGCCAAATCTTTCCTTTGATTGCTGGCTTACAGAAGACTAGTCACGGCTAACCAGCTCAAAAAGAGTGGGATGATTATTACTAATGTCTGCCTTTTATGCAAAGAGGATGAGGAGAATATTGACCATATTGTCCTCAGATGCTTCTCTGTTGCTAATTTATGGGCATGGCACTTTGACTTGATCTGTTGGAATGTGCCATGGTCTCAGGATGTCCACACTTTGCTTCACCAGTTGTGGAACTCTCCTTTCTCTTCCGTTGGACTGCATTTGTGGAGGATATCAGTTGCTGATTTCCTTTGAAATTTATAGAAACAGTGTAATTTCAGAACCTTTAATGGCAATTCAAGAGATGTCGCTTCGTTGAATTATGTGACTAAACGCACTATTTTTTCCTAGGCCTATGTATCACTCCCTCTCACTGCCGGGATGAGCCTCTCTCCCTTTGCACAATTTCGAGACATAATTAAGCTCAAGAAAGGTCGTCCTTCAGTTCGATGTGTCTGGGTTAAGCCTCTGGAAAGGATGGATAAAATTGAACTTTGACGGTAGTGTTAGAGGTGGAGGGTATGGTTTCGGGGGTTTGCTGTGGGATCATCATGGCAATGTTATTTGGTCGTATTTAAGGAGGCTACACCATTGTGAGATCAACAAAGCGGAGTTCTGGGCCCTCAAGATGGGGTTGCTTTGCCTTAACCCCTCCCATTCCATGGTCATCTTTGAAGGAGATTCAGCTAACGCTATTGGGGCTAGTGTCTTCAGCCAACGCTCGTTCCGTGGAGGCTTAGTGGAATTATGGATGAAATTCTTTGGGCGTCTAAGGATCGCGATACTTCTTTCAATCATATTCGTAGAGGTCCTAACTCGGAGGCGGATCCTCTGGCTGTTTTGGCGACTGCCCCTAGGTTGCTCAGGGTTTTTATTGTTTTTTCTGTTCTTTTCGTCATTATTTCTTCCTTTTGGTTTTTTCTTCTTCTCCTCTCCTTCTCTTTTACTTTTCCTTTCCTTTCCTTATAACTTTATTATGTTAACGAATATCACACTTTCTCAAAAAAAAAAAAAGAATCTTTGAACTTTTCATATTTAAAAAAGTATTCAATTTGACTTATCGTTATTTGCGAAGAAAAGGTGCTCCCTAAACATTGACAACCTTAATTATCGTCATTTGCGAAGAAAAGGTGCTCCCTAAACATTGACAACCTTAATTATCGTTATTTGCGAAGAAAAGGTGCTCCCTAAACATTGACAACCTTAATTATGCAAGGTACGATCTTACCATGTGGGTCACATATTGCTTATAACATATCATTGGTACCTTAAATTTTTCCTTAACCCGTCCCATGCCTGGGTAAAAGGGCTAGATTGTGTTAAGTAGGCAGCCAACGTAAAATTTTGTCAAAACTCATCATGTATCCTCGTCATGATGTAAAGCAGGTAAAATACTTCATCTATTTTACTAATAAAATAAGGGGCAACGATTTCATGCAACTGTTGTATAGTAATATGATGCAACAACCTTAAAAAACCATCTTATGGCTACTTGTTTGATCCAAATTCTGAAATAGACACTCTTTTCATTCTAATAAACAATCACAAAAAAAAAAAAAAAATTTGAAAACACAACCTATAAAGTATTTTTTTAGCCCAATTAACATAGGCCGTTCATTTTGGTGAGATGCTTAGATCTAGGCCTTAGAAGCATTTTTTCATTTCCAATTTTTTGGATGGCTTTATTATCATTAGATGAACAATGTTAAAAAAGAAAAAAATAATTTTGAGTTTATGAAGGCTAAGATCTTGAAATTCACAAAATGAATGGTTTAGATTCGTTTTTTGGAGGGGACTCATTTTGACCATATCTAGGGTCCAAATTGAATTTTTTTTTTTTTGGGAGATTGATTATTGAGATGAAGAGGGTGTGTGTATAAAATTTAGAGTCATACAATTACTTCAAATATAATTTTCTAGATGTGTTGTTACATTATATTATGATACAACCGCTGCATTGGATGATTGCTCTAAACTAAAATAGCTACGTTAGCGCACACAGAAGTAATGTCGTGTAAGAAGTCAAACCACAGTAAGGGAGGAAGGCCAACGCAAACCCCGTAAGCCTTTTATGTATGCAATTTTATATGCACGATAATCCAATACCCTTTTTGTTTTAGCTTTAGCCACGATAATCAAATAGCTTTTCTCTCTCCATTTCTCTTAAACTATAGAACTAAATAGGACCTAGTGTCATCAGAGTCCATTTCCATTGCAAGAGGACATATGTAAGAGAGTGTTTTACTAACCAAAGATGATAAAGTTTAGTATTAATAATTAAATATATATTTTTGACGTAGAATCTTATCAAATTTTCTTAATGGTTGTCAGTATTTTGTCTTCTAATAAATTTCTCTAAATTGTCTAATTTTTCTATATATTATAGGAATTACGTAAGAACCATGAAACTTTACCGTAACCATGGTCCATATTTCTAGTAATTTGATTTTGTGTCCGTCTTTTTTGTTTTTTATTTCTATTTTGGCCCCATACCACAATTTTTTATTTTTTTATTTTTATTTTTTATCTTTCTATTTTTATTTTTGTGGCAGTCGAATGCCCCAGATATTGGAACAACCCATTTATGGGCAGCCCGATATTAGAAAAATTTGAGTGCGACATACTTACTTCTTCTTTTTTTTTTTTTAATATGGACCAGCTTGATGTTAGAAGAATTAGATAGTATTGAAAAAAAAAAATTAAGGCATTTGATATCTCAAACATCAAACCGTCCCTTCTCCGGCCAAGTGATCATTTAGACCCAAATTTAACATGATTGTATCACTTGGGTGAAAATCTAAATGATGGGATCATTTGGGTGAAATTTTGGACTATGCAATTTTTTTTATTCTAATCGTGATCATCATCATATATAATATATGATATATTAGATATCCTCATCATTATATATGATGATGATGATATTAAGATATCTAACTTGGGGCTATGCACTCACTTGGGTTAAGATGGGGCGAATATTTCGAACATCTATTTCTTATTCTTTAAAAAACAAAAAAATCCAAATATAAAGCAGTATGATGTTTTCAAGCTTAGAGTGCCCTAGAAATACGTTGGTCCAATATCGAAGGCAATGGACTTCCTTATAAACCACAAAAGAAAAAAAAGAAAGAAAGAAGAAAACCACGAAAAAAGAGGGACCTCGACATAAAATTACTAAAATATGGACCAAATCTAATTTTTCCAAAATAAAAAGTAAGAAAATTGCCCGACTACCTCCTGGTTCGTAAAACCCTTGGTCACCACAAAGATTATGAAAAACGGGCCAGCACCCCCGTTTCCATCTTTTACCGCGTGTTATTTACCAACAACAGTAATTTCTCAAAAGAAATGACATAATGATCTAAAATTCAAAACAAAACCACAGAACCGCAAAATCATCCCTATCTTGCGTCGCATCGCATCGCATCGCATGGCTCTCTCGCACCACCCTTCCCACAGCTCTCCTCTCCACCTTTCTTAAGTTTTTTTCTCTCTTTACTCCCTTCCCAAGCTCTCTACTCCCTCCACATCTGCTCTCTCTCCTTGTAAACAACTGAATCATGGCTTTCTCTCTCTAAAGTATCCTAAAAAATTAGGGTTCTGCAGGAAACTATATCATGGCTCTCCCAGCTCTCAAAGCTCTCCACAAATTAGGTTTTCTGGAGGTGGATTTGAGATATCTTGATTACTTAAGTCAATTCTTATTAATGTGTTTTCCAACTAGGTTTTTCACCTTTATTTTGTATTAAAAAATTTCAGTTATCTATCACATACTTCTTATTAATTTGTTCTTACTGATTCATCCGAAGGACAACTGTAGTAGCGTTAGTTGTAACTTTCTTTTCATTTTTCACAATATCAGCAGAAGTTATGTTTCATGTCATTCTACCTACAACTGCATCCTTACTAATTGTGACTAATACTTGTTAATAAGGGGGATCTAACCAATTGTGCATTATCAAAAAAACTTGCCAATAAAGTTTGATGGATTTGTTTATTCTCTTAATGGTATGTGTGATTTTTCCACTGAAACAAAAGCAGAATAATCATGTGCAACTCGTTCAAGAAGCATCAACAATTAGGGTTTAGGATTTTGGGAGTCAACGATTAGGAGTTTAGGGTGTAGCATTGGATAGAAGAGAAATTAAAAGCCCAAAAATTCTAAATATAGATAAATATCAATAAGTCCGTACCTGATTTAAAGAGAGAGAGAGGGGGAGGGATGAGAAAGCTTATGCCTATGAAAGAAGAGAGTGTGGGGTACAATGGCATTATACTGTTCTTGGTTTTGGGCAACGGAACAGAGGGAAAAGGAGGAGGGAAATTGTTTTTATTAATGGACGTATTTGATATTTTGTAAAATAAAAGGATGAAATCCGTAAAAAGAATAAAAAAAATTGTAGGTGGAAGGGGTGGGGTGGGGGTGACGGTCCTAAAGCTTTAAGCTTGACAAGGATTTCTGTAGACCCGAGGGTTTAAAAGGGAAGAAAGCTGCTGGGAAGGGGGTGCTGGTCATCTTCCCTAAAAACTAAACAATTCGTAAGTAAGAATTGTACAAATGTACAGAAAAGACTTTTACATTTCATGCCCTGAACGCCATTGCACGAACTAGATAACGCTCTACACCCGAAAAAAAGAACGGCTCCTAGATAACGCCGCTCATGTATTTATCCAACACTCTTTTTTGAGCAAATGCTGGTGAACATGCATCATAGACTGTAGCTTTAGTCGTCTTTTGTAGTTGGCGTGTGCGTATGTATAATGCAGTCCGTTATATTCCTTTTGTCGTCCATCATCCTCACTTGGCTAAATATCCATATTTTGAGGTGAGTTAGAGTAAACTATCATATTTCTTTGAATTTAGGAGAGGGATTTTATGTCATGTCACCGTGTCATTGTAATGAAATGAAACCACACTTTTAGAGAATTATATTTTTAGCATTTACATGATTTCAAAAATTATACACACCTTCTTTTCATTCCGAAAATCAAATCTGAAAAAAACTTTAATTCAAATTACACTTCGAATATGGGTAAAATGAGTTCCCACCAACAATGAATTTAGACCATCAATTTGGTGAATTTCAAAATCTAGGCCTTTACGAACTCAAAATCATTTTTTTTTCTTTTTTAACACTGTTCATCTAATGATAAATAAGCGATCTAAAAATTTTCAGAAGGACAAAATCCTTTTAAGATTTTGATCTAAGCTTCATGCCAAAGCAGATGGCCTATATTAATTGGGCAAAAAAATACTCTCTAAGATGTGTTTTCAAATTTTTTATTTTTTTGTAATTGTTATTTGGAATCAAAAGAGTATATATTTAAAAATTGGGGTTAAAGAAATGACTTTAACATGATTTTTGAAGATTGTTTCATTATATTACAATACAATCATTGGATGAAATAACTCCCCTTAAATTTAAAAAAGGAAAAAGTTCACATAAGTTTGTAACGCAACTTGTAGAAGTAATATTATAGTAACAAAAAAGTTTTTATAAGTTTGCAACCTTAAAATGTAGAATTAAATGTGCACCTCAAAAATCCATCATAAAAGCTTATTTGGATGTTGGAAAACCCTCTAATTGATCATCTTGACATCGATAT
>NW_006498549.1:6865259-6881997 GCF_000471905.2 Amborella trichopoda | reverse complement strand
AAAATTTTATAATTAGAGATGAAAATAGATTCTCAAGCCATCCTAAGAATTTTATATCAAAATTACATTTATGATAAAATTTAGAGGTACACCATAATTGGATTATTAAGGTTGCAACCTTATACAACCACACCCCTATAGTAATTGCCACCATCTATTTTATTTAGATGTATAGATTAGATACTAATCTACATTGTCCAACTAAAATGAGTGATGTAGAAACATAATTTTACTTTTACAAGTAAAATTATCATCTTATATAAACCGCAACCTTTGAGGCGTATTTCTTTATTAGAAGACGTGATTTTGGAAACCATGTCGTCAATGGAAATGGATACCACTTTTTAAACTTAAATACAAGTTTCATAGATGTACAATATCTACTTTAGTGTAACACTTCCCTATTATCAAACAAAGAAGTGTGACAATACTCGAAGATGTGGTTTCCAAAACTGCGTCTTCTAGTAAATAAACACGCCCTAATGAAAATGAAGTAGAGAATCAGGTTTGTTTGGATGCGCATAATCAACATTAATGGGTATTCGTCTTGAACCACACATTTCGTATCACCAACAAAAGTAGCATTAGTTTTTGTTTGTTTCGTCGTTTTAGAGCTATCTTGTGGGATTTCCCGCACCCAAAGTGTTCATAGATCTACAAGAGTTGTACCATTTTTAACCTGTGAATTTCATAATCAGTGATAGAAACATGTTTTAGAGCTCTCTTAGAAATTTTCCACATGTGAAGCATTTTTTAAACAAGATTTCAAGCTAAGGATTTACTTTTTTTCTCATACGGCCTAGGCCTTATAGGAATAACATTTCCTTGTTTGGAAGAGGCTAAATAAGGCCAAGGCTTTATGAGAAAATGTAAAGCCTCACCTTAAAACTCATAAAAAATTATGGTGCTTCGGTTTCGTAAAAATCTTCAAATCAATCATTTGAACCTTGGTCAATATAGTTGTGAAAGAAATTAGGATTTCAAGCTTTAAAATAACATATATTATAACACAATATCAAGACTGTATATTTCAATTACTCATATGTGCATAATATATGTACTTTTTTTTGAGCTACAAATTTGATAACCATAGGTGGAAACAGATTTTAAAGCTATCTAAGGCATTTCCCATATTCGAAGTATTTTTTGGACAAAATTGTGAGGTGAGATTTTACTTTTTTTCATAAGGCCTAAGCCTATAGAAACTGCATCCTTTGTTGGGTTTATGTGGCCTTTAAAGCCCTTATGAGTGTGTATTGAAATACTTTCATTATAGTGAAACATAAGCTCAGTGGGAGTGTGGTCCCTCGAGGACCATACTAAGCAAATGATGTTTGCTTATACCGGACTGTGCTTATCGATCTAGGCCAGACGGTTAGAAAACCCAAGGTACTTGGGCTTAAAGAATCAACCGATGAGGGTTTTGGGTTAGCCTTTGATAAGGTCGGAGCTTATGCCTAGATGAGAGAGCCGAGGGACTGTGTGACCCTTTTGAGTGATGGTAGGCCTAGTGAGACGGGGGCCAAAACTTCATCCATATTCCATCACACGGCATGCATATCGATAGATCATTCGGAAAAGCCAGATATCCACCTTTGGGTGAAGCGTATGCATATGCGAGAGATACCCCTATGCACCATAGAGCTGTGGTTGCATCTGGTCGTAGTGACCTTGACTCGTCTCTAGGGGAGGACATGTAATCCACAGACTAGGATTGCGTCGACCTGCTTTGGTGACCCGCTAATTAGCCCCTGCTTGGACTGTGGGTCCTGGAAAACACTAGGTCGGTTCGATAAAGCTAGTGTGGTCTGTAGTCCACAGTTGGAGGTGGAGTACCCCATATTTACAGATTGAATTCCTAGAACCATATGGATCCTTTTCTCATCATATTAATTTAATTGTGTTCATTTTATTATTAAATTGAATTTAGTTTTATTATTTGAATTTTTATGAAATCTCTCAATATTTTAGTGTAATTTTTGGTTTTATAAAAATACAGTTATTGATTTTTCAAAGTTGTAAAAAAATCAAATATATATTAATTCATTTTAATTTAATTTTAATACCTTTTATAAAATTCCATGGGGGCCTAAAGTACGTATGGTCCACCATGTGGCATGTGGGTGGGGGCCCACATGTGCCACAAAAGGGTGGCATGCCCCACCCTCTTTGGATTCTCTTGTTTGCTTTATGTTCAAGTTTTAGGTTAAGATAAGTTTGATTTGTGGTATGTGGTCAAATCTTGAAAGGGAAATATTGACCATGACTTTATTTGGTTATAGCAAGTTTGTTTTAAAGAGATATGGTCAATTTGAATAGGTAGTAAATATTGACCTCATCTTATTTATATTTATTAGTATTTATTTACTTGATAATATTTGACATATCCTTATGGAATATGTGACATGGATCATGCAATTTTATGGAATGCATGATATTTATTTTATTTAAATATATTTATGGAAATATTGTTTAAGGAAAGGAGGATAATGGTTCGAGCACCTTCCATAATGTTGATGACCCATCTATAGAATGGATGGCTCAGATCTCTCACTCCACAAGTCACCTTGATCAACGATCTAGATTCAATCTCATGAAAGAGGCAAACTATGGGAAAACCCTAAAAAATCCTAAACCTAAATATACACTATAAATAGGGTTGCTTTTCTTCAATCTACACATACACAACCTCTCTTCTCTCTCTCACCTCTCTCTCTCTACTAGAGGGACACGCTCCACTCTCTCTCCTCCATCTTTCTCTCTCTAATTTTCTCTCTAAATTTTAGGTAGTACTCTCTCTCCTCTCTAGACCTAAGTTAATTTTGGGGCTTAAAGTTTTAGTAGGGATTTTAAGGGGTGGTTACCTAGTTTGGCCGAAATCAGCTATCCCTATTCGAGATTGAAGCTAGACCACAGATCCCGCGCCATTGGATGTAGTGACTCGGTGTGGGGTATAAAAAGCCCGGTTGAGGTAATCTCCAACATCTTTTCTTTTATTTGTTAGTTCTTTTATTTTATATTCTCAAGCATAGTATTAGGTTGTATGAATAACATCAAGTAGTTGAGATTTATTTGGTGTGTTATTTATTTTTTGAATTTCTATTGTTTGTAATATGACCATTTGTGAGTGATCATGTTGCCAAAATTATAAGGAGTGATTATTATTAAAAAAAACAATTATATTTCCTCGGCAAAAGATCACATAGGCCTTTCTTTCATTGGTATCAGAGCTAGTTTTACTTGATTACCATTATAAGTCTTTTCTTATTTTTTGCTTGAGAATATCATGGCTGCTTGTACCTTCATATCTGAGATCCTGAAAATCGAAAGGTTTGATGGAACCAACTTTACTTCATGGAAAAGAAAAATCAAATTTGTGCTTTATGAAGAAAACTTACATGAGGTACTCTTTGAAGATCGACCTCATCGTCCAACTGACGACTCATCTCAAATAATCAAAGATGAGTTCGCCAATTGGAAGATGAGGAACTTGATATGCAAGCACATTCTTTTATGTGTCATGACTGACTCGTATGCTTCTGAGTACGAGTCAATCTACATTGCAAATGAGATTTTTGATAAACTTGAAAGAGAGTATGTCGAACCCTATCTCATGAAGCAAACTATGGCTATGAGAAGGTACAATGTTTTAAAAATGGTAGAAGGTACCAAGTTTACAGATCATGTACACATGTTTCTTGCGCTAGTCAAATATTTGGAAGATACATGATGAAGCCTAATGAATCTATGCAAGTGATTCATTTAATGAATTCTCTTCCTAATTCATGAGAGACTTTCATATCTTCCATCTCTGCTAGAAGAAAGGCACCAAAATTGGAGAAACTCATCACAACCATCAAATCTGAAAAAGAAAAGAGGAGTTCAAGGCAAACCCCAAGGGATGTTGTGCATATGGTAAAATCTCATCCATCTTTTAAATTTAAGAAAGGAAGGGAATAAATACTTTTAAGAAGAAAAGATATTTCAAAAGAAGATATTTTGAAAATAAAGGAGCAAAGAAAGATACTCGAACTTGTTTTATTTGTAAAAAGGTGGGTCACATAGCCAATAGTTGTCGGTTCAACAAATCTAGTAGAACTAACAAAGAATTGGTATGTGTGGTTTTCGAATCCATGCTAGCTGACCCTAAGGGGGCTTCTTGGTGTCTTGACTCGAGGGCTACGGCTCATGTCACAAACACCAAGGAAGGTTATAATTTTTTCACTCCCATGGGGCCAGGATAGTAACATATTTATATGGGAGGAAATCAGAAGATTGTTGTACTTGGAGTTGAAGATTTTGAGTTGAAACTGAATAGTGGGAGCACCTTGATCCTAAAGCAAGCACTTTATGCTCATTATATGAGGAAGTGCTTGCTTTCGGTTCCTAAAATGTCTATGGCTGGATTCATAACCACTTTCATTGGGGAGAAAGAGGTGGTCAATAAGGGAAAAGATGTGATCATGACTGGACAACTTGTAGGCAGGCTATTTACCATTGAAATAAAAGATAACGTTGCTTATGTCTCATCCCCTAATGAATTAGATGCTACCCTATGGCATATGAGGTTCGAACACATTAATATCAAACGAATGGAAAGATTAAAAATGGACGGAATTCTTCAAAATTATAAGGGAGATTTATCGAAAGTGTGCAAGTCTTGTGTGCAAGGAAAATAAATAAGAAAAAATACCACTAGGGCTAGCGTATTAGAAATCATTCAAAGTGACATATGTGGACCTATAAATGTGACCATCAAAAGTGGAAAAAAATATTTTATCTCTTTTATAGATGACCACTCGCGATATGGCCACGTGTACCTTATTCATGCAAAATCAAAAGCCCTAGAAAAATTCAAAGAATATAAGGCCCAGGTAGAGAATCAAACCAACCTGAAAATTAAAGTCCTTAGAACCGATAGAGGAGGGGAATATTCATCTGACCTTTTCAAAGAATTGTGCATTGAAAATGGGATCATCCATCAGTACACCATGCCATATACTCCTGAACAAAATAGTGTAGCTGAGAGAAAGAATATGACCTCAGTGGAAATGGTAAGGAGTATGATGGGGCATGCAAATCTATCATTGGAGTTTTGGAGAGAATCAGTATTAACGACATGTTACATCCTTAATCGAACTCCCACAAAAGCTACCCCACTTACTCCTCTCGAAATTTTCACAGGTCGTACTCCCTCCCTTGAACACCTGAAAGTTTGGGGTTGCTCAGCCCATGTCCTTATCACACATCAAAATAGAACCAAATTGCAACTCAAAACTGTTAAATCCATTTTCAAAGGGGTATCGATTCTACAACCTTCAAACAAGTGCGGTTATTGAAAGCCGTAATTCTCATTTCTTTGAAGAAGAGTTCCTTGAAGCAATGGTGAGTAGAAAACAAGCCGACTTTTATGAGAAGGCCCAAAACAAGGATGTAGTTCGAGACCCTGAACCTGAAACTTCTAAACCAACCCAACCTAATCCTGAACTCCCTATAAAAAGTGAACATTTACCTGAACCAAGACGAAGTAACTGAGTCAGTAGACCACCCCTTTACCTAGAACATTTTGTCTACCTTGGAGAACATTTTGATAAGGCTGGAGAAGATACATATTTATAACCTAGAACTCACCATGAAGCCTTGACCTGTCCTGAAAAGGAATTATGGGTAGAAGCCATGAAAGATTAATATGCTTCCATTAACCAAAACCATGTATGGGAATTAGTACCCCAACCTGAAAAACGCAAGGCCATTGGTTGTAAGTGGATTAAAAGGTTGAACTCTGAAAGGAAAATAGAAAAATACAAGGCTAGGTTGGTTCTAAAGGGTTTCACCCAGATAGAATGGATAGATTATGAGGAAACCTTTTCTCCTGTTGCCAAATTTCCATTCATCCGAATCCTTATAGCCATAGCAGCCCATTTTGACTTTGATGTTCATTAAATAGATGTCAAAACAACCTTTCTAAATGTGGATTTAGAAAAAGAAATTTATATGACCCAACCTGAGGGATCTGAAGAAAAAGGGAAAGAAAATTTAGTATGTAAATTAAATATATCCCTTTATAGCCTAAAACAAGTATCGCGACAGTGGTATATAAAATTTCAGGAGACCCTTACTGTAGGGTTCTCCACAAATAATGAAGATTATTGCATATATCAAAAGGTCAGTGGGAGTGATGTGGTCTTTATGCTAATTGTCAATAGCTCAATTGTCCTAGTAGTAGTGACAAAAATTTCCTTGCACAACACTTCGATATGAAGGATCTTGGAGAAGCTTGATATGTGTTGGGCATCAAGATAATAAGAAACATGAGAGAGAAGACTATCCAACTTTCCCAGACAACCTACTGTAAGAGGATTATGGAAAAGTTTGATATGAGTATGTGTAAGCCCATGTCTACCCCAATTGATAAAAAATTGAAGCTTAGTAATAAGATGTGTCCTACCAAAGACATGGATATAAGAGCCACGGAGAGAGTGTCATAAAGGAGTGTAGTTGGGTCCCTTATGTATGCCATGACGGGAACAAGGCCTGACTTGTCCTTCGTCATGAGTATGGTGAGCCGTTTCTAAAGCAATCCAGGAGAGGAGCATTGGAAAGCTGTAAAAAGAATTCTCAGATATTTAAAGGGGACCATGAACTATGCGCCCACATATAAAGGGGAAACTGAAAGAGCAATAGAGGGATATTCAGATGCAAGCTATCTCGTTGATCCAGATGATGCGAAGTCTACATCTGGGTATGTGTTTATGCTT
Organism: Amborella trichopoda; assembly: GCF_000471905.2. The sequence goes on along the minus strand of NW_006498549.1, from coordinate 6,875,239 downwards.
GGAGGGGGTGCGGTTTCTTGGAAGTCAAAGAAACAAGATATTGTGGCCTTGTCCACCATGGAATCCGAGTATGTGGCATGATATCTAGCAACCAAGGAAGCCATGTGGATTAAGAAGTTTCTTAATCAGCTTAATTTTCATCCTGTAAGTTGTGAGACAGTGTGAATTTTCTACGACAACACTGCGGCTATTTGTGTCTCTAAGGAGCCTCGGTTTCACAAAAACTCCAAACATATTAGGCCTTATTTTTATCACCTGAGAAATGAGGTAAGATTGAAAGAGATCGATATCAGCTACATATCTACAGATTTGGTGATTGCAGATCCTCTGATTAAAGGAGTTGTCCCTAATGTTTTTGTAAGACATGTGAGAGAGATGAGGATGATAAAAAGTGAGAAAGAGAGAATGTAAGGCCTTCAAAGGCCAAGTGGAAGAGTTAGGTTTATATGGCCTTTAAAGGCTTTATGAGTGTGTATTGAAATACTTTCATTATAGTGAAACATAAACTCAGTGGGAGTGTGGTCCCTCGAGGACCATACTAAACAAATGATGTTTGCTTGTACCGGACTGTGCTTATCGATCTAAGCCAGATGGTTAGAAAACCCAAGGTACCTGGGCATAAAGAATTAACCGAGGAGGGTTTTGGGTTGGCCCTTTATGAGGTCGGAGCTTATGCCTGCATGAGAGAGCGAGGGACTGTGTGACCCTTGTGTGTGATGGTAAGCTTACTGAGACGGGGGCCAAAACCTCATCCATGTTCCATCACATGGCATGTATATCGATAGATCGATCAGGAAAGCTAGATATGCACCTTTTGGTGAAGCGTATGAATGTGCGAGAGATACCCCTATACACTATAGAGCTGCAGTTGCATCAGGTCGTGGTGACCTTTACTCGTCTCTAAGGGAGGACCTGTAATCTACAAACTGGGATTGCGACCTCTTGATTCATCGATCTGACGTTGGTGACCCGCTAATGAGCTCCTGCTTGGACTGTGGGTCATGAGAAACACTGGGTCGGTTCGATAAAGTTAATATGGTCTGTAGTCCACAGTTGGAGGTGGAGTACCCCATATTTACATATTGAATTCTTAAAACTATATGAATCCGTTTCCCATCATATTAATTTAATTGTATTCATTTTATTATTAAAATGAATTCAGTTTTATTATTTGAAATTTTATGAATCTCTCAATATTTTATTTGTAATTTTTTGTTTTATAAAAATACAGTTATTGATTTTACAAAGTTATAAAAAATTCAAATATATATTAATTCGTTTTAATTTAATTTTAATATCTTTTATAAAATTCCATGGGGGCCCAAAGTGCTTATGGCCCACCACGTGGCATGTAGGTGGGGGCCCACATGTGCCACAAAAGGGTGGCACGCCCCACCCTCTTTGGATTCTCTTGTTTGCTTTATGTTCAAGTTTTTATGTTAAGGTAAGTTTGATTTGTGGCATGTGGGTAAATCTTGAAAGCGAAATATTGACCGATTCAATATCATGAAAGAGGCAAACTAAGGAAAAACCCTAAGAAACCCTAAACTTAAATATACATTATAAATAGGGGTACTCTTCCCCAATCTACACATACACAACCTCTCTTCTCTCTCTCACCTCTCTCTCTCTACTAGAGGGGCACGCCCCACTCGCTCTCCTCCATCTTTCTCTCTCTAATTTTCTCTCTCCAAATTTTAGGTAGTAGTCTCTCTCGTCTTTAGACCTAAGTTAATTTTGGGGGTTAAAGTTTTATTAAAGATTTTAAGGGGTGGTTACCTAGTTTGGCCGAAATCACCTATCCCGGTTCGAGATTGAAGCTAGACCACAGATCTAGTGATAAAAAGAGATTTTAAGTCCTAAAATAATACATCTTAAAACATATTATCTAGACCATCTATTTTTATGATCTTCATGTGTTTACAAATCTCCTTTATTTGAATCATTTTTGGAGTTTAAATTTATAATATGCGAGAAAAATAGATTCTCACACCATCCTAAGAATTTTCAATACGGAAATTGCATCTTATGATGAAGTTTGGAAGTTTACTTCAAATTTTTACATATTTAATTATAACTTTAATTCTTAAAAAGTAATTACGTACATTTTAAGGACAAGCAATAAGGAATCTTATTCACGTTTTTGAATTTTTCAATCACAAATTTTTTTGAATTTTTCGATCACATCCATATAAGGGAACCATATTAGAATATTGTCCTATCTTTATGGAGAGAGATAATTGTGAAGAATTCTAAAGGTGTTTTCAAATCTAACAAATTAAGGGCCATCAATGCACGATGAAAATGGGCAAAGTTCACAAAAAATGTAATTTAGAAATCGAAAAAATTAATAAGTTATCCCATTCCTTACTTTCGCTTAAAACTAGAAAATTGTCAAATGTGAAGTCACTTTATTTATAAGAACTTATGAAAAGATTCAAATATTACAAAAACCTAATTTAAAAAAGGAAAAAGTTTAGATAAGGTTGGAATCTTAACATGTAGAATTACATGTGCACCTCAAAAATTCAACGGAAAAGGTTGTTTTAATATTGAAAAACCTTCTAATTGATCATCACGACATCGAGATATATGCAAATAAAAACAAACCAATATTTTGAGGCCTAGAAATAGTGCATATTGCAACATATTATCAAGACCGTCCAATTTCAAGATTTTCATATGTTTATAGATCTACTTGATTTTAATCATTTTTGGATTTTAAAATTTTCTAATTAGATATGAAAATATTTTTCAAATAATCCTAAGATTTTTTACACCAAAATCACATGTTATGATAAAATTTGGAGGTGCACCTTAATTGGATTGTTTAAGGTTGCAACCTCATAGAAACCACACCATTTAAAAAATAGGAAAAGTTCATATAAGGTTGCAACCTTAAAATGTAGAACTCCGGATGCACCTCAAAAATCCATCGGAAAATATTGTTTTAATTTTTATTTTTTTTATAGACGTTCAGAGGTATTATTAATCAAGAGTTAAAAGAGATTACAGAGTTTGAGACCACAGTCTCGGATAAAGTAGAGCCACCTTTCGCAAGAAAATCTGCCACAACATTGGCATCATGATGACATGAACAAAAGAACAGGAAAAGGACCTGGACAGGTCCCAAATCTACATAATAATCGAGCAATACTCCAACGGTGGTCTTTGGATCCTATTACACTAATAGATAACATTAAGTGAGTCCCCTTCAACTACACAATGAGAACCCACCATTTTATCCACAAAAAGCTTCAAACCATTAAAAAGTGCCATCAGTTCAGCGAAGTTAGCCGTCTTCTCACCTAAAGGTCTTGCAAAGGAGAATACCACAACTCCATGCCAATCTTTAACCACACCTCCAAAACCTGCAATACCCCGGTTCCCAAGCGAACTTCCATCAAAATTTAGTTTAAAAACCCCTTCTGCAGGTGGCACCCTTTAGTCTGTACTTTGTTTTTCTCAAATGAAAGAGGTTCATCAAGTTTCTCTTAACATCCACCTCCAACAAATCCTTACCCACTTTAGTAACAGAGCAAGAATGCCACAGAGAATGTAAAATTTTCTCCAAGACTCTCTCAACTGGCAGGCCAATACCATCGAAGATTCGTCAATTTTGTTGCTTCCAAACTTCCCATAATATCATGCCCCTAGCAATCTGCCAGAGCACCCTACCTGTTTGAGGCAACCAACTCACAGACACATTTGAAATTACCCCACTGACAATGGCTGGTATTATCAGATTGGTCCCCAGCTTATCAAAAAAACCAATGTCAAATTTTTTCAAGGAAAGAATAATGGAGAAACATATGAGGTCTTGTTTCTGCATCATTCTTACACATTAAGCATACATTCGGTAATATTCTTCCTCGTTTGAAAACCTTCTAATTGATCATATTGACATCGAGATAAATGATTATGAAAAAAAAAGGATTTTGAGTCCTAGAAATGGTACATCTTACAACATATTACCTAGACCGTCTATTTTCAAGATTTTGTATATTTATAGATCTATTTTCTTTCAATCATTTTTGGAGTTTAAAAATTTATAATTAGATGTGAAAATAGATTTTGAGATAATCTTAATATTCTACATCAAAATTATATGTTATGATAAAATTTGATGGTGTACCTTAAATGAAAAATATACGAATTGAGAAAATATTGATGTATGGCGGCTGATGTTACTTCTATTAAATCATAAAATTCGTAATTCGAAATTTGATGTCTTATCCTTTATTTTACACCTAGGAATAGAACTAAGGAGATTTATATTTAACCATGATCTATAAGATATACATTTTTCAAATGTATTATTCCACTTGGCATAAAGTACTTTTTAACAAACAAAAGGATTAATATAAAAAATTAATAAAAAAAAAAACTCTACAAAAAATAGCTAACAAAAAAATATAATTAGAATCTCCAAAATACTAAGTGAGATATACAATAATGGAAAAGTAGATAAAATTATGGACACATGACATGATTTAGAAGGGTCAGTGTGTGAAAAACCCGATTGGTTGTCAGATAGGTCCCCCCCCCCTTAAAAATCGGTCTAGATAGGTGGATAAGCAGTATGGATTCGGTGATCTGGATTTGGTGATCTGGCCGAGTGAATTGGCTAATAAAAAATTAGAAAAGTAAGCAACAAGACAAAAAATTAAAAATAATAAAAATAAAAAGTGGGATAAGATTGTTTGATTTTCTGATAAAACCTCTATCAAAGAACAAGCCACTTCCTAACCAACTGGTTCCTAATGTAGGGTGGGAGTCCCACCCATTCTCAATCCCGATCAACCAATTCCAATCCGGATCATCCTATCATAATCGGTATTTTTTGAAAACCCTAATGAGGACTCTGACGAGTGGATTGAAATATTACTTACATACGGACCTTAAAACTTTACCTAAAATACAAAAGGCTTTGATTATATGCAGAAATTACAAGGGAGGGAGGTCAAACCACTTTTTTATTTTTTTCCAAAATTACCACTTGGTCGAAGGATGCCATCCTCAGACTACCTTATGGTTCTTAAGAAGTCCAAGGTCCCAATCCTCGGGCCACTCTTTCTTTCTTGTTTTTTAAGAAGTCGAAGCTCCCAATCCTCGAACACTCTTTCTTTCTTATTTTTTGAGATAAATAGCGGTCCAAGGTCTCCATCCTTGGACCATGATTTAGTTCTTATTTTTTGATAGAAATAACAGTTCGATGATGGAAACTTCAGAACGATCTCAATTCCAAGACAGTTCGATGATGGAAACTTCAGAACGATCTCAATTCCAGGACAGTCCGAGGTTCCCATCCTCAAACTACTTTTATTTCCTATATTTTGATAAAACAGTTGTCCGAGGATGGGGACCTTAGACTACTATTTTTCTTAATAAATCAGAATTAAAGACCGGCCTGAGGATTTGGTCCTCGAACCGCTCAGCAATTAAGGTCGGCTCAGTCTAGAGGGTGTTCCGAGGATTCTAACCATGGACTGCTTGGGCGCTACCCCCTAAAGCTTGGGGCACTGCCTTAATAATGAAAAAAAAAAAAAAAAAAAAAATAATTAAAATACGGTATGAGGATGGCATCCTCGAACTATAGAGCACTTCTGAAAAAAATAAAAAAATACGGGTTGACCACCTTTTCTTGTAATTTCTGCCAATAATTGGACCATTTCGTATTTAACATAAAATTTCAAGGTCCATACACAAATCACTCAAATATTATATATAGTAAGTTATATCCAAAAAAACAATTTTGTTTGCATAATCTGTCTTTAAATATGGAAAAACCCGCAACTTATGCTTATCCAATAGTATGATCCTTTTTGTTGAAAATTACCTTTTCCATCGCATTAAGTGTCTTTGAATATCTTTATTATGTTTATACGAACTAATACTTATACAATAGTTTACAGTAACTAATACTTATTATGTCTATAGTAACTATTACTTATCCAATACTTATTATTATGTTTATAGTAACTAATACTTATCCAATACTTATTATTATGTTTATAGTAACTAATACTTATCCAATACTTATTATTATGTTTATAGTAACTAATACTTACCCAATACTTATTATTATGTTTATAGTAACTAATACTTATCCAATAGTGCAAAATTCAGAAATAGTTCAATTGAGAATATCTTTCTTATGAATTTAATATGAAGAGAGAGAGAGAGGTTTTCTTACAAACAATGTTTATAACGAGAGTGTTTGGACGCAATTCAAATAGGGCAATCTTTCTATGCATAGAAGTTCTATCTTCCTCCTTATCCAACAATCCATTCTGATTGAAGTATTAAGATTGGCCCAATCACAATGTCACGTCTCTACACTATTTTATTTTTAATTTTTTCTATAAACTATTTTGATACCAAATTTTGGACGTCCATTTCTCTATTAAACTCGCACTAACAAAAAATATAAAAAAAATATTTTCAATAAAATAAAATGACCAAAATACTCTTGAAAGTTTCAAGTGGTATTTTGGTCATTATATTTACCCCAATGAGAAGATGGCACATACTAAATTTCATATTCACACAATTTGTATAAAAAAACTAAAAATAAAATACTTTGAGATGTTGGATCTAAAATCAAACGGTGAGTGGCTCTCTTGATCAAAATTGGACGGCGGGATGGTACGGAGAGATTAGAACTTCTATGCTATAGGAGAAGCATACAAACCTTCCCCATTGAAATAACTTCAAGAGAGAGAAAGAGAGGGAGTTATAGAGAGAGAGAGAGGAAGACGACTTCCGTCATGTAAAGAACTTCTGAGTTATTCAACTCACAACACAAAGCTTTATTGTTGTTGGCTTTTGGTTCTCAAAAGGTTGTTGTTTAGTTTTTTGTTTTGAATTTTGTTTGCATATTCTTCTATTACATTGTTTTATTTTATGTTTCATATCTGTTTTTTAACTGGATTTTTTGTTGTGCTTTTTCTCTGTTATTTATTAATATTTTATTTATAATCCTTTGTGTTTCAACACAAATTCAGGAAATTATAGACGTTTTCAATGTGATTATTTTACAACAAAAAGTATAAAGAGCGTATCATTTTTCTACCTTTTTTAATTTTCTAAATTATGGAAATTTATTCTCTTTTAAAAAAGTACTTATATAGAATAAGATACATATTGAACCATGCATAATATTTAAGCTTTTAATTGTGAATTTATAATTAAAAATTATTAAATTGAAAAGAATGGATGTGTCAATAACAAGTAAAACACATCCGGTATTTTTTTAGTTTTTCAATTTTGTATGTTAATCTATTAGTTTTATCAACAATGGGATATAAATAGAGTTTATAATTTTTTCAATTAATTAAATGGGTGGTTTGAGACCTGCCATTGTTTCTAGTTTTCCTCTTGAAAATGGAATTTGATGCTTTTTAAATTATTATAATTTTTATTTTTGAAATCTAAATTAGGTAAATGTAGACACCTAAAATTAGTAAATTCTATGGTTTTTCTAAACCCATAGGATCACACTATTTCAATAGACCCCAAAACCATAGACCACCATAATCCATGGTCCCATCCTATGATTCAGTATCGTAGCAAATCTTATAGCTTTTAGTAGTTGTCCATTCTACATCTACATTGTTAATAGTTATCCATTCTACACCTATGTTTTCATTCTACACCTAGCCAATCTTTGTAACTTTTAGTAGTTATCCATTATAAACCCATGTTTTTAGTAGTTATCCCTTTTCCATTCTACACCATGTTTTTAATAGTTATCTGTTTTGAGTCTATAAAAAAACTCTAAAGCATGTTTTTAGTAGTTATCCCCTTTTGAGTCTATAAGAAAACACTAACGTGCCTTTTTTTAGCGTGGGACGGGGTATGCTAGGAAATAGAGATCCCAGATAAATAGTTTAGAGAGAGAGAAATAGCTTAGCAGAGAAATAGCTTAGAGACTATGATACCTAAAAAAAACCCAATAGCTTAGAGATCATGAAACCTAGCCTTAAAAACCTAGACATAAGAAAAAATCCTAGCTTTTAAATAAATAAAAAACCTTCAAACCAAGCCAGGGCCTGGTCAAAACCTGAAAAAAGACAAAAAGGACGTACGGTATAAACTCAGTCAGTCCTGATACGTGCAAAAGACGTAAGGTATAAACTCAGTCAGTCCTGATACGCGCAGAAGATGTAAGGTATAAACTCAATCGATTCTGATACGCGCGATGCCTCGAAGCCTCGGGAGTCTCGGGCCAAACAGCCTGGTCTGGTACATTTTTACTCTTTATTATGCCTCTTTTATATTTTTATTTATTTATTAGAATTAAATTAGTTTTATTAACTTTTTACATAGTATTTCGTATTTCGGATCAATGTTGACTTTGCCACTAATCTGAGAGCAGATCTTCTCACTTCTAAGACCTCCAATTAGAATTTGATTGTCCCATTCTCTATCACTTTTTTTAAAAAAAATCAATTTGTGGTGTTCAGATCTTAGGGATCTTCCTCTGAAGATCTCTCCGATTTGCATTATAGACAGTTTGACACACGGGCATTTCGAGCTAGATCCAAGCACACACACAAAAAAAAAAAAACAGGTCCTAGATCTTCTTTTGTTTGAAAAAAAATAAATAAATTATATTTCCATAGGAAAATCTCGTTTTACTTCTTTCTCATAACATTTATTATTATTATTAGTATTTTATTTTATTTTATTTTATTTTCGCTCATTTGCTTGTCAGCCAAATGAAAAAAAAAGAAAAATTTTGGAATTTTTAAAAAGTGCTTCTTTTCTATTTTGGGAAGAGGTTGATAGCATGCGGCACTATCACCATTGCCACTTTCATTGAATCTCTTTCTCTAGATTTATTTATTTGTTGGTTTATTTATTTATTTATTATTTTCTTATTCGTGTGGATTTCTTTGTTGGGACATCTTCATCTTCTCTTTCCAAAAGAAATCCATGCTCTTTGTTTCTTATGATTTGGATGGATAAAGCTTGGTTTTTTTTTTACATATATTGGTGCTTACGATTTTGTTAGATTAGTTTTGTTGTTGCTTTCTGTTTCGTACAATTTGGTCAGATTAGCTTTGTTCATATTCAAATTTCCTGCCTCTGGCTAAAAATTATTTGGTTAAAAGAAAAAAAAACTTGTTTTGGGAACGGGTTCATAGTATGCGCCACTATCACCATTGCCACATTCATTGAATTTCTTTCTCTTGATTTATTTATTTGTTTGTTTATTTATTTATTTTATTTTCTTATTCGTGTGGATTTCTTTGTTGTCCCATCCTCATCTTCTCTTTCCAAAAGAAATCCATGCTCATTATTGCTTATGATTTGGATGGATAAAGCCTGTGTTTTTTGTTTTTTTTTTAACATATATTGCTTTTTGGTGCTTATGATTTTGTTAGATTAGTTTTGTTGTTGCTGTCTATTGCTTACTATTTGGTTAAATTAGTTTTGTTCGCATTAAATTTCCTGCCTCTCTCTAAGAATTATTTTGTTAAAAGAAAAAAAAAAAAAACCATATTTCGGTTACCAATTTTAATCTTCTTTGATATTCACGTGATTTTGTTACCAATTTTAATCTTCTTTGATATTCACGGGATATAAAAAGTAGGTGTGGGAGTTGTTATAGTAGCAACTAATCCCTTGAGAGGAGATTTACAAATAATCCTTTACAAGGAAATTTATGGAAGATTGAGAGAAAATAAGGAGAAAAGATCTTTGGATGAGAGATTGAGAGAAAATAAGGAAACAAAAGATAGTGAGCGAGAAAGAGAGTTTTAGGGCGTGGGAGAGAGAAAAACAATAATAAAAAAAAGGATTTTTTATTTTATTTTAAAAGCCACATGTTTTTCAGAAAAGAAAAATTCTTGTAAAGCCATCTTGCTTTCAAAATAATAAAAATAATAATAAAGACTTTCTCATATTTGAAAAAAAAAACAATTTTTCCTTGGACTATTTTTGGTTTACTAAAAAATAAATAATAAAATTAA
>NW_006498549.1:6841613-6864914 GCF_000471905.2 Amborella trichopoda | reverse complement strand
GAAATTGGTTAATAAAAATGTCCTCATGAGGCCTTAAAAAAAAAAATGCTTCTATTGTTAATAAAAATTGCATTTTAAAAAAAAATTTATTTTATTTTGTTAAAAAAAAAAGAGAATTTCAATTTTCTTCATAATAAAAAAAAAACAAAATCCATTGTAAATGTCCTTGCCTTTAAAAAATAATTGCAACTAACAAAAGAAAAAAAATAAAATAAAGAAAAACAAAACCAAAACAAAAACAAACCTTTCTTTAGGGAAAGTTGTTTTCCAAAAGAAAAAAAAATCTTCATTTTTTTAAATAATAATAATAATAATAACTTTCAAAAGTCAATCTTTTTTCAGAAAAAAAAAAATCATTTCCAAAAAAAAAAATCCATCTTGCTTCCAAAAAGAAAAAAAGAAAGGAAAAGGAAACCTTAAAAAAATAAAAAAACAAAAAAAAAAAATTAAAGGCCTTTCTTTTTTTAACGAACAAAAAATCTCTACAAAAAAAAAAACAGAAATTTTTGAAGGCCTATTTTGTTAAAAAAAAAATCACTTTTGCTATAAAAGGTTTCTTTTCATGGTCACCTCATTTGTCCCTAAAAAAAAAAATCTTCACTAAAAAAAATTCATCTTTAAGGCCTCTTCCTCTTTACAAAAAAATGTAAAAAAAATTTATTTTTCATTTATTTGCTTGTAATTCATTATTTATCACTTCTCTTTGTTCATCAAAAAATTAAAAAAAAAAAGCAAAAAAAAGAAAGAGGAGACACTTTTGAGGGTCACCTGCACTCTCTCTGTAATTGTACCCTGATCGAGTCACCCTCGACTCGGGATGTGCTTAACTAGGCACGGGTTGTACCCAATTCTACTTTTATTATATGTATACCGTATTAGGGGTTGCTTACCCCTACACCTCAATTGTGCTCTTGATCGGTTGAACTTTGATTCGAAGCACACATCACTTGGCACGATCTGCCAAGTGCACACCCTTTCTTTCTTGTGTGTTTGCTTGCTTGCCACTTTCTTTTCAGTTGCGTGCTTCTTTTCACACTTCTCACAAAGGACCACGGAAACCCGGGAAACAAACAATTTTTTTTGAAAATTCCCAAATTTCGGCATTAACGTCATGAAGGGAACCTAAAATTGAGAGCCTAGGCAGTTGGGATTTGCATAACTTTAACTGTGAGCGCTCATCCGTAATCCTTAGCCTCAAAGCAACTCCACGCATAGTAAGACGTGGTTGATTCCTTTAACATGTGACCAGGACCTTCGTGGGGACCTACTCAACTTAGGTGCATTTCAATAGTTAGGAACCCACTCAGACCTAGCCTACACATAGTTTAGGGCAAAGTTTTCGAGTGTTTTGTTTGCTTATCTCAGTTGATTAGTCTTAGATCTGAATCCACTTCTGATCTAAGATGAAACCTTATGGGTCCAAATCCAGGCTTGTACCCGGTCTAGCCTGGGTCCAAACCAGGGTCACACTTAGGTCTAAACCTAGGCCCCTTTTTGGTCTGAGCTAAGGCTCACGCCAAATCTCACCTAGACCTTAGTGTTGGTCCACACCGGTCTAATTTTGAAACCTTCTTGGTCAAAGTCCAGGCTTGTGCTCAGCCTAGCCCAAGTTCGAACTAGGTTCACACCTAGGTCCGAACCTAGGCCCCCTTTTTGTTTGAGCCAAGGCTCGTGCCTAACCCAACCTCGATCCAGTCTAGGTCAACACCCGGTCTGATAATCAAAACCCTCTAGTTCCATGCTCAGGCTTGTACCCAGCTCAGTCCATGTCCGAACCATATTCACACTCAGGTCTGAACCTAGACCCCCTCTCGATCCAAGCCAAGACTCGTACCCATCTAGTCTAGATTTCAGTGTAGGCTCTAGCTTAGATCTAAGTATAGAGTTGCCTCTAAAACTAGTCTAGGCTCATCTTAGTTTAGGGCCCAAACCAAAACCCATCGAGTCTAATCCAATCTGGTCCTAGATTCTGTCTAGATTCAGAGTTGTCTTAAGATTTAGACTAGGTTCACCTTAGTTTATGGTTCAAACCTAAGTCCAAACAAGGCTCACCCTTAGTGTACGCTTCAGTTTAACCTGTATTCAATCTAGGTTTAGTCAGGTTCGAGTCTTAGCCCAACTAGGTTCGTTGAGGTTCAAGCAAAGCCTAGTCTATATCCATGTCCAAGCCAAGTCTAACCTTCTAGTTTAGCACAAGTCTAGAAGTCATGGCCAAGATCAAAGCATAGCAAGGTCCAACCCTACAACTCCAGCCCAGTCAAGATCCAAGGAACCCAATCAGACTAAGAGGCATCGTCACAGTGCTCCCTTACAAATCCATAGCACTCGTGTCAGTGAGCCAAGTCTCGACCCACATAGAACCATACCTAGTGGTATGAGCCACCCAATTGGTAAACCTTAGGGCATGATTTAGAAGCCACGGGCCAACATGTTAATAGGGTCCGTAACACCCTGAATAGCCAAGGAGTTAGGCCAGAGGCAATCCTCCAAGACATGGGGGTTAGTCTTACATTCAATCGACAAGTCAAGAGTAAGGTCCCTGCCCAGATCCTTGAGTCAACGAATCCCAGCCGGGTTAACCCCGATGGTCAATTAGCAGCTCAGCATTCCAGGCTTAGTAATCAACCGATTAAGGGGCAAGTGCGCTCACACACAGTTAAGGAAAGTCTACCCAGGCAAGCCAGCACTAATAAAGGTCAAGGTTTTGACTTAGCTCGATATCAAGACAATCCTAAGGTGAATGCATTCTTTCAAGACCTGCTGAACAAAGGGTACACCATCCAGTGTAGTAAATCTAGTCAAGTCAGGTCAAAAGCTTAAGCTATATGCCACCTCCAACATATTGGCTCAAACCAATATAACCCCTGGGGTGTTAACCTACCAATCCAAAAGGAACCCAGTTAGTCTGCGAGGCATCGTCACAGTGCTCCCTTACAAATCCATAGCACTTGTGTTAGTGAGCCAAGTCTTGACCCACATAGAACCATACCTAGTGGTCTGAGCCGCCCAAATTGGTAACCCTCAAGGCCATGATTTAGACCAACAAGTTAGTAGGGTTTGTAACACCCTGAATGGTCGAGGACTTAGACCTGTGGAAATCCTCCAGGGCATGGAGGTTAGCCTTACATCCAGTTGACATGCCAAGAGTAAGGCCCCAGCCCAGATCCCTGAGTCAACCAATCCCAGTCGGGTTAACCCCGATGTTCAATTAGCAGCCCATCATTCCAAGCTTAATAATCAGCCAGTTAGGGGGCAAGTGGGTTCACATACAGTTAAGAAAAGTCTACCCAAACAACCCAGCAATAATAAAGGTCAGGGTTTTGACCTAACTCGATATCAAGGCAATCCTGAGGTGCCTTCATTCTTTCAAGACCTGCTGAATAGAGGGTACACCATCCAGTATAGTGAATCTAGGCAAGTCAGGTCAGAAGCACAAGTTATAGGCCACCTCCAATATGTTGGCTCAAACTACTATAGCCCTCGAGGTGTTAGCCTACCAATCCAACCCACTACGGGCCAGGGGTCTAATTCTAGTCATCACTCGAGCCCAAGACTACCTAAAGCGTAGACTCCATCTGGCAATAGTTATGGCCTTCATTCACTCTTTCAATCTAGTGCTGGGACAAAAGAATACCCTAATCTTAGGGATAAATCATCCAGTCAAGGTCAGGGGCAGGTAAACTTAGTCGTCCAAGGTCAGAGGTCTAGTCATCCTGCTGGCCTTCTTGTGTGGCCACGTAGTGCAAACTCCAACTAATGGGTCAACTCAGTCCCAGTTAAACCCAGTTGAGTCTATAAGCCAACAACTGCCACACCGAGTTCACCATACTCCCCAGGCTCAATCCTTGGAACAACCCGCTACATGGGCCCAACAGCCAGTCCACATACCACAAATTCAGGTTCAACAGACCATGCAGCCTAGCAAGGTCACTATTATACTAATGACTCAATTCACCCACATGAAACGCCTCCAAGACTCTTTAGAGAAAGTAGGAATGAGGTTTCTCAGCTTCTAAAGCCTATATACAAGAAACTCTATGACACTTAGAAGATCTACCAGTAGGGTTTGTTATGCCACAATTCAAAGACAAATTTTCTAAGAAAGATGATCATGAGACTATTGAGCTTCTCACATTGACCCAAGGCTCGGATGAGCCGGTTGGTCAATTCATTGCAAGATGGAGAGATCTGGCTGCGCACCAAGCTACCCCCATGCCTGAGATTGATGTCGTCCAAACATGTGTGTGCAACATGCGACTGGAGATCTCCCTGTATGTCAACGCTTCAAACCCTACTTCTATATCAGATCTGATCTCCAAAGCAGTCTGCATAGAAAGCCTTTTCAAGCATCATGGTAGGTCCCAAACGCAGATATCAAACGGGGGAAACATCCGAAACTCTGGTGATGTTCGTCCCAATTCCCGGGGCAATCAGTAGAGAGGGATGACCAGTGTCACTGTCACTCTATCTGATCCTAAGAAGGCCTCTCTCCAAACACTGGATTACTCCAAAGGGGTGAACCCTGCGAGTGCTTAGAAGACTCCTCGGACAAATCAACAACAACCCCAGTCATACAATAAGGTGCCTCCGCCTTCGAACCTTTATGGAAAGGACTATTGGGCAGAGAAGAGATGCAAAGTCTATAGCTTTGATAAAGAGTGGGTCCCAACCTTACTCCGAATGTTGTTAGAGCAACAAATGATCGCGTTGCCCGAGATGAAAATGCTAGAAGATGTTGATTTTGTCACCCACAAGAATTACTAAGCCTACACAGAATGTTGGGGCACCCTGTTTAGGATTGCTTCACTCTCAAAGATCACATTGAGAAGCATCATGCATAACATCGTATGAAGAAGGTTTTGTGGTAGTTCATCAAGATGATACTCTTGTTTGTCTTCTTCTTGTATTGTCACCACGTGGGATGCTTCAGCTGCCCCGAATGCTTTCTTGAGACTGTCGAGCTGCATTCGTCCATTTGGATTAAGGCCTCAATGTGATATTTGAGAGTGAAGCAATACTGAATAGGGTGCCCCAACATTCTGTGATAGGCACAGTAATTTTCGTGGGTGACAAAACCAACATCTTCTAGCTTTTTCATCTCAGGCAAGGCGATCATATGTTGCTCTAACAACATCCGGAGTAAGGTCGGAACCCACTCTTTATCAAAGTTATAGACTTTGTTTCTCTTCCATAAAGGTTCGAAGGTGGAGGCACATTATTGTATGACTGGGGATGTTGTTGATTTGCCTGAGGAGTCTTCTGAGTACTCGCAGAGTTCACCCCTTTGGAGAAATCCAGGGTTTGAGGAGAGGCCTTCTTAGGATTGATATGGTGGCAGTGGCATTGGTTATCCCTCTCTACTGATTGCCCCGGGAATTGGGGTGAACATTACCAGAGTTTCGGCTGTTTCCCCCATTTGATGATTGTGTTTGAGGGCCACCATGATGCTTGAAAAGGCTTTCTATGCGGACTGCTTTGGAGATCAGATCTGATATAGAAGTAGGGTTTGAAGCCTCGAGATGCAGGGAGATCTTCGGCTGCATGTTACGCACACATGTTGGGACAACATCAATCTCAGGCATGGGGGTAGCTTGATGTGCAGCCAGATCACTCCATCTTGCAATGAATGGATGAACCGGCTCATCTGGACCCTGGGTGAACATGAGACTCTCAAAAGCCTGGACTTCTCTTTCGAGGTTCTCGGAACCTATTGACAAGCAGGGTACCTCTTTGCCGAGGCAGCCTCTTCGGCTCTACCCTGGTTGTTGTGGGCAGGTATTGACCTAGTTTGACAATTTCTTACCTTCTGGAGAGTCTTTGGCATTCCAGAACGAACTTCTTGTTTTTTATTTGGTTGACTTCTTGGGAATGGGGTCCTTTAGCATGGAACCCCGATTTGCCGTCTCGACAATTCTTCTGACTCCTGGGTCCTTTCATGAACAAACTCAGATGGTTGGAGTTTTTTTGAAGCTCTTGGTTTTTGGTCCCGATAACAGGGTATTTTGGTACCGAGGATTTTCCTTATAGTGCTGGCTGAAGCCGCTTACGGAGGCGAGCGCTGCATCAACCTGCTTATTGGTTCAAGTGTCATATCAAGTTTTCACTAGGACCAGGGGAAGTGGTGCCTAAATACGGTTTTCACTAACCTCTTTTTTATTGGGCTCTTTTATCCATGACTTGACAGCCATGTCTGCCCCTTTCATTTTTTACTCACGGTGCCCTTTCGAGTTATCACCGTGCCTAATTTTTATTTTACGGAACGCTTTTACTCATGGTTTCATGACCATGCCCGTCCGTCATTTTTAACTCATGGTGCCCTTTCGGGTTCTCACCATGCTCATTTTTTTTGTGGAGGTTTGTTTAAGGTCATTCCTCTAGGACCTGGGTTATGATTTAAGGTCCTATAGCCTTGACCGTCATGCGCAGCAGTTTGACGTCATGTGGCCAGGATGTGCACTACAGTTTAAGGTCATATAACTTTGATTGTGGCTATGCAATTTAAGGTCTTACAGCATAGACCGGAATGACGGTCGATGACAGTTTGTGGAGGCCATGGAATGAGTATGGTGGTGGGTTGACTCATTTGGGGGAGATGGCACGAGATCGTCTATGCATGGTGGGTGGTGTTTGTGTGGAAGATGGATAATGGGTGACCCACCAGCTAAGGTGAGTATGGATGACGGAATGGATCACCGTGGTTTCGTGAGCATGGGTATGACTCACTGGGGAATGTTTGTGAGTTTGTGAAGGCAATATGGATGGGCTCACAGGGGAGAAAATGAAGGTGGTATGTAAATGCGTGTGCAGACTGGTCGGCTAGGGGAGGCATGCATGGAAGGACTTGCAGAAGGCGTGCGCGATGCGGAGGGGGCACACGTGTGTGGAGCCATGTTTAAGGTAATACCATCGGGACCTGGGCTACGGTTTGGGTCGTATAACTCGGACCATTGTGAGGAGCAATTTAACATCATGCGACCTGGACGTGTGCTACAGTTTAGGATCATGTAACTGGATTGTGGTGCAAGCAGTTTAACGTCATGCGGCCAGGATGTGTGCTACAGTTTAAGGTCATGCAACTGGACCATGGTGCAAAGCAGTGTAACGTCATATGGCTAGGATGTGTGCTACAGTTTAAGGTCATGCAACTAGACCGTCATGTGAGTCGCCACATATGTGGGTAGTTCAGTGAGGGGTGGACTCCCTGGGGGATGTGAAGTGGATGAGGCTCCATGGTGAATGAGTTTGCGGATGATGGTCTGAATCACTGGGGATGAAATGGCCGAGACCATTTATGGGCAGTGGGTTTAGATGTCTAAGGTGACCCAATGAGTGATGGTGAGTGGAAGTGGACTCACTGGGGATCAAGGAATAAGCATGACTCCTTGGGTGATTGAAACGAGTTGACTCATGTTGGTGGAAGAGGCATGAGTGTGACTCCATGGGGGTGAAAATATGATGATGGCAGACCCAGTGGGGTATGAGCGAGACTTCTCCGAGGAAGAAGGTGGGTTCACTTAGGGCTTTACTAGGGCTGAAGTGCCATGACGGGCTTGAGTGTGCTAGGGGTGAAGACGGCATTCCAACATGCACATGTACAGGTCGATTAGGGTAGGCATGCTAGGAAACACTTGGCAAATTCATGTGCACCATAGCATGAAGGATGCTGCGTTCGATGGCAGAGGAGTTGCGCTCGGCGGCGATCTGTAAAATACAGACGTGTATGACAGTCTGAGCAAAGAGTTGTGTACGGCGGACTAGGCATTGAGGCGCGAACAACAGTAGAACGTGTGCGGCAGCAGGGGTGAGCATACATGCTCGGCGAGCTGCGCTCAAAGACGTGCTCGGCAACCTGTGCATAACATACGAGGCTAAAAGGCACACCCGGCAGGCTATGCTCGAAGACGTGCTTAGCAGTATGCGCTCGGCAGAAAGGCATGGAGTGGCGCACGACAGTTTGGTAGAGGGGCATGCACGTCGGCGTGGGAACGCGCACACAACGATCAGGCTTTTAGCGCGCTCGACAGTATGAATAGAAAGATGCGTACGGCGGGCTTTCAGCGTGATGCGCACAGTGACGCTATCAAAGAGAGATGTCAATGCACAAGGCGGTGGGGTAGCATTACCTTCCAGTAGGCTGCGAGCCATTCAGTGCTCTCGTTGTTCCTTGTAGAGACGTTTGACCTCACACATGTCTTTTCACTTAAATGCCGTTTCGGGTTTTGGTTTAAGTCCTTGGGGTGTGCGTCATTTCTGGTTTTTGTGGCACTTTTGCCCATGGTTTTTACACCACATTTGCCATTTTTTTCTTTTTACACACGATTCTTTCCGGTTTTTATCGCGCCCATCTTTTATTTGACGACTTTTTCCCACGATAATTGATGGTACTATCGTGCCTCGTCATTTTCTTTTCTTTTTTTTTTCTTTTTCTTTTTTCTTTTCTTTTGACGCTTTTCCCCATGATGCCCTTTAAGGTTTTCATCATATTCGTTCTCCTTTTTTTTTTTGCGAAGGTCTATTTAAGGTCATGCCACCTTGACTGTCGAATTTGGCGTGATTTAAGGTTGCTTGCCGAAATCTGAGGGCATGTTTAAGGTCGTTCCTCCGAGGCCGTAGTGATAGTGTGTTTTAAGGTCGTACACCAGGACTAGAGGGCATGTTTAAGGTCATTCCTTCTAAAGCGTATGTTGTGTAGTTTAACGTCGTGCTACCAGGACATGTGCTATAGTTTAGGGTCATATAGCTTGGACTGTGGTGCAGCACTAGATCATATGTGGAATGAGACCGCTAGTTCAATCTCCCACTGTCAATGAGATTTTGGATGATGTCTCTAATGGTACGGCACTCATCAGTCTTGTGACCAAGTATCTTATGATATTGGCAATAGTCAGGCATCCCTCCCAACTTCCTCCAATCTTTTTGGCGTAGGTAGTTCAATCATCCATTTATATAAGAGAGTTTCAAGCAACTTGGGGATCATGCACTTGTCAAATGAATAACCCTTGCGCCGGCTTCTTCTTGGGGAGTGCATGGTATTTGACATGGTGGTCATTGACTGCTTAACATCATTGCCCAATGTGGAAGGCCTAGATATGTTTTCATGGTGCTTGAGCAAGCTTTCGATTTGTACTGCCTTTTTAACCATCTTGGTGAACTTGGTGGGCCATGCTACGGTGACACAACAGGTCAATTCATGGTGTGACCCACCCATGCAGTACTCGATCCCTTGGAGCTCGCCTATTGGAGTGGCCAATTTGATAACTAGATTGCGCCATCTTTCGATGTACTCAATCACCGGCTTGCTTGGCTTTTGTTTTTACCTCAAGAAGCTCAAAAGCAGCACTTTCCTTCTATGCCACAGAAGCGTCTGAGGAACTCTTCTTCCATTTGTGCCCATGACGAAATTGTACCTGGTGATAACCGAGAGTACCATTCGAATGCAGCTCCTGTATGGGTTCCACAAATTGTCGAAGCAACAGATGTTCATTGTGTGTTGTATTGTCGTAGGCGGCAATGAAGTTGGCTATATGTTGTTTCGACAAATCAATGCCATCGTACTTGGGGAAGTTGAGTCTTTGGTTTCCTTGTGATAATAGAGTTTGACCAACATAAGCTGGGTGAGGCTTCTAGTAGCGATTCAGCTTCACTGTCACTAAGATATTGCATCTTTTTGGTGCTTCGGCTACCATGCCTTTCACTAGTCCTCCATTCCCAATTTGAAGATAAGATGGAGAAGGGACTGGCAATGAGGGAGGCGAGGGTGGGAGTAGCTCTTCTCTTGATGTCCTTGTTTCGAGGACCAGACGTGGTGCTTGAGAGACAGTAAAGAGGGCTTGGTGCCCCAAGGGGGTACACTGAAGCTTACAAGACGTCAATACCTCTTGGCGCAAGGTTTCTATCATTTCATTTTTTGACGTCATCTTGGCTTGTAACTGCCTTAATGTGGCCTTAAGCTGCACAATCTTGTCTTCATAAGATTCTGGTACTTCACTTATCGCCATAGCTTTGATGACAATCATACCCGAGGGCTCTTCTTCTATTAGAGGAATGGAGGATTTGAGGCTGATTGCCTCAAAAGCTTCCTTTTCATTTGGGGCCATACATTCCAATAGAGTTCTTGACCATGGGTTCAACTGCCACTGCTTATTGACGAGGGTCATTGGGTCTTCCTTTAGGTCTGATTTTTCAAGACACAGGGTGAACATGTGATCAACCTCATAAGGAGTCATGATATCTTCAAGGCATGGAGGCCATGAGCAGTCAACCTCACAAAGAATAGTCTTCGGGAGCTAGAGATGCCATGTCAGCAAAGGGAATGCTGCTCATCCCATCCTCTATTAAGGAATGGTTTCCCTTGAACCAGAGTGACGGGATGTCGAGGCAGACTTTTGGCTCAATTTCTGCCTCTTCAAAAGACTGGGATGTATCCTCATACAATGGGTTTCTCACATACTTGGGAAGGGTAAATCTGGGATTTCTAACAATGAGTGGCTTGGACCCACCCAGTTTAGTTGAGTCTTTGTCCCTGATTCGGGCCTTTGCCCCGTCTATGGGTTTGGCTTCCATCTCCCTTGAGGCGCTAGGACTACCTCAAGTGATTTGTTCAGACCCATGAGCTGCGCCGAGCTCGGATTGACTTGACTTAGGTTCTGGCATTTTGACCTGCTCGGGCCTAGTCTGCTCGACAAAGATGTCGCTTCTGGTGCCTTGACTTGAGATGGGGTCGGGGGTTCGAACAGGTGATGGCTCAATTGGCACCAGGTCGATGGGGTCACTAAGGTCAGACAGGCTCTTTGTCCCGTCTGCAGAATCATCCGTGCGCCGAGTTAGGTCTTGAACCTCATAGATGAGAGGCTTTATTGTGCCCCGAGCAACCCTTCTGATGTTTACCACGTGACATGCCTCTCTGACATCATTCGCATCAAGGGGA
This sequence comes from Amborella trichopoda, assembly GCF_000471905.2. The sequence continues at coordinate 6,853,987 of NW_006498549.1, read as the reverse complement.
GTTAGGGGGGAGATAAGGCTCTCATCTTTGGAAGGGAAATCTTCAATGTTGTCCTTTTCTTTACCTTCAAAACTAGGGGGAGCTTTGGATCCGTGCATGTATGCATAGTGCAAAGGCGAGCTAAGGGCAGGGGGATTGGAGTGTGTGTGCCCCTTGAAGAATGTCTTCGGGTTACCTGGGGGTCACCCCGAACTCGAGTAACATGTCCGGCCTTAAGAGAACCGGTGTTGTGAGCATGTGTGCGTGATGAAATGGTCGTGTGACTATCCCTCACAGAGTGCGCAGATATGTGCTGAAAGGGGTGATTAGGAGGTCGCCTCTCTTGTGGTCAGGCCGGTGTAGCAACAAGGCTGCCCCGAGCAGTGCAATGCATATGCAAAGGAAAGGCCAGGTCCAAGAAGACTCGAACCCTTACAGTGCCCTGAGGTAATCTGAGGGTTGTTGGTGCGATGCATATGCAAAGGATGTGCAGGGCTAGGTTCGAGAAGACCCGAACCTTGATAGTCTCCCGAGGTAACCTGAGGATTGTCACCGTGCAATGCGCATGCAAAGGATGTGCAGGGTTAGGTTCGAGAAGACCCAAACCCTGACAGTGTCCCAAGGTAACTTAAGGGTTGCCCTGAGGTGTTGCACGAGTGGGTGGACCACAAGCACTGGTGGGTGTGTGGGAGGTGGTGGCCATAGGGTCACCTCCTCCTAGTGTCGAGCCTCTTACGAAAGGGGCATGGAGTGGCAGAGAATGGGGGGTAGCCTTAAGGCGACCCGTAGGAGCGACGGCAAACGAACTGCCAGTCGTGGGAGAGGGAGGGACGACCTTCTGGTTGCCCCGAGCAATGAGATTAGGAAGTGACTTGCCGATAACAGGGTGCATGCGGAGTGGGGTGGTTGTTATGCCACCCATGCAAGGTGCACAGGCGAAACGTCCACCAATGCTAGGAGGCAAGGAGTGAGGGACTTTTAGATCCCTCCTCACCTCTATCCAATGAATACTTGTGAGCGCGACACAGGGTCGATGCACAGGAGAAAGGTCGGAAACGAGGTTCGCGGAACCTGGTCTCGAGGATGTCGTACGAGTGCAGGGATTACGAAATCCCCGACTCGGATGAAGGGGTTAAACAACCCTGACGAGATGTGTGTGTATTAGTGAGCAGGAAACAGAAGAAAGGAAAGGCCAAATAAGAACGATCTAACGATGGGGTAGCGTGTCCTTAGTGGAGTCGCCAACCCTTGACCTGTTTCTTCTTTCCTGCAACGACACACACACATTAGAGATACAGACAAGTTCGTTAGAAGACCCCGCCTTGTCTTTGGTTGAATGCACACAAGTGTGTACATTCGAAAGGAAAAATGGGGAATGGTACTGTTGAGTCCATGTAAATTAGACAGGCTTCCGGCGTCTTCTTAACAGGGGACTCTGACATCATTCCTTAGTGGAAAATGAGGGAAAGGTGGTGAGATGAAGAAAGTAAATAGGGGGAATAGAGAGAGAATAGAGAAATGAAGGAATGAAGACCAATTTGACTTTCACTTGGTTCTTCAGAGAAAGAGGGTAAAGAAAGAAAATAGAAACTAATGCTAGTTTGGCATTCACTTAGCTCTTCAGAGAGAGGAAGAAGAAAATGAATGAGAAAGACGGTGAATGTCTGCTTCACTCTCACTAAACCTTCCAAAAGGGAGAAGAGATGAGAATGACAAAAGAGAGAAAGGAGAATAAAGAAAAGAGAAAGAAGGGAGAAGAAGAAAGTAGCGAGAGAAGAAAATGAACGGGAGTAAAGGGAGTGAAGATTAGCTTGGCTCTTGCTAAACCTTCCAAAACGGAGAAGAGTCAAGAATGAAATAAGAGAGACAGGAGAAGAAAGAAGAGAGAAGGAAGGGATAAGAAGAAAGAGAGAGAGAAGGAAAGGAATGAGAAAAAGAGGGTGAACGTTAGCTTGGCTCTCGCTAAACCTTTCAAGAGGGAGAAGAGACAAAAAGAAGGAGAGAAGAAGAGATGAGAAGTGAGAAGAGAAGAAGAAAAAAAGAGAAGAAAAGAGAAAGAGAAGAGAGAAGAAAAAAAGGAGAAAGAGAGAAGAGGAGAAGAAAGAGATGAGAGGAGAAAGAAGAGAGAAGAAATATCGTGCACGGCAAGTTGACCCTGCCATGCCAGACAGCGAAGAGAGAGAAAGAGAAGCAGCCAGAGAAGTCAAGCACAGCGGGTTGACCCTCTGTGCCAAAAAGAGGAGAGAGAGAAGATAAGTAGTCAGAGAAGTTAGGCACGGCGGGTTGACCCTGCTGTGCCAGATAGAGGAGAGATAGCAGAGAAGTCGTGCAAGGCTGGTTGACCATGCCGCACCAGACGAAGAAGAGAGAGAAGAGATGTCATGCACGGCAGGTTGACCATGTCGTGCCAGACAGAAGATAGAGAAAAGAGAAGTCGTGCACGACGGGTTGACCCTGCCGTCCCAGACAGACAAGAGAGAGAGAAGGGATGTCATGCATGGTGAGGTGACTCTGTCATGCCAGATAAAGAAGAGAGAGAAAGAAGAGCACTGAGAAAGTTAGGCATGGCGGGTTGACCGTACCACGCCAAACAGAGGATAGAGAAGAGAGAAAATAAATTTCATGCACGGTGAGTTGTCCCAGTCGTGCCAGATAGAAGAGAGAGAGAGAGAGAGAGAAAAGAAATGTCATGCACGGCAGGTTAACCTTATCGTGCCAGACATAAGAGAGAAGAGAGAGAAGCATGGACGGCAGTTTGTGTTGCCGTCCAGGAGAGTGAAGAGAGAGAGAGAAAAGAGAGACACATGGACGATGGCTTGTGCTACCGTCAATGAGAGTGAAGACAGAGAAAGAGAAAAGAAAAGAGAGAATGGAAAGAAGAAGAGAGAGAAAGGAGAGAAGAAGAGAGAGAAAGAAATACGAAGAGAGGAGAGAGAAGGTTACCTTGATGGGGGGAAGGGTACCTGCTCAAAGTCTTCTCTCTCCTTCCTCTCTCTCTCTCCAAAGAAAGCCAAACGTGACCCAAAAGTGAGGAATAAGCTAAAATTTTAATTAATCCAAGATAGGTCCATTACAAGAGAGCATCACGTGTTATATAGAAATTGAGTCCAAAAATGGGTGGATGCCCACTTCTGAACCTAATTACTGAAAAATGGTATTAAAATGAATTAAATAAAATAAGAAAATATGGAAAAATGATGATTTTACCCCTCACCACAAATCCTGAAGTTCCAATTAAGTCCCTATCATGAACATGCAACCCTTGTGATCTTTTGGGGTCCGTTCAGGGTCTCTCCAGTCTCTATCCGGCCAAAAGATTATTGCTTTCTTAATCAGCTCGGGGAGGCAGTCATTTTGATACCCATTTTAAGTCATGGATCAGGTTTTTGGGCCACAATCATGAAGGGTGAAAATTATGAGAAATGTGTGATCTTTGATTCAAGATCATGCCTGTTTCTTGTTGTTTTTCCACAATTTCTTCATTGTATTTTTACGAGCTTGCCGTCATGAATGTTTGGAAATTAACATGGCTCAATTTGGTGTTGACCGTCCATTATGCGTAATGTTTAGCCCGAATGAAGCCTCCGACGCTATGGTCGTAACGGCTTTGGTTTTAGGCAGATCTGATAAGCGATCATCGTGATGTGGCCATTCGATTGACGATAGCTCTTGCAGTAAAATTCTACAACCATGCTTCCGAGCACGATCTTCTCTCTAGTTTTTCTTTTGGCTTGGGCAACGTCATGGGTCTTCTCATATATCGAAACGTTCAGGCCGACGAGACAAATATGCTCCCAAAATTTGGGATCGATCTGACTTGGGACGAGAGAAATATGACCTTTCAAAGTTCAGCCTGAAATTACAAAAATCAGTTTCCATTAATAGAAACTGATTTAATAAAGATGCACCACAATAGTGTGGGACCTACCTGTTTTGGCTAATTCGGCCATAACTTGGTCCAGAAGCATCCGATCAAGCCAAAACTTGGTCTCTAGGGGTTCTCAAATGTTTCAGATCCAATGGCGGTGGTCCCACAGTCGTTCAATGCTCTGGCAATAGGGTTGTAGTTATAATGTCCATTTCCAGTGCATTAGAGGCCGATTTTCCAAAACTGTTTCTGCATCTGTACTGCCTTAAATTTGTCGAATCGTGATGAAACTTAGCAGGTGTTCTTAGGAGACCCCTAGGCACGATCTTAAACCTTTTTGGGTCATTATGAGACTGTCAAAAATTCCACTATAGATCAGGGCTTATTGACTTACAGCTTCCGTAGTCCACTGGAATTTTGGTACCTGCGGACCTAAGTCACGAACTATTATCTCCTTATTTGCATCAGGGATACAAGTATTGAAAAATACCCTCAAACACCTAGGATTACCTAGAGGGTAGACTCCATTTGATAGTAGTTATGGCATTCATTCACTCTTTCAATTTAGTGCTGGGACGAGAGAATACCCTAACCCTGGGGATAGATCATCTAGTCAAGGCCAGGGCAGGTCGACCTAGCCGCCCAAGGTCAGAGGTCTAGCCATCATAGCAGCTCGAGTCGTCTATCCTTGTCAAGTGGTGATCCTATCCTGAGGACCTTCTTGTGTGGCTATGTAGTGCAAACTCCAAGTAATGGGTCAACTCAAGCTCAATTAAACCCAGGTGAGTCTATAGGTCGACAACTGACACACCGAGTTTACTACACTCCCCAGACTCAATCCTTGGGGTAAGCAACTACATGGGCCCAACAGCTAGTCTATACAAACCACATACCACAAATCCAGGTTCAACAGACCATACAGCCGAGCCAAGTCACTGTTATAACAACGACTCAATTCCCACATGAAACGCCTCCAAGACTCTTTAGAGAAAATGGGATTATGGGATTTCTCAGCTCCTAAAGCCTATATACAAGAAACTCTAGGACATCTAGAAGATTTACCAATAGGGTTTGTAATGCCATAATTCATAAACAAATTTTATGGGAAAGAAGATCCTGACGCACACATCAACGCCTACTTATTAATGGTGCATACATTGCGAGACCTACCCAACCACCTTAAGGACATGTTCTCGGATGGCTTATTAAAAGAGCCTCTGAGGTGGCACCAGAGATTCATGAAGGATAACCCTCAAGCAACTCTTAACGATATGTTCGAGCAATTTTCCTCTTGCTATTGTGGGAAAGGGCTAAGACCCGTCACCCTTGGTGAGTTAACTTCCACCAAACAAAAGTCGGGCGAGTCTCCTTTTGACTTTATAACAAGATTCAGAGAGACCACTATACGAGTCACTGAAACTCCACTCCCTAAAGCCACAGAGGTAGGCATGATATAAGAGAACATGACTCCTTAATTTGTCACCTTCTTCAGTAAGGGGGTAGTCCCTTACTCGTTTGACGTTATGCTCAAAAGGGTATCACGATATAAGCAAGTCAAGGAAGATGAAGCCAGAGTCTCTAACAACCTAATGATAGTCAACCCTCCACAAGAAGGAGATGGGAATGAGGACACGACTAGTGAAGAACCCTCTCAAGGAATAGAGGTGAACTCAATCAAGAAAAGAAACCCTTCCACAAACTATCCGCGAGAAGAGACAAAAAATTACTCTACCACATAGAGGATGCAGACTTTTGCACCAAGGGAATTCACTCCCATTGATGAACCTATGACCAATGTCCTTTGCAAAGTTACTTAAAGCAAGGCTCATAAAATTACGTGTAGTAACCAGAATTCCTCCCTTCCATGGGGAAGATACATCGCAATAGTGTGATTGACATCAAAATTATGCTCACAACATCGAGGAATGTCGAGCTTTCAGGCAAAGAGTTCAGGACCTCATTGATAATGATACGATAAGTGTTAGAAAGAAAGAGGTTGATGGCAAAGAAGAACCAAAAATCTAGATGTCTCGACAAATAATTCTAATGTCAACCTGATTAACTCAGAAGAATCACAAACTGCACCCAAGATAGAATAACATCCACAATGGCCTTAGAGCACAAGAGGAAATCAATTGGAAAGTTTGGCAGATGAAGAACAAATCAAGCATAAGCTCACTCAAGAGTTAACGATTAAGGATCCTCAAAATCAAAGTAATGAGCAAAACATTAGCTCTAAGCCCATAACCCAAGAAAAAGCAAAAGAAATGGTCATCACATGTAAAATTCCACTCCAAGCTACAGTCTCAAAAGTTGTGCAAGAGGTCCCCATCATCGTGAGTCAAACTGGGTTAGATGATCCCTTCAATCCGTACTTCCAAATTAACACAATAAATTACAATGAATCAAACTCACAAGAGCAAGATGAACTCGAGCATAAGCTCAACCAAGACTCAAAAACTGTGGAATCCTAAACTCATGGTGACAAGAAAAACCAAAATTCCAGGATAATAATTTAAGAGGAGGCAGAGGAGAAATTCTTCAAGGAGACTTATTGCCTCAAATATCAAAAGAAATTGGCCTTCTAGAAATTCTAAGAGGCCCACTAGGGTCGTCTTCACAAGACTTCCTAGATGATACACCCATATGGGACGAGGAATTAAAAGCTAAAGGCCAAATTAGGTCACTTCCTCAAGAGGAGAGATTTCCAAAGCTTAACTGGGGCAAGGGCACAACTCCGATAACCAGGGCACCCCCATATCAAGAAAGATCATCTCATGAAAAACAAGTTCCTAATGGAACAGAAAGCCATGTAGGGGAAACCCCATCACACTAATCAATAGGGACAGTCTCCATTCATGAAGAGAGTACAGCAGGGGCAATTAATGAGATTGAGCCCTTATTTGTTAACTCTCAACATGCCAAAAGGTCATCCAATATTAATTCAGTCACTCTTCTTGTGCGAGAGTCGCACTCGAGAACTGAGAAGGAGCCTATGACGAAATTAACTCCTAAAAATAAACACAAAATTCGGAATGAAAGAGAATCGAAAAGGAGTTGGGTGATCACTCACCCCTTGCAAAAAAACCAAATAGGGAATTCATGCCTCAAACGTCAAAAGGCATTAACGCCTAATAAGTAATACAAATTATCCCATTAATAGGGAGGAACTAATGAGCTTGTCCGTCCACGAAAACTATTGAGGGATTATGAAATTAAGAGTAATTCTTAGTCCCAAAATCAAGGATCAAGTGGGGCAATTCAGAGGATAAATCCAAGGGGAATTCGTTGACCATTGTCAAAGAAATGTCAACCTGGGGCAAGGGAAATCGGAGGACGACTCATATTAGAACCTCCCTGCCATGTGGATAAGGGCAAGATGATCAAATTCTTACATAGTCTTAAAGCGAACTGTTAAAAAAAAAAAGAAAAAAAAAACATCATTGACTCTTCTTCGTCCTCCTCCTCCTCTTCCTTTATCATCATTTTCTTCATCAAAAAAAAAAAAATCTATTGGGCTAAAAATCCGAAAGGAACCCCAAGCATTGAAAAAGAAGGCAATCAGGCTGAACACTCGAAAGGGACCTCGGGGTGATAAAAAATAAAGTAAATAAAATAAATCCTCTTTTAAAATCCGAAAGGAATCCCAAGCATTGAAAAAAAGGCTACAGGGCTGAAAACCCGAAAGGGACCCCAGGGCCATGAAAAAGAAGTTCTCTCTTTTCTTTCTATTCTCCAAAGTCTTTTCTCTCTAAATATCTTCTCTTCCTTCTTCCTGAGTCAGAATGGTGTAAAAAGAAAAAAATCAATGAGCATTAACGTGACAGAACATTGTTAAGGACATCGATCATCTGGACTTCGAAAGGTGAATGGTGGAGGAACGAAATCGGAAATCCAAAGAGATTCTGAACACCCATGGGCAATATCATATGTTCTTCAAGACTCTATTTTGCTCGAAAACTCCAGAGAACTTCATGTGATTTGAAATACAAGAGCTGAGGTTGGAAGATAAAGAAATATTTGATGATTCCTCGTCCTAAAAATTCAAGCAAGGACCCGACACGCTCATATAGGTTCCACCAAAGGAGTCACAAATGGTTAAACTGTAAGACCCACATTTTTAAAAAAAAAAAAATCTTAAAAATTTCATTTTAAAACTTTTCTTTTAAAAAACACTCCATAGTTGTATGAGTATAACTGCCAATTACCATGTCCATCGTTGCATGACGTTAAACTACTTAAATCTACGCTTGCAAGAGCTAAAACTGCTAGCTAAAAAATTGTTTTTCAAAGTATCTTTCTCTTTTCGAAATGATTCACTATATGTCTTGTGTTTTCAAAAACTTTAGTTTCTTAGTTAAAATCGTGACCTATCCAAGTTCTTGGTTATATTTCAAATCTCTCCCTATTTTTAAAATTTCTAAAACATCTTTTAAAATAAAGGAGCTTGGACACCCGTATATGACGATTGTCGCATTGCTAAACAAGAAAAACTTATAGAAGACCATATGAAATCCTAAGGGCATCAAAGAAAGTACCAGGTTTATGAATTTAAAATTGTGAAAACTCAAGTGGCATGGCCAGAAAATTCAACTCGAGTTTCAAGCTTGTGTAACTCATCAACATCTCACACCGAAAACCCTAGGATGAAAATGCACTATGTAGGTGAGTAAAGAGCATAATGTCTTAGATGGATAGTTGGTGTGCCCTCTGACCATGAAGCATCATGATGAACTTTAAAATGTATGCATTATCTTTGCCACTCACCTGCCCCTTGAAGGATAGGGAACACCAAAGAGTGTCTACTTCTTTCTCACTCACCTGTCCCTCGAAGGGAGCCCCAAAGAAGGGGGCAATTGTAGGTACTCCATTTTTAAAACTGACAAATTTTGTGATACTCTTGAACCTTTAGGACCACACTATCTCAGTAAACCCCCGAACCATAGGCCATCATAGTTTGTGATCACTATCTGGCACTCTAGAATCCTGTAAGACCATTGTTTTAATAATAAATCAAGTAAAAATAGTAAAATAGCTTATTTTTACCTGATTTTTTGGTCGACAATATCACAAAAACACAACTGTTAATTTTGGTCATATTTAGGATCCCTTTTACCCTCAAAATGGAAATTTGGCTGAAAAATCTACTTGAAATTGGTATATATCCATTCTAGTATGATTTGAGCCTTTGTATAGATACATTTTGTGACCCATTTAGGGTTGGACTTTGTTAACTCATAGGCCAAGAAACCTGAGAGATGGAGAGAGCCTAGGAAGAAAACCGTGAGAAAACCTAGATCTAGATAAGCAACGTTAAGCCCAAGCCCCCCCCTAAAACCAACTTTTAGCCTAGATCAGCAAAACTCTCATTCAACCAAGACAAAGCCTGGTCAAAACCTGAAGAGAGACAAAGAGGATGTACGACATAAACTTAGCCGATCCTAATACTGGTGATGCCTCGAATCCTCGGGAGTACCGAGCCAACAGGCTAGGTCTAGTATTTTTTTACTCTTCCTGCATCTTTCCTATATTTATTTATTTTTATTAGAATTAAAACCATTTTATTACATTTTGTTTTGTATTTCATATTTCAGATTAATGTTGTTTACAGTGCAAATTGAGGAGATCTTTAGAGGAAGATCCTTCAGAGAAGATCCTTCAGATCTGTACCACAAATTGATTTTAAAAAGAGTGATAGAGAGTGGGACAATCAAATTATTATTTAAGGCCAAATCTTCTCAAAAGTGAGCAGATCTGCTCTCATATCCGTGGTAGAGCTAGCATTTATCCGAGATGCGAAATACAACATAAAATGCAATGAAACGGATTTAACTTTAATATCAATAAATAAATACAGAAAAATGCAGAAAGAGTAAAAAAAATACTAGACCGAACCTATTGCCCGGTACTCCCAAGGCTTCGAGGCCTCGGGCGTATCAGGACCGGCTGAGTTTATGGCATGCATCATCTTTGTCTCTCTTCAGGTTTTGACCAGTCCTTGTCTTGGCTGAACTAGGGTTTTTCTGATCTAGGCTAAAAGTTGGTTTCAAGGGGGGCTAGGTCGTAAGGTTGCTTCTCTAGATCTAGGTTTTCTCACGGTTTTCTTCTTGGGCTCTTTCTATCTCTCGGGTTTCCTGGCCTATGGGTTAACAAAGTCCAACCCTGAATGGGCCACAAAAAGTGTTTATATAAATGCTCAAATCATACAAGAATAGATATATACCAATTTCAAATAGATTTGCCAATCAAATTTCCATTTTGGGGGTCAAGGGGCCCTAAATTTAACCAGAATTAGCAATTGCTTTTTTGTGATATTACCTACCTAAAAATCAAGTAAAAATAAGTTGTTTTGCTATTCTTACTTGATTTATTACTAAAACAATGGTCTTGTAGGATTTTGGATCACATGATAGGGATCACGGACTATGATGATCTATAGTTCGTGGGATAGTGTGGTCTTAAAGGTTCAAGAGTATCACAAAATTTGTCAGTTTTAAAAATGCGATGTCTACAGTAAGATTATAAATAAAAGGTTTGAGAGTACGTAATATATCATCTTTCAATTTTTTTAGATATTTAATTACAACTTTATTGTCCAAAACCTATTTATGCAACTTAAGAATGGGCAATATGGAACCTTACTCATTTTCTGAATATTTTAATGACAAACTTTTATTAATTGTAAATAATTTATTCCAATTTAAAGTATGATAATATATTTGTTAAGACAATACTGCCCGAATTTTTATGGAGAGAGAAAGTTTTAAGTAAATCTAAAGGTGTTATTAAATCTAACAAATTAAGGGGCAAACTTCACAAATAAAAAAAACAAGCAATTTACAAATAAAAAAATTAAGAAGCTCTCAAATTCCTTACTTTCACTTGAACATAGAAAATTACAAAATTTAGAGTTATTGTATTTATAGGGACATGAGGGTTAATGACTTAGTCAGGCCTGGATTTACCTTGCTCAGGCTCCCTTAGGTGCTCAGGCTCCCTCAGGTACCCAGGCTCGATGAACCCCCTCTCGAATAACCGCTCAATCCGCGCGCGTGTGTACACCCTTCGTGCCCCTTACGTATAGGTATTTCCAACGGTGAGAGGATTTTAAAGCGATAAAGAGGTGGACTCAAACACCTACCTTACTGTGGTTGAGTTCGTGGGATACGTTCGAGCCGTAGCCCTCTTAGATCATGATGTATGCTCTTCAGTTGTCTAGCAGCACGATTTGAATTCGGCCCCCTCTAAAATCAACACCCCACTCGGACTCTCACGAAAAGACTACTAATATAATCCATTTATGATAGAACTCATCTTTAATGCACTTATAGGTTAGTGGTACTCGTTTTAGGGGTAGAGCGATAAGAAAGATAGGTAAGAAAGAGAAGAAAGAAAAGAATAAGAGTGGGTTAATGAGAGCTTGATTTAGATGTAAGAAGAATAAGATGATGAGATAAAAGAAGTAAAGGGATTACTCGAGAATCGGCCAGCCTCATGGCGTAACCTCTCATAAGTGGTATTACCGGAGACAAAAAAAAAATCAGGCTAAAAAGCCTTGGTACTCGGAGGATTTAGAAAGTGGAGTTATGGGACTTAGCTTGTAACTATGCGACTAACCCAAAGAGCCCCTTAAATGTGATCCAGGGAAAGAAGAGAGTGAAAGAGAGTGGAAGAGATAGAAATATCTCACAGCTCGAACACTATGTAATCTGGTGGTTAGAGTAGTGTAAGGGTTAAAACTCTAAGAAAAGCTATCTCAAGATGACCCAACCCGAGTGATCGAGCACAAGAGAATCAATGTCTCTTAGGACTCAACAACAGTATGTGAATTGATAATTAGAATCCTAAGACACTATCTCAGAAAGACCCCTGATTCAAGTGTTCAAGAGTGAGAGAAGAAATGAATGAAGGGAGGGAATAGAGAAATGATAACACAAATAAAATAAAATGAGTGACTGAGATATGAGAATATGAGTTAGAGAGAGAAGTATTAGAGTGAGATACAAACAAGTTAAAGAGGTTAAAAGAAGATGGACCTACCTCTGGTGCCGGTTTGGGTGTCTTGAAGGGTAGGTTGAGGTGAGAGATGGTAAGAGGGGATAGACCTGCCTTAGATGTGGGTCCGGGATTGATGGGATGCATGAGAGTGAGAGAAGATGAGAGTGTGGAGGGGGAAAGCCGAAATGCCTGAGGTGTCGGTCTGGGACCTCTGAGATGAGAGTGAGAGAGGAAGAGGGAGTAAAGAGAGAGGGTCGCCTAGGGTACAAGTCTGTGCATTTGGGTGTGAGGGAGAGGGTACGAGCGAATGAGAGAGAGAAAAGAGGGAGTCGGACCTGCCTAGGGTGCGGGTTTGTGCATCTAAAAGAGGAGGAGAGAGAGTAAGAGAGAAATAGAGAGGGGGAGAAGCCAGGCCTGCCCTAGGTGCGGGTCTGTGGCTTTAGGCATGGAAGAGAGAGAGAGAGAGAGAGAGAGGAGGAGAGAGAGAGAGAAGAGAGAGAATAAGAAGTGAGAAGAAGAGAGGAGGAGG
>NW_006498549.1:6819479-6836213 GCF_000471905.2 Amborella trichopoda | reverse complement strand
AAAAAAATCCGTGAAGAACACTGTGCAACCCGTGTTCTTCACGGACTCGCCGATTCCGCACTGTGAATCGGCGAGTCACTGTGCGGAATCGTCCGGTTCTCTCTAGAACCGGACGATTCCCGGTTTTTGAACCGATCCGGTCCCTTTTTCGTGAATTCCGAGTCGAACCGGGCGAGTTCGGTTCGACTCGGCGATTTTTAAAACGCTGCTTATAACCATCAAAGTGACCAGAACCATTTGGAAGCATAGCATTAGACTTGAAGCAACTCCCAAAGAGTCATCACTCATTAGTGTCATCAATGTTACTAGAGGCCTTTCTCTCAATGGAAACATCATGTCCATTCCCTTGATGCACCCTCACTAGTCTCTCTTTAGATGAATTATGCCAAAAGCCTCTGGATATATCTTTCAGACCATTCTCTTCTTTGGAATCAAGTGCAACAAAAGCCAATGGATCAGTTGGCTCAGTCCGAGTAATATCTGGAACTTCAATAAAAGTTTCCCTTTCCTGTACATGTCAAGTAGTTTACCTCTGGGATAACAAAAGGTCAGCTGATAAAATACTCTTTCCATGCCCAAGATCACTCCTTTCTATAGGTGTGGCACTAATAGGATTTTGAAAAGGAAGACCTACAGTATTACATAGTCATATTGAAGTTCACCTGCCCTCGACCAGGAGAAAACCCCAGATTTGAAACTCTTTCTCCCCGAAAACCACTAGCAGCACGGTTCACCATCGACCATGCCTGATGAGCTTTGAAAACAAAAAAAAAGAAAAACTTTTCTAAAAAATAAATTTTTATCCCCAAGTATATTGTTAAGATTTATTATCTTAGGATTTATGCTCAAATCCATTAAATCAAATTAGAATAAAATACCATAAAAAACATTGAATAAAAAATCTCTAAATTTTGACTTGGCAAAATTCTACCAAAAAATCCATCCAAATTAGGGCTCAAAGAGCCAGATTATCACAATTTATACAACATCTTAAATCCCTAAAATAAAAGCTTAAAAAAAAAAAAACAGATTAGAGCTCAATCCCCAAACTTAATTCATGACTGAAAATCTTCGATTAGTAAATCCCTAAAACAAATGCTAAATAAATATATAAGAATAAAAAAAATTAGATTAGGGATCAATCCCCGAACATAATTCACGACGGGAAATCTTGGATTAGGGTTTATGTTCGCCGTCTTCTTCATCTTCTCAAAGATTTTATATCCATTTTGTTTCTTTGTGCCTATGCATGCTCTCTCTCTCACTCTGCGTTTCTTTATGGATGATTTTGTATTTGCTTCTCATCTTCTTGTTCTGTGCTTCTTTTTTATCTACTGCATTTGTTGCTCATCTAACAAAAAAGGGGATTCATCTTCCCATTGCTTAACTATGGTTATTAAAGGATGGTCACCATATGGAGAGAGAAATGAATATACCCAACTCAATTTTACTTATCTCACATTAGCCCCCCCCCCTTTCCTTTTTTTTTTTTTTGTTGGCATTATGTACTAAGTATGTGTGGTATTTGTTAAAGCTTTTCATGAGAAAATTCATATCGTATATTTATCAACAACTTATCATTTTTTTTTTACTTAATTTTATTTTAATTTCTACTTAATTTTATTTTAAATATGTATGTTTTTTTCACTCCGATTTTTTGAGCCTAGTCCGATATATTTGCAATATTTTTACATAAAGTATTTTTGTCGATCCGTATTTTTTACCAAATTTTTTCATCCGAATTTTTAAAATAAAAACGATTTATTTTCAATTTTATGGCGAGCCGATATATTGATCTTCCCTGACTTGCTAACTATGATCCTAAACCAACTCCAAACCTGAGATGAATTTCTTGATTAACACCTAGTCATGAACCTGCTCATGTTTTTTATATGGAGGACACTAAAAAAAGAGTAGAAATCCATTGTCTTTATGACTTTATTATTATGGAATTCACAGAGAATCTAAAAAGGAGAGAATGTCGTAACCATTCAAAGTCTATTAGAATGTCACGTCGTACGATGATGATAGAATTCTAACAATTTTTTTATAAATTGGATCATTCTTAAATTTTATAGGTATGTGCATATCAGTGAGACGCACATAAATAAAATATTTGAAAAATAATTTAAACAATAAAAACAACCAAATTCGCCCTATAAATATTTAGGGATATATTGGTTTTTTTTTTTTTTTTTTCTTTTGGGTAATATAGTTAGATTTACATGCTCTATTCCAGATGAATCTAGAATTAAAATTTATTAAATTTAAATATTGTAAGACAACCGTGGTCAGTCAAACATAAGTTTTGACGTTTTTCCTTGGAACTTAGTTTTTGATGTGGACCTTGAGCATCTGACTTGTTGGACCCATCCATCAGTTCCGATCCTAAAGACATTGAAGAATTTTATACTTGTGGAACTTCTATTGAGATGAAACTCCTATTAAGTATCTAATGAAACTCCAATTTGATAGATGATTAGAAGCATGGGACTTATATTAATAATGGAACTTCTAAGTTCAGAGTATTTTAATGAAACTCCTATTTAGTAAGATATTCCCAAACCAATTCGAACCTTATCGATTTCAGTCTTAATATTAAGTATTATGTATCAGGCTTCTCTTTGTTTATTAGATTTAGATATCTTATATTTGCATCCATATTCATTCTCCAAGCTTCTCTATGGACCCCCCTCAAGAATATGTCTCCCCTGTTTATAAAAGGCCATCTAATCTAACTACTCACCAGCTTTCTCTAGTTGATCTTCTCATTGCAAGTTATATAGTTGATCTTTTGCTCAAGTCATTTAGTTGGATATTTTGCTCATGTGCCATTCATACATATTGCATGCATGAATAGATTGTGAATTTCCTTTTGTTTATGATCTCTTGTTTTTTTTTTTTTTTTCCTTTTTTTCTTTTTTTTATGATCCCATTATTTTGTCTCTTAGGGGTTAATGGATAAGAATTTACAGAACTCTTCTCTATAATTTCTCTACTAAACCTATATTATAATTCCATTATGAAAGTTACTTAGGGTTAAATGAGGTTTCTTTTTGTACTACCATGTATACGTGCATGCAGAAATAAATTGTATGTAAATTCTCTATTCTTGGACGAATTGTATCCTTTTCTTTTCTTAGTCCCCATTATTTTGCTTTTACTTATATGTTGTAACCCCTTGTGGAAGAAAGAGTCAAAGGCTTAAGACTTTAAAGAAGTCTTCTCCATGATTGTCTCAGTAAAACCCATATTGTGATTGGAGAATCAAGGCTCAAGAATTTGCAGAAGTTTTCTCCATGATTGTTTCAGTGAAACCTATTTTGTGATTGGAGAATAGAGGCTCAAGAATTTGCAGAATATATTAAATTTAAATCAAATCTCAGCTTGGGCACTTCATAAAAAAATATAAATTAAATATATTAAATTTCTTGTGACTCGTTATGTAAGAAATAAATTTGATTTTTATTGTTTAGTAACAAAATTTAGATTTTTCTTTGTTTTTGTTAATTTAGAATCAAAATTTTGATTTTTTTTATCTACAATCCTAAACAATAAGTTCTTTTTTTGTTTGTTTGTACGGCAAGCAAAGTCCAATTATTTAAAACTCTACAATTTTCAAATTTCATTTCAGAGTAAGAAGAACATGAGCAGTACATGACTTTCCTGATTTTCAAGTTTTCTACAATGTTGAAGTCTATATTTTAAATTAAACTTTATTCATGTACATTTAAAATAAGATATTTGAAAATGAGTATATGGAAAGAAACATGATTTTTAAGCTTTTGATTTTGAATTCATATTTAAAATAAACAAAAGCCAATGAGAAATTTAATGCGACCCTTATTTTATTATTTTTTCAATTACCAATCTTAGTTTATTAAATTTTCATTAACAATGGGATATAAATATATTTTATAATTTTGTCAATTAAATAAATGGGTGGTTTGAAACTGCCTTTGTTCCTAGTTTTCCTATGGGAAGAGACTTTGATGATTTTTAAGTTACAAACTTTATAACTTCTATGTTTTAAAATTAAATAGAGTTAGATTATAAATAAGAGGTTTGAGAGTAAATAATGTAACACATTTCAAATTTTTAGATATTTAATTATAACTTTAACGCTTAAAATTTAGTTAAATCTAACAAGCCAAGGCTCATTAGACACATTTCAAATTTTTAGATATTTAATTATAACTTTAAAGCTTAAAATTTAATTAAATCTAACAAGACAAGGCTCATTATTGCCTAATGAAAAGGGCAAACTTCAAAAAAAAAAATTTGTAATTTAGAAATAAAAAAAAATAAGAAGCTATCCCATTTCTTACTTTCGCTTGAAAATAGAAAATTGCAAAATTCAGAGTTATTGTATTCACAAGGACTTATGTGGAGGATTTAAATAATATAATTTCCTAATTAAAAATATATACAAATTTAAAAAATCTTGTCCTATAGTTGCAGAAATTATTTTTAAAAATATAAATATCTAGAGATAGAAACTAGGACATTCATAGTTACCATGATTTATAAGATCTATATATTTATTTAAGAACTAAAATAATTAATTAGAATATCCAACATACTGAGTGAGGTTTTTTTTTTTTACCATGGAAATAATAGAAAATTAGAGAATGTGTGGAGACATGATTTATAGGGACTCTAAGCAGTTATATCAAAAATTCATCCCATGAAGTATTGGTAAATAATAAAATCAATAAAATTAAAGAATGTCAAGGTCTCTACATAACTGAAAACTCTAAATTAATTCAATTGAAAATATTTCAGAATATATCTCTTTTTTATGTACCCAAGAAATTCATTTCTATAAGAAATCTATTTAATTATCTAAATATTTGAAAGGTATCACATTCAATGAACCTTATCTTATCCAAAAAACATAAACAAGAACCCATAAAATTAGCAAATTATCACTTTGAAGAGACCTCATCTTATCCTAAAAACTAAAAAGTAAACATCAATAAAGGCAAAAACAATTCATAAAATTAGTAATTTAACACATTAAAGAGGCATTATCGTACATATTAAAAAAGGATTAGGAATCCATTTTCTTTAGGAATTCAAGAAGAAGAAAAAAAAACCATAAAACTAGTTCTAGAAGGACTTTATTATTAAGGAGTTAATAGAAATGTATTTTCTTTAGGAATCCGAAAGGGAAAAGGACAGAGAGGAAGGGGATTTTGATAATTCATATGCTTTGTAAGATTATATAATTGGTTTTTACAGAACTTGAATTCTTTTCATATGGTAACAGGTTCAAGAAAAAGGAGGTCAGAAGATAAGAAATTCTCATTATTACAATGGGGTGTAGAATTGTTTTAGCTCTATTGGCCATGTCTTTGTGCATTATAATGCGGCGTATGATTGTTTTAGCTCTATTGGTCATGTCTTTGTGTATGGCCTCAGCTATGATAATTGAGGAGCCGGGATTCTTGAGAAGAAACAGCAGGAATGAGATAGAGATGAGGACTATGCACGAGCTCTGACTGAGGAGATACAAAAAGTCCCATAATGGTTTGGAGGAAAAGGATAAGAGATTTGAGATATTCAAAAAAACTGGGCTTTAAGAATTCAAGAAGAAGAAAAAAAAAACCATAAAACTAGTTTTACAATGACTTTATTATTTAAGGAGTTAATACTTTAGGAATCCGAAAGGGAAAAGGAGAGAGATGAGAGGGATTTTGATAATTCATATTCTTTGTAAGATTATATAATTGGTTTCTGCATAACTTGAATTCTTTTCATATGGTAACAAGTTCAAGAAAAAGGAGGTTAGAAGATAGGAGGTTCTCGTTATTATAACAAGGTGTAGGATTGTTTTAGCACTATTGGCTATGTCTTTGTGCATGGCCTCAACTATGATAATTGAGGAGCCGGGATCCTTTTCGAGGTTGGGAAGAGGTTGGGAAGAAACAGCATGAATGAGGTAGAGATGAGGACTATGCACAAACAAGGACTATGCATGAGCTCTGGCTGAGGAGATACAAAAAGTCCCATAATGGTTTGGAGGAGAAGGATAAGAGGTTCGAGATATTCAAGAACAACTGGGCGTATGTTCAACCAGTTTGCCAAATTAAGGAATGAGGAGTACAAAGTGACTGAGGAGTTATAGAAAGTCCCATAATAGTTTGAAGGAGAAGGATAAGTGGTTCGAGATATTCAAGAACAACTGGGCTTATGTCGAACAGCACAATGGATAGATACAATGAAACACATGTCAAACAGCACAATGAAACGAATGGCATGACATTCAAGCTCAGGTTGAACCAGTTTTGCCGATCTAAAGAATGAGGAGTACAAGGAGTGTGAGGAGATACAGAAAGTCCCATAATAGTTTGGAGGAGAAGGATAAGAGGTTCGAGATATTCAAGAACAACTGGGCTTATGTCGAACAGCACAATGAAATGACACAATGAAACAAATGGCATAACATTCAAGCTCAAGTTGAACCAGTTTGTTGATCTAACGAATGAGAAGTACAAGGCGAGTTACAGTTTGCCGATCTAACGAATGAGGAGCACAAGGCGAGTGACCAGGGACGCTTGTAAGAAACTACACTGCTATGCACGAGGTCTAGCTATTTGGCATGTGGTGTGAAACCTGTTGGCGACTGTGTACTGGAGGGAGATAGAGATTGTTACTCCTGTCAAGAACCAAGGAAACCGCGAGAGCTGTTGGGCTTTCAATACTGTTGTGACAGTAGAAGGGATAAACCAGATTATGACTAATGATTTGATTTCCCTTTCGGAGCAGGCTCTCATGGATTGTGACACTTCTTACAATAATGGATGCCATGGTAGCTACATAGATTATACATTCGAGTTCATATCAACAATGGTGGAATTCACATTGAAGAAGACTACTCATACAAGGCTAGAGTAGGTATGTGTGATCGAACCAGGAAGAACATGCATGTTGTGACCATCGATGGTTATGAGCACGTTCCCCCGAACGATGAGAAGGCACTAGAGAGGGCTATGGTGCACACTTCGGCGTCTTCATTAGAAGGTGTGGAGCCAAACACAACCATGATGTGACGGTGGTAGGATACGGAATAGAGAGTGGGGTGGACTGCTGGATAGTGAAGAACTCATGGGGGCAGAAGTGGGGCGAGTCGGGATTCATGAGGCTAGAAAGGAATATGGAGAGCTCAATCAGAAAGTGTGGGATAGCCATGCAGGCATCATACCCCATCTACACGAGCGTGAACCGTTCCAATACTTTGCTACCTCTCCTATGAAACCATACTTGGCCGTTGATGCAGCTTCTTTTTTCTAGGTAATTCAGTGGTGCAGACAAGCCCCAACTCATTTTTATCAATAGATTAGGGAATTAGCTTTTTGAAGGTGTTAGTGGGTAGTGTTTGCAGGATTGGAAATCACAATGTGGTAAGTAGGTACAGGGGTGCTAACACCCAGCCCTTTTCCGTGGGAGGGAATGAATAGCGCTTGAGCATTAACCACAATAGAATATTATTGAATATAATTTTTCCTTTATTGCTAATGTAAATTGCTAACTGTGGAAATTAGAAACCTACACTTAGTTTTTAGGAACAATATTTTCCTTCCTTTTATGTGTACCCATATTAAGAAGGTGGTTTATTACAGATGTTAGTTTCTATAATACTACACAACTTTGTAACCCTATAAATTGGTGCACTTGTTGATATCTTTGACAATCTCTGTAATACATCTTTCATGAGGGCTTAAGGCCCAAATATATAGAAATACAGTTTTTCACATGGTATCAGAGGTAGATCTGTTTCAATCTATTGTTCGT
This sequence comes from Amborella trichopoda, assembly GCF_000471905.2. The sequence goes on along the minus strand of NW_006498549.1, from coordinate 6,828,416 downwards.
AAAATCCCATCGAGTTGTTACAAGAATCTCATTGACCGTGAGACCCTTCATTCTATATTTTTCCATTATCAGTCAATTCCCCAGCGCACTTGTCCAGCCATCAAATCCCCATACCCCTTAGCATGCTCCTCATCATCGCAGTCAATTTCATGATCGTCGTAGTCTAACAGATACCCTAATGGCCACGAGGACGAGAGTCTCGACAGCTCAAGCAACCCATGATCACCACCCTTAACCCGCCACATCAGATGATCCACCCTTACATCTACATCCCTGAGCTTTTGGGCACCCTTGGTCTTGTCCCTTCACTTAGTAACATGGAGATGATGGCACCCTGTGCACCTTGGCCTGCCATACTTTCCGGTGAACCTTGACTGGTTTGTGGGCTTTTGCGGCTCTTTCCGAAGATATTGGGCATCAACATCAGAAATTACGAACATATATGTTTCTCTCTCTACTTTGTTCTCTCCCTACTCTCTGTTTCTCTTAATATTCTCTATCTTCCTATTGTTGGTAGGAAGGAGCTAGCAGCAAGCTTGCCTGCAACACTATAAGATCTTCATCTAAGGGAGCCCTGTACCATTCATAATCTCTCTCTATCTTCTCAGACTTCTCTTCCTAATCTTTGTGTGGATGGATCAAAATGGCACCTAGTTCACAAAGAAGAGGCTCCCAATCTACAATTACGAAACTAGAAAGCGCAAAAAAATCAAGCAATCAAACTGCCGATTTCTCTTGGGATGATTTGAACCAAGGCTTCTCGACCTGCTCAAGGCATCTGCCCCTGAAAGTTCCTCAGCCACCCAGATCTCCCTCAATCGACCGCATGTGTTCCATTGTAGATGGTGCACTTATTCTCTCTTCAACTGCTCTCTCTCGCTGCTCTTTACCTCTCTCTTGCTGCTCTCAACTCTCTCTCTACAGATCTCTATTCTGTGCTCTCTCTCTCTACTGATCTACGCTCTCTTTATTCTCTGCTCTCTCTCTCTCTCTCTCTCTCTCTCTCTCTAACCTGCTCAGTTAAAAGTCATTGCTTTTCTAGGGTTCTTCGAGTTCTTCAGATCTCAAGTCCGGGATTTGCTTTTTAATAGTTGAGTCTTAGTTGATTGGTCGAGTCTTTGGAGTTTAATCAAGTTGGTTGAAAGTTTGGGCTACAATTATGCACACAATTTCAATGTGAGGGGTGGAAGTCTATTTCTCTCTTTCATATCTTCCGTATATTGTTGGTCCCCTTTTTTTTTTCTTTTTCTTTTATGGTATTGGGGTTCTTCTTCCCCATTCCTGGGTGCATTGTCCTTAAACTCTACAACTTGAGATTGGGTTTTCTTTCCTTTTCGTACTGTCTCATTTTTCATTTCTGGTTATTCTATTTACATGAGTGTTTCATGGGGAGGATTGGGTTTTCTGCTGCTGATCTTGTTTTCGATTGATTTGGGTTGTTGATCATGCCGATGAAGGACTCAGATTCAACGTGAAATGGACAGAGGGGCTCATCCTCCTTTGGTTGACACTGTAGCATGTTATTGTCAAGTCAACACAAGCCTCAAGACGGTTGCAGGAACAAGAAAGTTTGTCCCAGGCTCAAAACTATGCATTCAACCAGACATCAAACCATTGATCCACTCTTTTTTTTTTGGTCAGTTTAGCACTCTTATACGTCCCTTGACACTGACTTTGTTCACCCTAAAAGCTAGGGGTCTGAGGAGATATCATCTTTGAGGGGGAGTCTAGTGTCTGATATGGGAAATAAAAAAATAAAAAAAAGAATGGGAATCGATATGGATTTCCTTAGAGCTTTCTTTCTCATCAAGGTTATCGGATAACTGGTTCTCATATTCCTTTGTACAAAATGCATAGGGTATGACACTCGTGGGTTCGCCATCATAAACAGCAATAACCACATCTTTTCGACTTGTTGGGGGCAATAGCAATCTCGCTCCATCTGTTATAATTCGTGAAATTGAAGAGAAGAAAGAGGGTGAATAACTGAACATGACATCAAATTTGTGGAAGACTTCTAAGGAACCAGGGGATACCCTTGAAAAAGATTTGAGGATGTTGGGTATTGGTTCCCAAACAAAGCTCTCGAAGTCCCCTGAAAAATCGAATGACCTCGTCGAAGAGAGATGCAAGGCACTATGAAGGGGGCCTTTCTTACTCCTAGGGTGGAATTTCTGTACAGAGTCAAAGGAATAAAGTTTCATGCCCATTTGAGGCTTATTGAGTAACTATTTGTCCTTTTCCCTCAGGATTTTCTCTCTCTAACTCTTGCAGTTTCTTGGTCTTTTTTTCTGTTTTATCTTTTCTCTATTCTTGTCTCTTTGTTGAGTCGTATTTTTTACTCTCTAATCTGTCCTCTTTTCCGAGTCGTGTTTTCGACACTCTGATTTCTCTATGTCGAGTCGTGTTTTCGACTCTCTGATTTCTCTCTACCAAGTCGTTTCATCGACTCTCTGATTTCTCTCTGCCGAGTCGTGTTTCTACTCTCTGATTTGTCTCTCTGTCGAGTCGTGTTTCGACTCTCTTATCTGTTTCTTTGTTGAGTCATGTTTCGACTTTCTTATCTGTCTCTCTGTCAAGTCGTGTTTCGACTCTCTTATCTGTTTCTCTGTTGAGTCATGTTTCGACTTTCTTATCTGTTTCTCTGTCAAGTCGTGTTTTGACTCCCTGATTTATTTTGGATTTTACTGTTCTCAACTCCAAATCTAATATCCAACTGTTGATCTGCCACTGATTTCTGTTGGCTCTTCCACGGGCTTCCTATTTGATTATCGAATTTCTCGATTCCGGATGTTCTTGAGGCCATATGTTGTTCCTGAGGCCATATGTTGTTCCTGAGGCCGTCTGCTCCTGAGGCATGCCGCCGTCAGTTCCTGAGGTCTGGTGTGGAGACCACTGCTTCTATCAGTCACGCCATGCACCTGAAGACCTGTAGATCTAACTCGTTCGTTTATGCAACCCGATCTTCTGTACCAGCTTTCTTACGAAAGCTTGCGTTCATATGTCCAAACTCAATTTGCTCTGTCTTAACTCATCTTGAGTATGAGGGGGAGTGTGAAAACTAGAAATCTGCACTTAGTTTTTAAGAACAATATTTTCCTTCTTTTATGTGTACCCATATTAGGAAGGTGATTCATTACATATGTTAGTTTCTATAGTACTACACAACTTTGTAACCCTATAAATTGGAGCTCTTGTTCATATCTTTAACAATCTCTGTAATACATCTTTTATGGGGCTTAAGGCCCAAATATACAGAAATAAAGTTTTTCGCACTAACTACTCAAACCCAAGCTGGGTTCATTTTCTATGTCTTATTAGCGTCATTGCTAACTACTAAATCCCAAGCCAAATTCGTAGGGGTAGAAAGCCTTATATGGTTACCATTCTCATGGAACTTTTAGTATAGCTTTGCTAGGATAGGATATACTAAAAAACACATATGTCTTGAATTTCTTTTCTTCTATGTGCTTTTGCTTTTGTCATGTACTTGGAACATTGATGGTCTTTGTGATCATGATGTAAATAGTCTTGTCTAGAGAAAATTTATGTGAAACATGTGAAGCATGCATGCATGTGTGTATGTGCACTTCACGAGGGCGCAAGGGTGCCTCGTGCACACTTTGCATTTCACTTGCTAGGCACATAAAATTCCCTTGCATAAGCATATGTATGGATTGAGGTCATGTCTCATATACCTCTAGTGTTATGCCCCTTGAAAGGACTTGTACGATCTAGCCGGAGTATATATTTTTTTTCTTTCTTTTTTTTTCAATTTTTTTTCTTTTTCTTCTCGGCTTAGATCATTTATAAGAAATCCTTTTATAATAAAATAACTTCAAAAAAAATAAAGAAAATATTACAACTAGGATATCAAGTACTTGAAGCCATTCAAAACATTTCTTTCAATAACACCAAAAAGAAATAACTTATGTTTGGGAATAAAGAAGACGATAAGCAAATAAGCAAGAAACAAAAGAAGGTGTCCGATTTTACCTCAATCGGGCTTCTTACACCCCACACTGAGTCACCACCTTCCGATGGCACGGAATCTAATGTTCAATCTCAATTGGGAAAACAAGTTTAAGACAAGTCACACCAATGGAACATGAACCCCTTTGATCACCAAAACTCAACTCTAGGTGAACCCCATTTGATAACATAGTTTGAGAGATAGCAACTCTCCATAGCCTAAACTATTAGCTTCTTTTCACAATGTGGACGAGAGATATCCAAGAGATTGAGAGAGTAGGGCATACCCCTTAAGATTTCTTGAGGGAGAGAGAAAGTTTCCAATATGAGAGAGAGACTTTCTAGAGTGGGGCATGCCCCCTAGTGGGATGAGAGAGAGAGAGAGAGAGAGAGAGAGAGAGAGAGAATGTCAAGAGATGGGGCTTGCCCCCTTTTTTCTATGGGAGAGAGAAGAGAGATATTTTAGGTGTAAGAAATATAGTGTAGAGAATATTGGGCATGGTCCATCCCTTTTTTATGGTACTTCGAGGGGTTTTTGAGTTTCTTAGGGTTTTTCATGGCTTGCTTATTTATGTGAGATTGAATATGCACCATTGATCTTGGGTGACTTGTAGTGTGAGAGATATGAGCCGTCCATTCTATAAATAGGCAATCAATATCATATGGAAGGTGGTAGAACCATTATCCCTTACTTTCTAGACCATTTTCTCATCAATTCATTCAAATAATAAATTAATATATGATAATATTATCCTTTCTTATTTTATGCATAAGCATTCTCATACATATGAAAATTTATTTCAAAATTTCCTCAAGGCTTAAGCTTTCTAAGACATCACTTTCTTTGCCATCAAGCTTTAGAGCTTGAGCTCCACAAAATAGAAACTCCTTAGGGTGGGTCGTGCCAACCTAGGTGGCACATAATGGGCCCCACCCAAATTATCTTGGTGGGCCCATAAAGCCTATTGGGCCTCCAATGCAATATTTAAAATAATAATATTTTTAAAAATTCATAAAATCATATTTAAATATTTAAATCGACAAAAAATCAATATCTTTGTTTTTGTAAATCCAAATTTGAGAAATAAAATATCTAAATATTTAGAAAATTTTCAAATAATAAGTCTAAAAATCATATATTATTAAAATAAAAATAAATAAATACTTTTATGGGAAAATTATCGATATGGTCTAGGAATAAATGTGCAGTAGGGCACTCCACCTTCAACTATGGACTTCGGACTACGGACTACTCACGTTTTATCAAACCGACCCAACATTGCCTATGACCCATAATCAATGCAAGAGATCATTAGTGGATCACCAAAGTCTAGCCAATGGATAAGGGTCCCAGTCCCAATCTATGGATTTCAAGTTCCCCTTGGAGATGAAACCAAGGTCACCTAGTCCTGATGTAATCCATTATCCGATGGTGCACAGAGGTTATCTCTCTTATATGCACATACTTCACCCTGAAATGTGGTTTACTTTCCTGAAAACAGCTATCAAAGTGTATGTCGTGTGATGGTACACAGATGAGGTTTTGGCCCGGTCTCTGAAGGCATCCATCGCACATAATGGTCACAGAATCCCTCGGCTCACTCTTCTTAGCATACTCCAACCTCATCAAGGAATGACTCATTTAACCCTTATCGGTTTTTTTTTCTATGCCTAGGTACCATGGGTTTTTCCCAACTAGACTGACCTAGCACATTAAGCACAGTTTGGTATCAACAAACATCGTTTGCTTAGTATGGTCCACACGGGACCACACTCCCACTGAAGTCATATTCCACTATATAATTCATTTACAAGCACTCTTAAGGCCTTTAATGGCCACACACATCCAACACCCCTGTCGCTGCTTGTGGAACATAAAATATATTACTGGTGTACCCCTGCTCCTACCGCTGAAGGCTATAATGCGTATACCGACTGATTTTTTCAAACTAAAAAAGACACTCTTGGAATTCTATGATTGTTGGCTATCCTATTGAACTAATGAACTAATTGTTGACATTTGAATAATCAAATCCCTTAAGGTGCATTGAACGGTTACCTTTGATAAACGTGAAAAGGCAATTTATGTCTCTATAAATAAGAACTAGTTTCCTCTATTCGAGTATAAAGTTTTTTATTTTTTTGAACTCTATCTTGAAAAGAGGCAACTATGGTGTTTTAGATCTCACACTATTTATACATTTGTATTGGTAAGACAATATTTACAATCCTATGCTTCCTTATATCCTAAGGACAAATTTATTTGGAGAACTTAAGTGCATACTAATTCATATCAGTAAGGTGTAAATATTATCTTGTGGAGAATGGAACTTTCTTTTGTTTCATCTATCTCTTATTATATTCCCCGTTTCACCCACATTTCCATTAGCTTTCTTATGTTTGTTTCATAGGAAAGTAGTATAAGCCATAAAAAGCAGCTTCCCACCGTACCGCACCAATACAGTTTTACGAAAAAGCGCTTTGATACCTATATGAAAAAGGTTCCCAATGGGCAGATCTTTCTTGTGGGAAAGCTCTCACCAGGAAACAACTTTTCAAACCAAACAAACACACCCTTGATTCCTCTCAAAACTGTGGAACCAAATACACTCGATTGCTACCGGATGACTCACCAATTTAAGATCGAGTTGTCTTACCCAATCATGGTCCTGATCTTCAGCCAGCCTCTTTCCTCTACCATTCAAAAGAAAGGGCGCCATCATCTCATGATCACATGGAAGAAGTGATGAAAGTAAAAAGGCAATGTAACATGTCAAAACCACAAGTAAATGACACCACGAGGAGGTAAATGTTGGCTTCTCATAATCATCACGGTTAAAAAGAGACCGCCTAAACTACTAGAACAAACTTTAAAGGAAAAGAAAAGCAGATCTTAAGAGATATATGTAATGAATTTATGTGGTCATAAGCAAATTCAGTGGAGCATTGTGCTTTCATGGCAATAATATATTTCCCATTTTATTGCATGGAAAATATCGCAGCACGACCACTCTAATAGGGTAGGGCTGGGAATTTACCCCGACCCGAGACCCTACTACCCGACTCAATCTCGTCCAGGTGTGGGTCAAAGATTTGGACCCGGAATAGTACATCGGGTCGGGTCCAGGTCCAGGTAGACCTGGCCCAGATCAGACCGAGTTATTTAAAAATACTAAATAACATCTTTTGGAAAATGATAGAGTCAGACACCCTGTTTAAATAACTATCCAAGCTCAACGGTCTATATTCAATTTGGGCCGATCTGACGGTCACGACTTTATTTTGTAATTTCATTTTCATTTTTTTCTAGAAATCCAAATTATTTGAAATTTTAGGCATCCATTTTTCTCATCAAGGCACACCTAATAAAAATATTTAAAAAATAATAATCAATAAAATATAAATTGATCAAAATATCCCTGCCAAGTTTCGGAGGTATTTTGATCAATTTATTTTTTGGAAATTATTTTTCTAATATTTTTATTATATTCTTTAATTTTTTAAGATTATACGTCTAAAATTTCAAGTGATTTGGATTTATAGAAAAAAAATGAAAATTCAAATATGAAATAGAGACATGAACGTCAGATTGGCCTATATTGAATATAATCCATTGGGCTTAGATAGTTATCTAAGCAGCATGGCTGACTCTATCATTTTTCATATTTTTTATATATAAATTTATAACGGTTAATATAATAATATATGTATACTCTTTTATCTTCTTTTTATATAGCCTTACCTACATCTTCTTATTAGAATGTTTTTGGTGAATTGATGAATTATTATCCAAATCTTTTTATTAGCATGTTTTTTATAATTGTTAGTAATGTTTAGGTAATTTTTTAATTTTTCTATGTATAATCCATTAGGTCTGAGTCTGGATACATGCCCTCCAAATAACTTCTAAGTCCATGTCCAAATATTCTAGACCCGATCGGGTCGGCGTCAGGGTCTCTTGTATGGATTTTGGGTCCGCGTCCGGGTTCAGACAGAGCTGGACCCTACCCGACCTGTTCCCACCCGTATAATATGTTACTGGTACTCCAAAGGGGACCCTAGTTACCAAGGTAAATGGCCTACTGCATTGAATTGGCCGTCGAAGTTAATCAAACAATCCCATGAGGCCATCAATGTCCATTTAAAAAAATGGACGGAGAGAGGGATCCACGGTAGTATTCATGCCATGTTCTTGTTGTTCCCACCCTCACAGGGTTATGATTCTAGGCACTATGGTTCTCTAATTGTCCGCAGGATCACAATACACTAAGACTGCCTTGCCTCAATTGAAACATTCATGGCTACCAACATAGTTAGACTATTTGGGCGAGGCAACCCGGACTCACCCGAGTAACTCGGGCTGGCCACCCCTGTAAGCCCCAATATCCTCAGTTTGGTGGTCAAGCTCAGGGATATTAAAAAGGGATTGTATACAATGAGACCATTTACCTTTGATACATGGTGGTCACGTTTACTTACAACCATCTGATGTGAAATTTGAGAGGTTGGATGCGTTACAAAGTTTGAAAAAACTTCTTTTGAAGTTTGAGCTTGGTCAGTGGAATAATTGCAGCCACCCGACTTCACTTCCAATGGTCAAGATTAATGTCTCATCTTGTACCAAAAGTAAATGGTCTCATTCAGTGTTTTAAAAAACGCCGAATCGAATCGGACTCGCCCGGTTCGACTCGAAAATCGTGAAAAGGGGACCGGATCGCCCAAAAAATCGGAAATCGTCCGGTTTTAGAGAGAACCGGACGATTCTGTAGAGTGAATCGCCGATTCACTGTACGGAATCGGCGAGTCCGAACAATGAATAGGCGAGTCCGTACATAATTTTTTTTTTTTTTTTTTTTTTTTGTAATCCATGATTAGATTTTTTTGTAATACTTGATTCGATTTTTTTGTAATCCATGATCGAATTGTTTTGTTTTTTTGTAATCCATGATCGAATTTTTTGGTTTT
>NW_006498549.1:6806285-6818978 GCF_000471905.2 Amborella trichopoda | reverse complement strand
AAAGAACATATCAATATTCGCATATTCATTCAAAAACATGAAAATTCTTAATGGAGTACCCTCATTTTTTATTGAATTCCTAAAAAACAATATTTATAATGAATTTTAATAATTTTTTCGAATTTTTTTTAAGCTTTATCCTGACCGATTCACCCGATTCCCGATCAGGATCGCCGATCCGGATCGGTTTTTTCGAAGCCCGATCCGAGTCACCGATCCGTTTTTTAAACCATTGGTCTCATTACATACTTTCCCTATTAAAAAAATTTCAAAAAAGTTATAAAAAATCTAAAAGAAAATAAGAAATTTGTTTCATATAGTTGTCTATGTTTTCTATCATTGTGGCATAGATTGGGTAGCATTTTAGCCATGAATACTTTTTTTTATATTTTTCGTTCTTTTTAGATTATTTCGGGTGAGGTTTGTATGAGGTGTCAACTTTAAACAATTACCGTAAGGTGCAACTCAAAATCTCATTAAAAGACATATTTTCGGCATTGAAGCTCTTATCGTAGCCTAAAAGTCTATTTTTCAACCTTATAATGAAATCTAAAACTCAAAAAATGGTGCAAATCTAGCAGATTTATGAGCACTAGAAAATCTTGAAAATGGACAATCTAGAAAATGTGTTAAAAGGTGAAATTTATTTTTCTTTCATATCTTTATATATCGAGGTCAATATGATCAATTAGAGAATTTTCTTGTGATGAAATAACTTTTTTTGATGGGTTTTTTAGGTACACCTTATCTCTACATGATAAAGTTAATACCTTATATAAACTTTTTCCTTTTAAAATACCGCTAATCACAACTTGATTTTTTTTTTAAATCCATTTTTGCTACTTTTTTAACTCTGTAGATGTATTTTATTTAATTTTACTTTAAACATATTTATCATATTTTTTTAAATTTGATATTTTAATTTTTAATACTTTTTAATGTATAAGACCCTACCGGTCGGTCGGATAACTTGGAAGTTGGAAATCAGTTACTCAGCTACTTGGGCCGGGCATTGACCGAGTTCCGTCCCCGAGTCCTGGTTTCCAACCCCTCCAAAAGGATGTCGCGTAAGTTTCCCGTTTTCTCACATATCGTGAAAGCGCGGGAAATTTCAAATAAGAAGAAAATGTTCATAATTTATGGGGTGGGCGGCCATCGTCACGTGGTAGCAAACCTAAGTGTTCCAAACGATCCGAGCCCTAGAATTAACGGACCCAAATGGTGCCACGTGGCATTAAATGGTGGTATCCTCGTGAAAAGCGGGGACAAGCTTTTTATTTTAGGCAACAAATTTATTTATTTGAATTTAAATATATATTTTTAGGCAACAAATTTATTTATTTAAAATTTGTACCCCCCAAGCGGGGCTTCCATCTAAATACGAAAATGCAATAAATATTCAAATAAGTTCTGTTGCAAAATAATAAGAATTTTAGGTAGATATTCTCACTAATGGTGTTGGAACACGTGTATAGTGCATATACATACGCAAGTTCCTATGGTTCTTTTGATTCCGTAACTCACGGATCTCGTTTCATAAAATCAAAATGGCCGACGGTCTTGATTTGACGCGTGTACGGCCGTTTAAATCATAGCCGACAAACCCGAAAATATCATTCCAACCTTTTTCTTATTGCCCTTGGATGGACATAAAAGTCAAATGTACCCTCGTGAGTTAGGAAATGTCTTGCGATGCTGGCACCGGGTCGGGTCGGGACCCGCCCGAGAAAATTGATGTGGGACTCAGACCGAGACCCAAATTTACCTGACCCAAAAAGATAATGTGAGACCTGAACCCGACCCAAAAAAATAAAATTTCTATGTATTTCACTATATTTAAATATACTTCATATATGAAAACTCTAAAAAATATTATTAGACACAAACCCATACCCTAATAGTGATTGAGACCCATACCCACACACAGATCGGGTCTTCCCGTTGGGTCTCTGTCCGGATCCATTGCCACCTCTAATTGTGTTGTTCCAAAATTTGTATATAAAATAAGCAACAATCTGGACATGTCCAACCACGTCCTATACTTTATGCAGATCTTCTATGATTGAAAGAATAAAATTTGGTCATGCAGCTACGTTTTGAATTTGGTCAACATGGGATGTGGAAAATTTAATAAAAAATTTAAGAGGAATGAAAACATATAAAGCATTCCCATGTAGTTTGAAAATGTTGAGAATTGTCACCCAACAAATTTAAAAATGTTGAGAAAAAAATATGGAAATATGGCGATGATTGAAAGAAACACATTTGGCAAGCAGCTAGGTTTTGAATTCCAAAGGAAGATAACATTTATATTCATATGGGATGTGGAACTATAAAATTAAATAAAAAAATTACAAGAAAAAACTACAAAGCATTGGCATTTAGTCTGAAAAATTGTTAAGAAAAATATGGAAATATTAAAAATGCTTGATGGGAAAAGAGAGGTTAACTGATGAACTAAAAAGGATTATAAAGTTAACTATTCTTTGTTTTCTTTGGACATAAAATAAAATAAAAAATTAAAAACACTTGTTGGGAATGGAATGAACCATGTAGCACATGGCATTTGCATATTAATGGAAACCGCAACATTTTTTAGTAATGGAATCATGAAAGACAGGGACAAGTTGACTAGATTCCTGAAAACCCCCACAATTATTACTCTATTCTTAAAATATCTTGACTAATTATGGTTAGAATCAGTTTCTTTTAAAAACTAAGGGACATGTGGTTCCCTTGGTGATCTATGGTTATTGGAAATATTTTTGGTTTAAATAAGACGATAGTATATAATGCTTTCAATTGTTTTTGTATGAATATCAACAGTTTGGACTTTCTTCTCTTCACAAGTATATTGTCTCCCTTAACTAACACAGCTATGTGAACAGGAGGGGAAGCATTATTACAAGATGCCATCTAAAACATATAGGAGTCATTTAAAAATCGTCAGGCTGACTTAAAAGCGCGATAACTAGATCAAGATTATGAGTTGGATAGTTCAAGTATAAGGAATTCTATAAGTACGTTAGTTCTTCGAGCTTTCTAATTTTTTCTTTATTTATATTTATTGTCAAATCACCCAATATTGGGCAATTGGACTAGGATTTTCAAGAAACGAGTCTGACCTTGATTCCAATTTTTAAATAACAACATGTTATTCTTTCCCATACCTATTATCTGACAAGGCACAATAATTGCTAAACTAGATTCATCTTTAAGAGGACATTTCCTTTGTCTCTAAAAGTGACTAAGGGCCCGTTTGTTTCATTGGACATCTCTGTTTGAACTTTCCCATGAGAAAGCTCCATCATGTGGGAAAGCATTTTTATACCAAAATAGGTTGGCATTATCGAAGCACTTTCGAAACATTGCTTTTTTGTGGTGTCCACTGCTTTCCCATAGAACAAACATGGGAAAGATTAGAGAGGACTTTCGTGTAAACCAAATATGCACGAGACCCTTATCATTCTGAAGCGGGTAGTATAAGAGTGAAGGGAGCAATACTATGGGAGATATGGAAGGAAAGAAAACGAAAGGTTTTGAAAGACAAATGATGGAGGTGCATAGAATAATTATCAATGTCACATGTAGAACTGCATGTTAGGCTTCTATGTAGAAAGAATTTTGAGGGGTTGAGAGGCATAAGTTGAAGAAAATTAGTATGAAAGGAGAACTACAAAGATTAAGAGTGGGAATAGGGGAGGCACCAAAGATAGGCTTCATCGAGTTAAATTTTGGTGGGAGCACTTTTGCGAACCTAGGTAAAGCAGGGCAGAAGACCAATGTATGAGATGACACGGGCAAAATTTTGATGAAATTCTATGGACTTGCTGGAATACTAACTATCAAGAGAGCAATTTTGATAGCTTTTAAGCAATGATTGAATATTGCTAGGGAGAAGGGGCGAAATATCATTGTTGAAAGAGATTCAATGAATGCGATAAGATGATATTAAAGAGAAGCATATGCAGTGTAGGATCTCAAGTTGATATAGAGAGAAATTCAAGATATGAGACGTTATAAGTTTTTAACATGTGTACAGAGAAAAGAATAAGGAGGCAGATCATTACTTGAATCCATACTTTCTCATCAAATGATTAATCAAATATTAAGAAAGTAAAATTGTAATTAATTTTAATAAATTTAAGTAAGTTTAGTGAATGTAAGGGCAGCCCATCTCAAAAATTTGAGAGTAGGTCCTTTAAGTTCGGCCTTACTAGTGTGTGTACTTAAAAACGTGGCAAGGGACTCTAGCATGTGGTACTTTAAAGCCCTGTTTGGACGGACCAGTCCAAATGAACCCCTATGATTTTTTCACTTGAAAGCCGAAAAGGCGAGGACTCCTTTGCTAGGCCTGTTTAAATGAGCTCATTGTAACTATGAATATGTTAAAAACTAGTTTGACCTAATCAATCATAAATTTGCTCAAAGTGAATGAGGATTGGACTGCCGATTTTCACATAAAGTGCATCGTATCGTGGTCGTTGAATAAAAAATCTAATGGATTCCTTGCAAAATAAAAATAAAAATAAAAAATATAATGGATGATATGATAAATTACAAGGGAAGAAAAAAAAAACCATGCTTAAAGGAGAGCATGCCATCTTTTGTCCCTGAGGTGAATCCCATTGTATAGGGCCAAAATTTGAGTCTGTAACATCTTCAACTGGACTAACCCTAGAAGGAAAGAAAACAAACAAATCAAAAAGACTTTCTATACACCTGAAAAAATAACATTAACATAAACCAACTAATTTTTTAAAGCTGAGATTTAAGGGTTATGAAATTGAAAATCCGAAGTTTCTATAATCATCCAGTGGTTCTTATATGGATTCCAAAATTTAAGATAAAAAACACTCTCAAGTAGGTATTTGCACAAGGATGTATGTGTATACTATGCTCCCACAAGAGCATAACATGCTCTCGCCCACGACAATTCCAAGTGGAAGTATGACGAAGAAACAATATAGTCAAAATAAGTATCATCGTCCCATCGGTTTTGCCTAGGAAGCGTGGATCCCATCTAACATGGTATTAGTTTAAGGGATTGTAATACTATTAGGGACAACATTTTAGGAATTTTATTTTGGATTTTGTACCGAAAAAATGACATATCCTCAATCAATCGTTTTCAAATTGAATGGTCAATAATGATTTTTTGCTTTCTTATATAAAAAATAAATCGTCATATTATATACATTTCCTTCATTTAATGGTACGTTCCACTCCCTTTACAACATGTGATGCTTTATACTGCACAATAACGGTGTTAATAGGCGGGGCCCGACCTGTTGGCTTCTGGGCCATGCTCAGTTTAGGCTGGGCTTTGACACACCCAACGTATAACTCAATCTAAGCCCAAGCTAGCGCAAATCTGGCTCGGGCATGGCTTGAAATTTTTCATAAGCTTTTAAAATAAAATGTTTCCCGCATTTATAAAAGGCTTGGCCCGCCTTGGTCTGATTTTTCAAGTTGGCTCGAGCCTTATAGGTAAGATTTCGGGCCAGGCTCGGGTGGGGCTAGACTTACAGTACATGATATCATGTCCAACTATGTTAGCAGGTCTCCGTTTAAAACACGATTTTTTCAAAAACTATCTGATTTTTCGAAATCTGTTAAGAGCTACATGTTTTTCAGAACACCTTCAAAAAATGTATTGTGTTTTTTCAATGGAACCGATATAAATCAGTGCTTTATTTTTTTCAAATTTTTTTTTTTTAAATTCTTCCTTATAAATTTATTTTATTATTAACTTAATATTATTGAATTTTGATTTAAAAATAAGCACATTAATGATGGGAGTAAATTAAGAACTTTGATTTAGCAAGCAAAAACTTCCACAAAAAATTTCACCAATAAGTTTCTTTAAAAAACGTGTACGAAAAATACAAACTAAGATATCAAAATAATCGTATATGTCACAATAATAGGTAGAGTTAGAAGAAGAGTAATTCAATGAAAATCATTTTTTTTTTCTCTTAAACCTGAAAGATCCTTATAAAGAACAAAAGAGAGATTCAATGATACTAAGGATTTAAGCAACTAGGAGTTCAATGTGAGATTTGAATTTGTTTAAGTATTTTGTTGCTTTTTTTATGCATAGAGAAGTTTGATTAATTTCATATATATATTTTTCATTGATGTATATAACATAGCATTTTGAGTGGACCACTATTTTTGGATGTTTGAGTTTTATTTAAGTTAACTATAATCCTATACACAGAGTTTTTTTTTTTTAATAAGCAATAATCCTATACTTTGGTTTACAGTTCTTGTTATTTACTAATGTAGTTTTTGCTTTTAGCATTGTCGTTGTTGTTGTCTTATTTTATGCCCCCAATAAATTTATTATAAGTTTTTGTGTTGTGACGACATAATAAGCATTGTCGGTGGATTTATTGAGAGTTTAAAAAAAAAATTATCCAGTATTACTCTAATGACACAAGGTAAGACCATAAAATTATTGTTTGACTGCTTTAATGTATCTATACAATAACTGCAAATCATAATCCTATATTGTGTCATATGTACATATGCGATTTTTTTATTCTTTTTTGAGCCAAGTCCGAAATATTCACGATTCTATAACTTACTTTATTTTTGGGCAATTCGTACTTTTTACCCGATTTTTTCTCCGACTTGTTAAAATAAAATCGATTTATTATCGATGTTTAGATTTGACTATAAATCATTATTCCCCAACTTGCTATGGGTCCAACAAGGCGGTTAACAAACCTTTTCCACCACCTAAACTCTTACAACTCGCATGTCTAAAAAATATTTTTAAAAAATAAAGGGTATTCCAGTCATCTTCCAAAGATAATTAACACAAATCAAAACCGGTGTTTTAAAATTTGGATCAATGAGTAGTCGTCCGCTGGCCATATCCACGTCGGATCAACGAATCGCCAATCTAAGTTATTTATTTGAGTATATGATCTAAAAAACGAGTAAAAAATGATCTTATAGGACCCTCCCCCACCCACGTGTGTAGGACCTTAAATGATCAGCATTAAAATTGGTATGAATCTCTAGAAAAGTTATCACAAGGTGTGAGACTTGATTTTTTTATAGATTTGTGCGAAATTGAATGGTGATCTTTTGGGTCCTATACACATAAGTAGGGGAGTGTCCTATAGAATCAATTTTTCAAAAAAAAAAAATTAAAATAAAAATTTATGTAGGAGAATTTTAGAGCAAATAAATAAATAAATAAAAAATATATATATATATATAGATCGGAAGTGTATTTGAGAGGCATGTCGGTACCTATAACTTGTCGAAAGCGATTCAGTCCCCACAGCTTGGCAATCAAATCACACAACAATTTATTTCGGTGTCTTGAAATTACTTGAAATTACCAGGGGTATGGACGTCACAAACGTGTGTTTCATACAAATATTTCAATGAAAATTAGTGAGGAAAAAAGGCCAAGTTGAACGTGGCATTTAATCCCGAGAAGCCGGCCACGGTGACAGTTTGTCGGCCGATACTCTAGGAGAAGAAAGCGGCGGAATTTCGAAAACCTTTTTTTTCTTTTATATATATATATAATATCCGTCGATCGATTCTATGATTTCACGATACCTTTTTCTTTTTTTTTTTACTCTCGATAATTTTTTTTTCTTCTTTTTCCTGCGCCCTTTATTCCCTTTTTCTCCGCTTCAAAACGTTTGGAATTTCGGGATCATACATTCGTTCTTCAATTTTTTTCATCTTCAGATAAGTAGAGAGAGAAAAGGACTGTAAATTAAGGAGAGAGACAATCGGTTGGAGGTCGATTCTAGGTTTAGGGTTTCTTCTGAATTGTATTCATAGTCATTTTCTCCTTTGTTGCTCAACAATGGAGCCTCCTTTGACACCACTGTCCTGGTACGTTGTGTTTGAAAATTCGAACCCATTTTCTTCTTCTTCTTTTGCCATCTTTCTGATTTTTTGATGAATGGCTATAAAAATGGCTCCTTTGATCATCTTATCATTCATTTTATGGTTATTCTACTTGGTTTAGTTGTGTCTGGATATTTGAGGTAGAGACTGATTTCTTTCTTTGTTTTTTGGGTTTGGATAATGATGTTTCTTTTTCGATTTATTGAAAGGATGGTGTTTGGTGATTGGTGAACAAATCATTTGCAATGAACGGCTACACATTTGGATTATCGTTGCTTTTTACTTTGATCTCCAAATTGCTGCCAAATGCTCTTCTTCAGGCCTTCCTGATAACACTATTTTCATATTTGGGGGATTGGGGTCTTTTTCTTTTCCTCTTGTACTTCGAAAATTTCAACCTTTCTGATTAGTATTTCACATTTAATTCATGGTTGGAAACATGTAGACTGTGATGCATCATGGAAAATCCTTGTAGCTTTAAAAGTTTGTTTATTTGTTTTGCATTGGGGCCCCAACCTCAGATCATTTCCAGGCTTCTATTGAGTTTTCTCTACTGGGCTTTAATATGATTTCAGACAGGAATTTCAATTCAAGAGTTGCTTATCACAATTTAAACAACTCCCCTATTCAATCCTCCTTTGGGTTACTTTATTGTTGATAGGAATCTCCCATGGGTTTCTGGTTTTTAAACACATTCTTCTTTTTTTTCTTATTTAATTTCCTTGGACTCTCTACTACAAGAATAAGAATCCGTCCTGGGGCTGTAGGTTTATATTTTTTTTCCTTTTTAGGTTTGTGCCTTGGTCTCTAACAAATTCACCTTGGAATGGAGATTGAAGCACTAATTGTTGTGTATAAGTTTGATATTCCCTTGAAGGACAATACAGTAAAAATATCTTAAAAATTATGTCTTTATGTATGATAATTAGTGCCACTATTGGGGCCAATTTGTATGGGCATTTGCTTTAAATTAAAATTTTATTTGAAGTTTTCTTAAGATCGAATGGGGTTCTGTTATTTGTTGAAAAAAGCCATGTAAAAACATGACGGTGCATGTACAGGGGATACACAACTAATTGGCTACATATGGTAGGGGGACACATTTCAATGGCCCGCGATGAACATATTATGAAAATATTATCAATCTATTGAAAATCGTGCAATTTATTATGATAATTTGTTTGACATGCATTTGGCTACCCTGATTAATTTGAACTCTGGCATGGAATGTATGACTAACCTCTCTTTCTGGTTGAGTTCATAAGTAAAACAAAACAACGTTCTGTTGAAAAAACTTGCGCGTCTTTCTCTTGTTAAGTTGATGATTTCCTTTCTTGGTGAAGCAAACTTTATATCTGGCGTACTTGGCTAACCTAGTGGTAGATAGTTAGCAGGTGGACATATGGGATTATCTTCTCTTTTACCTTCAAATAAAATAATTTCTAGCAAAAAGAAAAAAAAAAAAGAAAAGAAAAAAAAACAACTATCCTGCTTTTAAACAGCACCATTTGCTAAACATTTAATATTGTTGCCCCCCTTGCCCAGGGAGCTTCTTGCAATGTAATGAAAATTTTCTTTCTAGGGGCAATCATGGAAGGATCATCACAAAACAATGATCTTTCCATGCCCTATGTTCCATTCTGAAGCAAAGGCTTTGGTGAGAAAGGAGTCATGGACTGCTAGAAAACATCAAGTGTGCAAGTTATCTTTTTCTCACTCATGTGATACACATTTCACGTACCAGGATAATGTCTAATCTGAATAAAAATACTGTAACCCACAAAATGTCTTGGATATCTTTCATTTTCATTTTGTTAGCTTTAGAAAATGATGTGGCCCATAACTTTTGCAGTTCCATATTCATTCCTCTTCTCTTTTGTCCTTGAAATTGTACATTCTCTCCTCAAGGCACTGAAAGCTGACCTTATGTAACTGCTTATCTGTCTCCTTTCCTTCTAAAACACTTCATGTTTACAATCTGTTCACTCTATTGTTATATTGGTCATGTGTTTGCCCTGCTTATGCCTACCATTTGTGACTCTTGACTCCAACCTTTTTCCACAAGCACTTCACCTTTCATTATATATGATTCTTGACTCCAACTTCGCTCTAGAAGCTCTTCTCACCTTTCATTCATTTGTTTTTTTTGATCATGTCTAGTATTCAGAAGTTTTAAATTGCCTCCCTTTTACTTTTTCAGTTTAAAGGTTGTGAATTTTGTAGTTCACTATTTTCAACTTTCTGCAAGGATTTCGGGTGGTTCAACTGTTGTATATGTCGTCTATATATGCAATAGTTGACATTTGAAAAAAATAATTTTTTACAAGGATATGATTTTGCTAAAACCATTGCAATAATGCTGATTAACTGCCATTTTTACCTCATATTTTCTTTGGTATAAAGGAAAGAAATTTCAATTTATGCTTTCACAATCCTGAGTCTTTGTTATATGTCCTTAAGAAGATGTTTGAGCACTGAGTACAAGTGGTGTTTCGGTTATTGTCACCGTTAAATAATTGACATGGTTCTTGAGGTCAAATTGCAACTTACTAAACAATGTTAGGAACCAGAATCTACTTTTGTGTGGCAATTTTCTTTGCTCCGAATTTTGTACATAAAAAGATATGATTTCAAGCTGTGTGCGAATGATGAAAACTAGTGAAGTGAGGTAAGGGGTAATCAAGGGCTGAAACTTTGAATTTTCTTCCTCAAGGAAACCAGGATAACCTGCCAAAGAAAATGTCTACAATTCCAACATGTTAATTCGTCAAGGGAAAATGTTGAGGGCACTTTGATGAAATTTTTCTTTCACTTTTGTCTCTGTTTATTCAGGCTGACGTTTCCTTTTTTTTTTTTTTTAATTGACAGATTTCATTGTTCTCGCATGTTTCGTTGAAGCTCACTTGTACAAAGCTTATTCATGGGAATGATGGATACTGCTGAAGTCGAAGAAAGTCTTTTTGCAGTTAGTGATGCTAAGGTATGCCTATCTGCTGAAGTGGAATATTGAACGGTCAATTATTAGAGTGCAATATTAACTGTTAAATTATGTTACTAAGGGCAAAAGTTGCTTATTTTACAAACAACTCGTCTTTGCGACTTTGCTTTGATTTTATCATTATGATTGTCATTTGTCGCTTGTTAAAACGAAATTGTGTAGTTGTCATGCTTGGCCGTATCATCATCAGAGCCTTATCCCAACTATTTGGGATCGGCTACATGAATCATGATATGCCATTTAGCTCTATCAAGAGTCATACCCTCAGTCAAATCATAAGCCACCATATCTCGTCTCACTGCTTCCATCCATGTCCTTTTAAGCTTTCCCCTCGCCCTATTAGAACCTTCCACTTGAACCAAATCGTCCCTTCTAGCCGGTGTTGTATTAGGTCCACGCTGAACCCATCTAAGGCTGCTTTCTCTTATCTTATCGCCCATTGGAGCCACCCCTAAGTTCTCTCATATGTATTCATTCTGTATTCTATCTTTTTTTGTGTTGTCACTCATCTGTCTCAGCATTCTCATCTTAACTACACTTAATTTCTACTTGGAATTTTAAAACGATCAACGGGAGTACACTTCTCTACTTGCCTTTGATGGTGATAAGAGCATTGCCACCTACTCAGCCATGGGGCCTTGTCATTGTTCATAGGCCAATGCCTTTTGTTATGTCTCCTTAAATGTATTTCACTAAGCTAATCAGATGTTGTGGATATTTGGATGGTTTTTGTTCTTGAATGTGTCAATAGATTGCTTGCTTGTAAGAAAATCTACATGCATTTTGTTTTCTCCATGGATTTAGGACCTCGTTTTACATTTTAGATGTGTATTCTTTCTTTTTGAGTTAATTTGTTTTATCTTGAAGTCATGCAACTCATGCACCTTTAAAAATAAAATAATTAAGGGTGCGGTTATAAGGCAGCAGCCTTAAACAAGCAAAGTAAGGCACACCTCCAAATCTTGCTAGAAAATGCGCTTTTGGTGCCGGAAACTCTTACAATGGCTTGACAATCTGTTTCTACCCCTGGTTTTGACATTTAAAGCTCCAAAAGTGTGTTTGATAACTTTCTTTGCAATTTCTCAAGGAAATTTCTAGTTGCTGAGTTTAATGGAAACTTGGAGGAAAGTGAAAATTGGTAGCATGAGAGCTAGGAACCGTATTTGATAACCTGTCTGGATTCACAGGTACAGACATTTTCTCTTCTTTGGTAATTGGGACAGCTAGAAAGTAATTGGGAATGCTAGAAACTGTTTGTGTTAACCGTTAGTTACCTTGGCAAACATTTCAAAAGGGTAAGGTTATGTCAACTTTTGTAAACCAATATTTGATATGACTTTATTATAAATTACAACATTTTTAGTAAAAAGGAGATGCTTTACAATAACTTATAATAAGTATTGAATATTATATTAAATGAAATATAAAAAAATTATTCAAAATTATAAAAAAAATATGGTCAAGTTTTTGGGGAAAGCTGTAACCCACCCTAACGGGTGGGTGGCAGCTTTCCCTGTAGCAACAATATGCAGGGGAAACTTGGAAGTTCGACTTCCCCTTGTTCACTGTAGCCTTGCCCCCCAAATAAAGGGGGAAAAGCTACAAATACTGGAAAGTTGGGAACTTTCGCCGACTTTCTCGGTTATCAAATGCCCCCAAAATGACACGGATCAAGCTGATCTATAAACATTTGAGAATCTTGAAAATGGTGGTCCATATATTGTGTTGATGCACTATTTTTAAGACTGGAAATCCTTCCACACACACACACACACACACACACACAACCCCACCCCCCCCACACACAC
>NW_006498549.1:6794320-6806265 GCF_000471905.2 Amborella trichopoda | reverse complement strand
TAAACTAATTACGTAGTAGTACTCGTAATAGTAGGTCGTCGTACTATTAGTTGTGTAGTGCACACTTTATTAACGTTACGTAAGTACCTACCTACACACACACACACACACACACACACAACAACCCCCCCCCCCCCCCCCCCCACCATAAAAAAGAAAAAAACTATGGTCATGCATCTTGATGTTAAGATGATCGATTGGAGAGTTTTCAAGAATGGGAACAACCTTCTTCGATGGATTTTTGAGGTGCGTCTCGCTTCTATACTATAAGGGGTTGACACCTTATATAAACCTTTTCGATTAAAAAATGCCTCTCTTATTTCTCGTTGTAGTTATTGTTTTTTTGTATCACATTCATGATTGCAAAACTGTAAGGAATATGATTGGTTTTCCGAAATATACTCATTTCTAAACAGTGCATATTGTTGATTGCCTTATATCATTTGTATTTGTGGTCACCATTGCCCTTTTGATTTATTTCTTTGTCTTGCTGTGATATCTTGATTCTATCAAGGTTTACATGAGTGTCTAGTTTCAAGAATACGTGACAAATGTCATTTGTGTCATTTAAGTTCCTTATAAGTGGAAGCAACTCTTTTATAGGTCTCTCCAAGCATGAACATGACTTAGTTGCCACTTTTATTTATGCAGTTACATGGAGAGATGTGTAAGAAACTGTCGGAGTTTGTTTGCAAAGTAATGGCTATATTTCCTGCTTTAGAAGCATCACGGCCCAGGTGCAAGTCTGGATTACAGGCGTTGTGCTCCCTACATGTAGCACTGGAGAAGTCCAAGAACCTTCTTCAGCATTGCTCTGATTGTAGCAAGCTTTATTTGGTATGCTTAGTTTTGCTAGGCAACAATTTTTTCCCTTTCCTTTTTAAGAATATCCTACATTATCTTGGTGTTTCATAATCGAAACTAGTTTTATGACAAATACATTATTCTCGATTTTATTGAAACTGTTGTGATTTATGAGAGCAATTTTCCTTTTGTTACTCTATTGTATTACTGGAGTTAGCTTAATATGAACCCCATTGCGAAGCTATTGCTGGTTTCAAATTTTTGCATTTGATTTTTACTTTTGGCCTCATAATCATTATGTTCTGATTGTTTTCAACTTGTTAACTTTGTAATGTTATGATAGTGGTTTTGTGGGATAAACCCCATACCCAAACATGATTCTAGCTGGATTTCTAATTCTCTGTACCAATAATCTTGTGCCCTTTTTCTTGTGTTTGCTAGGCTATCACATCTGATTCTGTGCTGTTAAAGTTTGAAAAAGCAAGATGTGCCCTTGAACAAAGTTTAAGACGTGTCGAAGATATTGTCCCCCAGGCTATAGGTTGTCAGGTAACTAAATCCGGAGGTTTATTTTGCTGAGCTGTTACCCACTCTGAGCCAGTTAGCTGACTTTCTTTAGTAGTACCTGACTGTCATTTGTTTTAAAATGTTTTCTCCATTGGAAGAAATAAACATGCAGACTTACATATTTATCAAAAAAAAAACATGTAGACTTACATATGTTAGGCTGAGCAATGTGCCGGGATTCAGCTGAGTCCACTCGGACTTAGCAGAGTAACTCGGACTCACCCAATGGCTGAGGCCGAGTTTCCTTGAGTTGCGTATACAATGGGGATATTTTAAAAAAATAGAAATTTCCAGAAAAAATAGTAAAAGAATGTGGGATTGGTCTATACATTTTGTGTATGATTTATATGTTTTTGGCAAAGATTGGTGTGTGTTTTTGGCCATAAATCCCAATTTTTATATTTTCCCTTTTTTAGATTTTTTAAAATGCCCCCAATTATAAATCTATTTTTTCTAAATCCATTTTTCCAATACTTTTGTCAGCTTAGTTTGACTCCTTACGTTTTTTTTTTTTTAATACATTTTTTATTATTTTCTCCATTTTTTCTCAGTTTACTGAGGCCTTTTTAGTCCTGTGCAAGACTTGGCTGCATCCTCATCAGGACTTAGCCAAGTAACTCGCCTCAGCCAAGGAGTAAGTTCCCTTGCCGAGGTGAGTCTCGTTACACTGGGCCTGAGTTTATGGAATGGGTCTGTGGTTGGTCCAAAGTAGTAGAGTTCTTTATGTGAAAGGCATTGTACTGAACTTTAGTATTTGTGCCAATTTCTTTTCTTCCAGGGTAAATTGCATTGATATTGTTCCTTTATTGCTGAAAATGAATGTTGATGTATTCACTCATTCGGGGAGATTTGCACACTGTGATTCATGGTAGATAGCGTGATACACATTGCATTTTGTTGATATTATTCTCCTGTTTTTCCCTACATGAATCTACCTATGTAGCTGCTCGTACCTCCACTATGGTCCGCTCACAACCTCAATGGTCCTCAACATATGTGTATATTATAGCTCCATTTGTTCTACTCACTCTTTCTAGATGTGCTTATGTAATTTCTAATGTTTCCTTTGTGGATTACCCCCAAAATTTAGATTCCTTTATTAATCTGTCTATTGTACTTTGCCTGGTAGGTCATATGCTTTGTTCCTTCTCATCGTTTGATGTGTAACTTATTTTATTTATATATCATAGCCACAATTATGGATGTGTAACCGTTATTTTACATTTTGAAGCTCTACAGTTCTTGGTGGCAATTAATTATGTCTATTTTTCTTAAAAACTTCGAATATTGTTGTCTGAAAACAAAGATACATGATTCTCCCCATCATTTTTATCTTTAACTTTTGGAGGAACAAAGTTATCCTTCAATATGAAAACGTCCAGAAGAAAATAAGTCCATTAATTCAATAAAATTTAGGTTATAACAAGTGTCTTCATCGTCATCATAGCCTTTTCCCAACTATTTGGGGTCGGCTACACGAATCCCGGTCCTTTATTTTGCTCTATCAAGGGCCATATCCTCAGTGAGGCCATAAGCCACCATATATTTTTTCATTGCTTCCAACCATGTCCGTTTAGGGCCTACCCTTGCCCTTTTTGGGACTTCCACTTGAACCTACTTGTACCTCCTAACAGGTGCTGTTCAAGGTTTGCACTATAGAAAATAAAATTCTATAAATAAAAGTACGTTCTTTGAAATGTAAGGGGAGCAAATATCTTTATTCTGGTTTTTTTTTTTGATAATAGATATCTTTATTCTGTTATTTTCACACTTCCTAATTTTCTGAAATATTAATAATTTTTATGATGACTCACCTTTACTTTGTTTTCCCCTACATTTCAAGAATGAGATTTGCCACTATGATTTGAAGAATTAAAATGAACTGAATTGAATAACCACTTTCTCTTGAATTCATTGAAGTAGGTCTTTGGAGCTCATGTTTCATAAGCTGAACTAGTGTGATAAATTCACCTTTAGGGTTTTAGGCATCTAATGTAACTTCATATTTTTTTTTTTGTTTAGAATTGGAGGCCCTAGATTGGGAACTTTGAGATAGAAAGAGAAGAGGAAGAAGAACCCACTTCATACGAAGCACCTCAATCTTCATTTACAATGAAAAGAATATATATATATGTTACAAAAAGAATTAAATGACTATATTACCCTTTGGGTAAGGGACTATATACTATACTACTATCTCTCTCTTAACACCCCCCCCCAAGCCGAACGTGCATTTGGTGCATTGAGAGCTTGTTTATTGACTCAAGTTGTTTGGCTCTAGTCAATGCTTTGGTGAACATGAAGTAATAATAGTTGGTGGGTTCTTCTTCCTCTTCACTCTCTCTCAAAGTTCTCAATCTAGCATTTCCAATTCTAAACATGGTATGAGAGCCGGTTAATCCTATTCATTCTTCCACAGAGATGTAATTTATAAGTGCAATCTTTCTCTTCATTGCATCCTTAGTTAAGTGCTACTTCTCCCTCTACCAATCTCAAAATCAGCTCTTCAAATATCTTGAAACTGGTGTTTTTCTCTTTCTAACTGCTGTGGAAAATTTTCCTACCGGAAATTGGTGTCTCTCTCTGGTGTGTAAATCTTCTATATTCGTCTCTCTATTATTTCGATGCTCTCATCTTTCTAATCTCTGCTACTCTCAGTTTCTATCGCTTCTCCTCTTTGTAAAAGATCAGTTTCTATTGGTTTTGTTCTCTATTTAGCCAATCTCATTTCTTGTATTTAGTTCTCCTTGTCTTTACTATTGTTTCTTGTCTTCTTGCTCTTGTTTTCTTACTCCTCAATCAGTACATTTCTTACTTCTTCATTGGTTCTTGCTTCACTTATCCCTTTGTTGTCTAGAAAGAACTTCGGCATCACATAAACTGAAGTAGTCTCTGAGATGCTCAAAAGTAGTTTGACAATATAAGTGCCGAAGTAACCTCTGCTCATGTCAACTTCGGCATCCCTCTTACCAAATTATTTCTGGAATGTATATTTGAACTTAGGCATTCGAAGTGCCGAAGTAATCTCTGTTTATGTCAACTTCGGCAACCGCATACCGAAGTAACCCTCTGTTGTCAATTTTTGCTGAAGTACCTCTGTTCATGTTAACTTTGGCATCCCTCTTACCAAAGTTATTTCTGGAATATATATTTGAACTTCGGCAATCAAAGTATCGAAGTAATTCCTGTTAGCTCCCAGAATTCTCTTTCCAAATGTCTTACTTGTGCCCAAATTAAAGAAACAACTAATATCTGTATCCCAATTTACTAATGATTTTGGCTTTGGGTTTACTCCTCATGGTTGTGTTGTGAAGGATCTACAGGGCAGGAAGGTGATTGCTGAGAGCATGTTGAGGGAAGGTTCTTATGTTCTCCAAAATGATTAACAATATGGTCTTGTTGTGTCCATCTCAAAAGCTAAAAGAGGAACGTCGTTTTTGTGGCATGAGGGCTTAGGTCACCCTAATTTCTCTGTTGTTCATCGTCTTGGAAGAGAGTTAGCTGTCCCAAATTTTGTTGATAATTTGCCTTCTAGTTCCTTGTGTTCATCTTGTCAGTTGGGCAAGCATTCTGAAGTTGTACTTAACTCCATTGATAGAAAAACTGATGCTCCTCTCGATCTAATTCACCATGATGTGTGGGGGTCCAGCACCGGTTACATCATTATCAGGCTCACAGTTTTATGTAATTTATGTGGATGATTATACTCGATATATTTGGATATTTTTCTTGAAACAAAAGTTTGATGTGTTTAATTGCTTTGTTAAGTTTCATACCTATGTTAAACGCCAATTTGCTTGCAAACTAAAAACTCTTAGGTCTGATGGTGGTGGTGAATTTACCTCTCATGCTTTGAGAGAATATTTGAGTCAACATGGTATTCATCATCAATGCTCATATCCATATACACAAGCACAAAATGGTTTTGTAGAATGCAAATATCGTCATATTGTTGAGAGTAGCCTCTTAATGATGTTTGCAAGTGGTCTCCCATAGTTTCTTTGGCCAGAAGCTTTCACCACTGCAGTGTATCTCATTAATAGAATACCAAGCTTTGTGTTATCTTTCATATCTCCTTTTCAAATGCTTTTCCATAGGAAACCAGATTATCCCTTTCTTCATATCTTTGGCTGTGTTTGTTTTCCACATGTTCCTCCTTCAAAGAAACAAATTCTCTCCTAAGGCTCAAGAATGTGGTTTTGTCAGATATGACAAAGTGTCATGTTGCTTGTTTATTGCCCGACATGTAACATTTTATGAAACAAGATACTATTTTAAGAATCCTTGTTCTCCAAGTCACATAAGTAATACCATGCCAATGGAAATTGGAGCACCCACTCCTATATCATTTTTGTGACAGAGAGGAGCTCATTCTCAAGTTCCTTCTTCTTTTGGAGTTACAAAAGAACTATCTCAACAACGTCATCCTCAGCAATCACCCTCTCCCTTTGACAGGTTTGATTCGCAACCTTCTTCCTCAATGGAGCGCTCAACACAACCTCAGCTATCACCTATTCGCAACCTTCTTTCTCAATGGAGCGCTCATCACAACCTCAGCTCTCACCTATTTTAAATTTTGATGAATCTCTCATCACATCACCTAATCTACTTGTACCACCCTTTGAAGACCCACCTTTGCCACAATGTCATTCTTCTCATTCCACACATCTTTTTACACACCTAACGGACTACCATGTGTACTTTGCAACCGCTTCCACTCCAAACTTCACTTCAAATTGTGCAAAAACTAAGCAACCTATTGAAAAGTTTACTTCATATTGTGAGTTGTCTTCCGATCATAGTCTTTGCAATGCAAATTTTCCAAATCCAAGAACCAACCACTTGAAGATGCTGCCACTGACACTGGTTGGCTAGCTTCCATGAAAGAGGAAATCGATGCCCTCAAAAGGAATAAAACTTGGGTTTTAGTGCCATTGCCTCATGGAAAAAACATTGTGGGCTTAAAGTGGGTGTACAAGTCAAGGTCAAATCAGATGGTTCAATAGAAAGACTGAAGTCAAGACTGGTAGCCAAAGGGTTCGGTCAGGAATATGGAATTGATTTTGATGAAACCTTTAGCCCAGTTTCTAAGGCTCATACTTTTCGCTGTATCTTGGCTATGGCCTCTAAACTCAACTGGAAACTTCATCAACTTGATGTGAAGAATGCATTCCTTCTTGGCGACCGCAGTGGGAGTATTGTCTAGTTGTTGATCAAAAATGTTTTTGTTCTGGTAGCTATCAAAATCTGAATTTCTTTTTGCAGAGTGCAACACATCCCATAGTGTGTCCGATTAACTGTTCATACTATACAAAACCTTTATATCTTATATCTATGCCGCTTAAAATTTCAGCATACTTTCATTGCTGAAGTCGACATTTAATTGTGCACCACTAGAGTGTTGGAAATAAAATAATTAAGCTTTATTGTATTTGATGGGCAGAACTGTTTTCTATCTTTGTTTAGGACTTTTTTGTCTCATTTCTGTAAGCAAGGGCAGTATTGTCCATAGATTGTAATTAGGTTATAACTTAATATAAATAAGAGGGGTGGAGGTCATAAGAGACCACGTGACCAACAAGCACTATTTTTCTCTCTCTATCTCTCACGTGCTTACATCTCTTTCTTTCTTCCTTTATTTTCTTTCCTCTCTTTCTCTATCTAGAACCTATCTCATTGTTCTCTTCTCTTCTTTAATTTCAACTTGGAGGATCAGCCAAAAATTTGGTTTCTGCCTTCTGAATGGACTTTTGATGCTATTGAACTAGAATGCTTCTAGCAGCATAGATGTTTAATTTCCTTTTGATAAATATTGTCTTTTGGTTTTTATATTGATTGTATCATTGATTAAAGTTGAAGTCCATATTCCATCTTTATTGGAAGTTGAGAGAACCTGAAAATTTTGCTGGTTGGTAGTTGCACTAGATTTTCTTCCTTAGTTCTTCGATTGAGGAAGGTGGTTTTGGTATTGCCCAATTTTGTTGTTTCAATGTATTTAGTACTGATCATTAATGTTTTACAGATCTTGGAGATTGTCAGCAAGCTCGAGGCAACTGTATTTTCTCTTGATCCATCTGAGAAACAAGTTGGTGATGATGTGATACAATTGCTTCAGCAAGATCTGCATTGTAACAGCAATTGTAATGATGTTGCGGAGCTTGAGGCCTTTCACCAAGCAGCCTCAAAGCTAGGCATCACTTCGTCAACAGCTGCTCTTGCAGAGAGAAGAGCACTTAAGAGGCTCATTGAAAGAGCTCATCGTGAGGATGACAAGAGGAAGGAGTCAATTGTTTCTTATCTCTTGCACCTTATGAGAAAGTACTCCAAGATATTCAGAAGCAGCGAATACTCAGATGATGGAGACTCACAGGGATCAGCACCATGTTCCCCAACTGTTCAGAGCTCCATTGAAGAGGTTGGGGGTTGTGGAAGGATATTTGACCGCCAAATTTCAAAGCTTAGTTCGTTCAATTCAAAATCAAATTGTCGAAGATCGGGCAATATTCCTGTCCCCCCTGAAGAATTTAGATGCCCCATCTCTTTGCAGCTCATGTATGACCCTGTGATCATTTCATCTGGTCAGACTTATGAGCGTGTTTGCATCGAGAAGTGGTTTGATGATGGGCATGACACCTGCCCAAAGACCCAACAAAAGTTGTCTCATCTTTCCTTGACCCCCAATTACTGTGTAAAAGGTTTGATTGCCAGTTGGTGTGAGCAGAATGGGATGAGTGTTCCTGATAGGCCCCCTGAGTCTCTTGACTTCAGTTATTGGAGTTGGGTTTTGTCACAGTGTAAGAGTACAAATTCAAGATCTATTGGAAGCATTGATACTGGTAGATTAAAGGGAATTAAAGTTGTGCCGTTTGAGGAGATTGAGGTTGTGTCTGATGGAAAAGTTCCAGCAGTTCTTGGTGTAGCCAAGGATAGTTGTGATAGTAAAGTTGCTCCAGTAGACAGGGAAGAGAATATGACTGCAAATTTGGATGATTCTGGGTTGAGTAATGATGCTGATGGGTTTGTTATGTATGAGAGACTGATGAGTGAGTTAAATGACGAGACGGACATGGATGGGCGTCGTAGAGCAGCCGAGCAAATTAGGTTTCTTGTTAAGGATGATGAGGAGCGGCGGAGTTGCATGGGTGCCAATGGCTTCATAGAAGCACTGGTGAGGTTCTTGAAGGTGGCCATAGAAGGGGCAAATGATAAGGCACAAGAGACTGGGGCTCTGGCTCTCTTCAATCTTACTGTCAACAACAATAGGTGTGTATATAGGAATATGCCTCTATCCCATGCTTTGATAATTTTTGCTGGTTTGAAATGGATGTTGGATATCGTAGGAAGTGAAATGTGTTTCATTAATCTGATTTCTCGAACTCCTTGATAATCAGAACATTGAAGGCAGGAAAACCTGCTGTATTCTGAGGTTCAATCGCTCGAGTAACCCAATTATTTCCTTTTTTGAGGGTTTCGTCAAACCATTATACCAAAATATTATTTTCCTTGTAACTTTGAGTTTCTTGGTGGACTCCTGCCCCACTCCATGGATTGGCTGCTACCGCATCATGAAAAGCAGATGTGGTGTGACTTGAAGACATCCAAGAACTTCTGAAGTTCCTCAGTTCTATGCTTTTTAACTAATGAAAATATATAAAATAGGACTATATATTTTATGTACAAAGAGATCACAATTACTGTTGACCATTTGATATGAAATCTGGTGGTTGGGGAGGTTTCATTTAGTGGGCACAAAGTCCAAAATAGAGATTTCTCGAATTGTGACATACTTCAATCTGTCAAATTTCATATCCAATGGCTAAGAGTGATTGCGGCTTTCTTGTACCAAAAGTGAATGGGCTTATAATAAACAATTTCCTAACTAATTTATATATGTGCTGTGGTTCGGAATCTCCTTTTTCTGGATTTTAGAGTCGTGGACATGGAGTAACCATTTTCACAAATAGCCCAGTGTATTAATCTCGAAACTCATGATTTCCACAATTTTGCAGGAACAAAAGGACAACCTTATCGGCAGTTGTGCTCCCCCTTTTGCAAGAGATGCTTCAAGGTAAGGCCTATGAGGCTGCTGTGGCCCTCTACCTCTCTCTCTCTTCCCTTGACCAAGGCAACACTGCCATTGCCTCCACCCCTGCTGTCCAGTTCCTCGTCTGCCTCCTGCTATCCTCGGGAACACCACCAATGTCCACCCAATGCAAGCTTGATGCCATACATACCCTCTACATCCTCTCTACCCTCCCTGTCAATGCCCCCCACCTCCTCTCTGCCAGCCTCATACCTGCACTTGCCCGCCTCCTCATTGACCAAACGTTCCAAACCGAAATGTGTGTCACCATTTTTGCAAACCTTGCGGCTAATGAAAATGCAAGGAGAGAGATGGTTTCCACCGCTGGTTTGATTGGGGCCCTTGCATTGGTTTTGGAGACTGGAGAAGTGGGCGAGAGGGTGCAAGCGGCATCATGCCTTTTGGCTTTGTGCGAGGGCGATGAACGATGTGGAAAGATGGTGCTTAGTGAAGGGGTGATCCCGGCACTTGTTTCATTGTCAGCGAGTGGGACCCCTAGAGGGAAAGATAAGGCTCAGAAGCTGCTTTTGCATTTTAGGCAGTGGAGGCAGCGGGAACTACCATCACCGCCACCTCAGCAGCAGCCTCCGCTGCCTGAGTCAGGGCTGCAAGGTGGGGAGCAACTGGCAAGGAGTAAGAGAGAGGGTGGGGATGGGTCAAAGCCGCTTTGCAAGTCAAGTTCTAGGAGGTTGGGGAGGACACTTAGTTCAATGTGGAGGTCTAAGACTTTCTCCGTCTATCAGTGCTAGAAGTCCACGTGTATATTCTCTTTTGTTCTTCCGTTTTTTGGATTCGGGATTGTTGATCGATGGTCGAGGTTGATTGGTTCGAGAGCAAGGCTCAGTGCCTTCTGTATTTTTGTTTTTCTATTTTCTGGGGTCTGTGTATGGAGGGTGATAGATGCTAGGGTTGTACAGGCCTTTTTTGTTTTCCTCTTTGTTGACGTAATATGCCTGTGGTTTTGCGGCCGAGGCGCCCAGATTGTATAAGCATATACGTTACAGCTCAATGTAACATTAGATAATCTTTGTTTCTTCACTCCCATTTTTCTCTCTTCTTTTTTTCTGGTTCTAAAATTGGTGCTTTGGTGGTTGTAATAGAAACAGAAAGTCCACAAATATTGGACTCGTCCCTTTATAATGAATCATTGTGGTGGTAATAGATTATGTTCCACTACTATGGTTCTCTAGATTACCTCTGAAACTTTGCAGTATGAGGCCAGGAATCAGTTTTTCACCTAACATGGAACCTCCATTCAGAAAAGTGTTCCTTCACCACTCTCTTTTAACTGTTTGCTGCAGAAATAGCTTATATAGAGGGCCAGAACATTGGCCCATCTATCAGTGGCTTTTCTTCTGAAAATTTGGCAACATAAACAGATGACATTGGATGTCCATTATTTTTTTAAGGACTTGATGTTTATGTGGCTAAGCTCGCATATGTAGAATGCGGGCCTCTTAATAAATCTATTTTTGGATAGTAACATGGTCATGTAAACCTTGGTTATGCCAAAATCTGGTTATTGAGAAACGACTATTTGGATAGTTTGTAGATAATACTCAGGTTATGTAAAATCCCTCGTTTGGGTCATCTATAACTAGGGTTTACACTATTTAAGACACATTTGGTAAGTATGAAACATTTTTGTGTAAAATATTTTCATGTGAAAATTTTGCACATATTTGGTATGGAACAATATATATCAAAAAAATTTCTCTTTATAAAAACTCTAGAGAGAAACTATACCAAATTTTAGAGAGAAATTACCTGAAAATATTTAGAGTGAGAAACTATCTCAACATTTTTAGAGAGAAACCTGTCTTAAACTTTATATTTGATATAGTTTCACTCCAAATATTTTGAGATAGTTTCTCTCTCTCTCTAAAACTTTGAAATTTCAGACAGTTGAAAATTTCTCTCTAAATATTTTGAGATGGTTTTCTATCTTAAAATTTTTTCAGGTAGTTTATCTTTTGAAAATTAGATATAGTTTTTCACTTAACTTAAAAATGCTTTCCCCCCCTAAAACTTAAAATTTGAATAAAAAATTCTAAAATTTTTGAGCTAGTTTCTATCTCTAAATTTTTTTAAAGTAATTTCTCTCTCTAAAACTTGATATAGTTTCACTCTCTAAAGTTTTAAGATATTTTCTTTCTAAAACTTTAAATTTGATATAATTTCTCTCTCTAAAATTTTTTAGAGTTCTTTCTTAAAAGTTTCAAGTTGTTTATCTCAAAATTTTGATAAAGTTTCTCTCTCTAAAACTTAAAATTTGATATAGTTTATCTCTCTAAAAATTTTAAGATAGTTGTTCTCTAAAAAAAAATTTAGGTGGTTTCTCTCTCTAAAATTTGATATAGTTTCTCTCTCTAAAATTCTAAGATACTCTCTCTCTCTCTCNNCTCTCTCTCTCTCTCTACTACTACTACTTACTTACTTACTTAACTTAACTTAACGTTAACGTTAACGTTAACGTTTAACTTTAACGTTT
>NW_006498549.1:6772590-6794300 GCF_000471905.2 Amborella trichopoda | reverse complement strand
AACTTAAATTAAGTAGTTAGTTCGTTCTAAAACTTAAAAGTTAAGGTTCGTTCTCTCTAACTTAATATATAGTTATTCTCTCTAACTTAACTATATACTACTCTCTCTCTCTCTCTCTCTCTCTCTCTCTCTAAAGCTTAAATTTGAGATAAATTCCCTTTAAAAATTTTGAGATAGTTTATCTCTCTAAAAATTTAAGTATTTTTTCTCTCTAAAATTTTAAGATACTTTCTCTCTCTAGAACTTGAAATTTAATATGGTTTTACTCTCCAAAATTTTTCAGATAGTTTCTCTCCCTAAATTTTTTTAGATAGTCTCTCTCTTAAATTTGATATTGCTTATATCTCTAAAATTTTAAGATACTTTCACTTTTAAAAACTTGAAAATTTGAGATAGTTACTCTTACTAAAACTTTCAGATATTTCTCTCTCTAAAAATTTTAGGTAGTTTCTTTCTCTAAAATTTGATATAGTTTCACTCTCTAAAATTTTACAATACTTTCTCTTAAAAATTTGGAAATTGAGCTAGTTTCTCTGTCTAAAAATTTAACGTACTTTCACTCTAAAATATGATATAGTTTATCTCTCTAAAATTTTAAGATTTATTTTCTCTAAAATTTGAAATTTAAGATGTTTCTCTCTATAAAAATTTTGGGTTGTTTCTCTATCTAAAATTTGATATAGTTTCTCTTAAATTTTTTTTGTAATTTCTATCTCTAAAATGCGATGGTTTGTCCCTCTAAAATTTTAAGATAATTTCTCTCTCGGAAACTTTAAATTTGATATAGTTTCTCTCTTTAAACAATTTGAGATAGTTTCTCTCTCTGAAATTTTTTAGTAGTTTTTATCTCTAAAATTTGATGTAGTTTTTTTTTTTATAATTTTAAAATACTTTATCTCTCTAAAACTTAAA
The DNA here is from genome assembly GCF_000471905.2 of Amborella trichopoda. The sequence goes on along the minus strand of NW_006498549.1, from coordinate 6,793,388 downwards.
ATTTGAGGTGGTTTCTCTCTTAAATCTTATCTTTCTAAAACTTAAAATTTGAGGTGGTTTTTCTCTTTAATTTTTAAGGACATGTAATCTCTAACATGGAGATCATGAATATGAATAAATAAATAAATTTTAAAAACTAAAAATAATAATTATAGTAAGAAAACATTTAGACGGTTGGTTTCCATTATTTTTAAAAACACCTATTTATATCTATCTTTAAGATGGATACTTTACTCTTTCTAGATTGTTTGTGTAGAAATGTGACCCAACACACATGAAACAATTTTGCTTTTTTTAAAGCAGTCTTGCCCTTCCCATTGATGGAATATTAAAGCAGCCTTGCCCTTCCCATTGATGGAATATTGGCCGGCCTATCAATAAGATAGATAACTCATTGCTTATGTCATATGGAAATAAATACATGTCTATTTAGCATATGGATACGAGTGTTAAAAACGAATACTAAAAAAATATTTAGGCAACATTTTATAATATATAAGTTTAGAGAAAATATAAAATGGGGGTAATTATCGTAAATATACATTAATTTAAACTTAATTGGAAAAAATCTCCAAACTTTCGTAATCCTCATCTACATTTTTTTTTCTCATTTTTTACTTTTTTTTGGACCAAATTAACTGTCACGGTAATCGTTTTACCGTGAATAACATTACAGTACTTTAAGTACCGTAATAGTTAGTGCATTATATACCGTACTATAAGTCCCGTACTACTTAGGAAATTTTATACGGTACTTTAAGGACCATAATACTCAAGGAATTTTTTATGGTACTTTATGTACCATAAAACTTAGGGCATTTTATACGGTAGTTTAAACACTGCAATTTCATAGGCATTTTATACGAAAATTTTAATGTCGTAATATCTCGAATGTTTATTACGGTACTCGAACTACTGTAATTATCTCTCACCTTTTCTAAATCCATTTCTTTATCATAAAACCCTATTTTCACGATTTCTTTATTAGCCTCCCCTCTCTCTCATACTCTCATCCATTGCTCATCTTCCTTAGCCTCTCCTCTCCCTCACTCTTATCCATTGCTCATCTTCCTTAGTCTCCTCTCTCTCTCATCCATTGAGCTTATTGTAAGCAACAATAATGAGTGACAACATAGTGGAAATCGTTTTACACTTTCACGGTTTTTTCATTAGGTAATCTAATGATGGACGTATTTCCTATGACGTTGGGAACATAAAGGTTATATTTTTTAGGGGGATCCCATCATTTGACCAAGTAAAGGATTACTTGTCAAATTTATCAAATTATGCCCAAGTTCTATGACTACTAGGTATATTGACTTAAGGTTATCAAGTAACGGTAATATGATACGTATTGATGATATTGATGATGATGACGGCATTACAAATATGATGGAAGAGTTCTTCTCCGATCACTATGTATGTATCAAACAGACATATTGAGTCTGACTCCATTGAATATCAACCACTAACAGTACTTGATAATGGTCCATCAAGATTGGACATGTAAGAAGTTTGTAATGGAATTCATTATTTATTTATTTATCAATATTTTGTTATGGATTTGGATAATTCTCAATTGTTTTTCAAATTTTATTTCGATAGCAGTTCTCGACCAGAGCATGTATCAAATAGATCTATTGAGTCCGACTCCACTGAATATCGACCACCAACAGTGCCTGATAATGGTCCATCATGAATGGTCATGTAAGAAGTTTGCAATGAAATTCATTATTTATTTATTTATCAATATTTTGCTATGGGTTAGGATAATTCTCAATTGTTCTTCAAATTTTATTTCGATAGCAGTTCTCGCCCATAGCACGCATCAAACAGACTGAGTCCGACTCCACTGAATATCGACCACCAACAGTGCCTGATAATGGTCCATCAAGATTGGCCATGTAAGAAGTTGTAATGGAATTCATTAATTTTTTTATTTATAAATATTTTGTTATGTGTTAAGATAATTCTCACTTGTTCTTGATTTTTTTTTTTGACACCAACTTCCGATCAGAGCAATTAGTTCACAGTGAAGGTGCTGCTGGCATAGACGTAGAAGATGAGCATGATTCAAAAATTGAGCGGCATATTGACGACATCAATCAGTTAGAAAGCCCCATTTGGATTAACCGTTACGAAGTTGTACTTCGACAGGGTTAGGATTTTGATGACGTGCAGACATACTGTAATCACCTTATTGATTATGTCATATCACAAAACTTCAATATAAAGTTTATAAAAAGAGATGTGCATGGGCGAGGTGTACTACAGATGGGCGTTCATGGCAAGTGCGCTGTTGGAGGCTTAATACAACAAACTTCTTCAAGGTGAAGAAGTTTGTAAGCAGGTACTCATGTGCTTGTGGAATATGTAGAGTTCATCAGCCGCTTGCCCGAAGCTATTGGGTGGCAAGCAAGATCAAAGACCGTTTAAATGATATGCTCAATCTAAGACCTGGAGATGCGATTAACGTTATACAACGTGATCACTGTGTCATGCTATCTTACCAACAAGCATGACGGGGCAAAGATGTTGCGCAAAAGATAAATAAGGGTTCCCATGTGAAGGCATACGAGGATCTCGCCAAGTACCTAATAAGATCCGAATTACTAACCCTGGAACTGTAACGATTATTCAAATAGATGATCATGATATGTTTGAGCATATATTTATTGGCAATCGTCCATGTTTGTATAATTTTATGTATTGTTGCAGGCCACTTATGAGACTAAATGAGACATTTTTTAAGGGAAGATACAAAGGGATACTATTGGCTGCAGTTGGGGTAGATGCGAATGAAAATATATTTCCTATGGCATATGCAGTTGTTGAGAGTTAAAATACACCAAGTTGTACTTGGTTTCTAGAGCTTTTCAATTAACAGTTTGACTAGAGGTTTGATTTTCCAGCATTGACTATTATCGTCCGAAAAGGTTACAAGCCACAATTGAAAAAGTATTCCAAACTAGTGAACAAGGCTAGTGTATGAATCACCTTGCCGATAACTTCAAACATGGCTATAGAAATTTAGCACTCACAAAGCTTTATTGGAAAGCTACACATGCATTGTCTATATCAGACTTCAATGAATACATGGCAAAGATTAAGAGTGCAAATGCTGAGGCCTATGACTGGATCATGTTACAGCATCCAAAATATTAGGCAAACACATATTTTCAGGGGTGTAGGTACAATCATCTGACATCAAACATCTCTGAATCATATAACCGGTGGATATTAAATGCTCAGGAGAAGCCCCTTATAAAATTCCTTGAATGCCTAAGGGTTAAGCTCATGGAAATATTTTCAAAGAAGATGGCCATGTCCCTGAGAATGGAGCGGCGCATGTCCCGAGAATAGAGCAGCGTGCTTACACCGAAGGCCCAACAAGTAATAGACAAGAAGAGGAATAAATTCATATTCTTTCATTCAGTCATATGGGCACATGATGGTATGTATGAGATTAATGCAGATAAGAAATATGTTGTTAATTTAGAGATACATACACGCATTTGTCGGGTGTGGCAGGTTAGTGCGTTGCCGTACAGTCATGCGATCGCCGCTATAAATCATAGGCATAAAGATGTTCAAAAGTTTTACAATGTTTATTTCACAATTCAAATGTATCGTAGAGCATATTCCCTTCCTTTCAACCCAATGCCTAATACACTAGAGTTGCCAGATGTTGTCTATACAACAGTAATGCCGCCAGCTGCAAGGTGGACCGCGGGTCAACCAAAGAAACGACGTAGACAAACAGAGTACAAAGAGATTATACCTCTTAAGTGTAGACAAAGCGGGATCGTGGGCCATAACCCGAAGACATGTAAATCATGTAAAGAGGTCCTTAGAGCCAGTTCATCTTTTTTTGATATGTCATTTTGTGTCTGAATTTGTAAAGAGGGCGTGCTGATATGACTATTTGATTCAATTAATGAAATATGAAATCTTTTTTTGATATGCCATTTAGATCACCTAAGTTACATTTTTATGTAATGTGGTATATGAGATTGTTTATATAAGAAGACTTAATGTAATGTGGAATGTGATTATTCAATTTTTTTAAAAAAAAATTAAAATAAAATTGAACCAAGCTTTAGAGCATTATGGTAAAAAAATTACCGTAAAAAAATTAACGTAATTAAGCTTTATAGCATTACGGTACTCCAAATACTGTAATTCTCGAAACCGCAAAAAAAGTCTAGAGGTTTCTTCTGGGTACCATAATGTTCTAATGGGGCTTTACGATAGTTTTATTACCATAATACCTATTATGGTAAAAACATTACCGTAATTAAGCTTAATAGCATTACGGTACTCCAAAGACCGTAATGCTCAAAATCCCAAAAATAGTCCTGAGGGTTTTGAAGCATTATGGTATTTTGGGTACTGTAATGCTCTAATGGATTACCGTAATACTTATTACGGTAAAAAAATTACCGTAATTAAGCTTTAGAGTGGTACGGTACTCCAAAGACTGTAATGCTCAAAACCCTCTGGACTTTTTATGGGGTTTTGAGCATTACGGTCTTGGGAGTACCGTAATGCTCTAAAGCTTACTTACAATTATTTTTTTTACCATAATAAGTACTACAGTAATAAAATTACTGTAGAGCCCCATTAGAGCATTACGGTACCCAAAAGACCGTAATGCTCCAAAACCCTCTAGACTTTTCTTTGTGGTGTTGAGCATTATGGTCTTTGGAGTACCGTAATGCTCTAATGAGGCTTTACGGTAATAAAACTATTGTAATACTTATTACAGTAAAACAATTACCGTAATTAAGCTTTAGAGCATTACGGTACTCAAAAGACCGTAATACTCTAAAATCCTAAAAATAATTGGTTGAAAATCTGCATTTGATACCAATGTTTTACATAAGCATATCCTGAACATCTGCATTTAATTGAACACATTGGATGGATTTTTGCTTTCCAATGATTCAAGACAGAGACAACCAATTACCTTGGTGGAGTTGTGCATATCATCCTTGGTGACACATCCAAGCTATCATAGGTTCTCATTCCAATAAGAATATAAGATGCAGAGTAGTGTTATAAAATTATTGAACCAACAAAACACAAATATAAAAAAAAAATACAAATAACACAAAATTTTGATATTTCAACTTTTAATATAGAAACTACTGGCTTCTTTACACAGTATACGCAATATTGGTCTCTTTACAGCAAAAAAATATATTATCATGAACGCTTTCGTCGTACTGGCAACTTTTGACTGTGACAACTGCAATTTTATATTTGAGTCACGCTCCTGCTGTGAGCTCCTCCTCTCCTGTCTAGCCACACGATGACATAACTGCCATCTAGGCTCCTCTAGTTGAACCGGTGTGGAGATGAGTTATGTATTACTTGGTCCATACTGGTGGTATATTATCTTCTATCTCATCATCCAACTCCAATTCCTCAGATGCATCCTCATCCCCTGCCCCTTCTGAGTTATAAATTTTCTGCAATTCTACTGTTTTCCCAACTAGGTCTCAATTTCTTGAATTATAATCTTCACGTATAAGTTGAGCTGCATGGCTGATGTCCCTAGGCTGCATCAAGTCATATGAAAATATGAAAATAAATTATTGAGACTTTTAAAATTAAAATGTTGTGGATAAAATAACAACAGTTCTCAATTACCATTCTATCTTCATCATTAAAACCTCGAGTGCGTATTTAGAAGGACGTTTCCTAAATGGATTATTGATTAGGAGTCTAGTCCTTATCCTGTACCACGCAATGTATTATTGTGTTGGCTTCCCATTGAACATATTTTCATTTACCTGACAAATATAATCTAACCTATTCGTCCACATATCAATTTCACTTCGAAGCTCATCTGCCTAATTGTCAGTCCTCTTCCCCCTTCTCTCCATCCTCTCCCACCACAAGGATCACCTAGTATCGCTTAGTGAAGTTCAAATTGCCGGAGCACATGATCTGACATGTATCCCTCGCAAATGTGTTCACATATGAGGTATATGCAACACAAAGTAGTCTGACAGACAATAAGCTCATAATCTCTATCCTTTTCAATTTCTTCTCCTAAGTCAGAATAATCATCGTATGGAATCCATATGACCAATGACAAAAAAGAGACAACCATACGACTTATGACAAAAAAAGATAAATTTTAAGTTAGATAACCTGCACTAAAATTTAATTAAAATATAAATAAACGATAATTATTCTATACTAATATCATTTATCTGCGCGTTATCAATCTCATATCGCCCCACAAGACTGAAGTTGTGAGCGTTATCCCATTCTCTAGGAGGGGCCCACCTGAGGGATATAGGTTGCCCTGCTCTTATTTCTTTAAGAATTGAGCGCAACAAATTGAAATGCTCATATGCTTAGCACTGAAATGCACGTATAAAAAAATTAGAATTACAACAAAATATCTATCAAACTTTAAGAAAACTATAAAAACATTAATATACTAGCATTACTAGTGAAAGAGTGGCTGATCCATTTAGGTATTGATGACCAGGACAAGCAACTTTGGACAAGCCTCGAATTAGAAAAGCTAGGGCAGCTGCACCCCATGCATACTAACCAGCTACTTCCATATCCTCAAAAAGTTATAAATATATAGTAGGCACCGTACAATTTGTGGAATCTGCAAAGATTATGCAACCAAATAGATATAGGAAGTAGGCATGGGTGTATCGTAAAAGGGTGTTGCGGTTATAGTTATGTGGCAGCCGCTTAAAAATGTTCCTCAACCATGTCAGTCGTATAATAGAATGACTACGACCAGGTGGCAGCTATCCTATCATGCGAACTATATAATCCCCATAATTCTCCACTATCCTCAAAGTTACAGCTACACCAGTGACCTTTAACCGGATAACTTTACATACATCTTCAAGACTAAGCATCATCTCTCCGACGTCTATATTGAAGTGTCCGGTGTTCGTCTCTACGTGCCACCTCTCGATAATAGTAGAGAATGTGCTACGGTCATGGTGAGTCATCGGTACTATGGTGAGAGGATACAATCCTGATCTCCGGACTAAATCGATTTGATCATTGTTTGTTAAAGGCCACAACGAAGCTCCATTAGGCTTCTCATCAACCCTGAGGGAATTTTTTCAATCCTGAAATGGAATTTGTGATTTCAGATACTAAAATAAATAAATTGATTAACTAACATGATAAACAAAAAATATAATTTAAAATAGGTGTACATACATCTCAGATCTTTTAAGATATATTTTCTCTCTGTCTATTCAGCAATGAAGGAATCTCAGCACCTCGAGTGAAGGGTGCATCTTCTGTCATTATCCCTGTTCAAAAAGCCATCATAAACAACATGCTCATGGTAAATAGTCTACTATTAGTCTATCTGACACTTGACCAATGATATCCAAAGTAAAAGAACAAAATAAAAAAGAACTGTTAGTCTATCAGATACCTAACCAAGGATAGACAACAATTTTGCATACTTGCACACCTGATCAAATTTTAGCTAGAATGTTGTTGAACATTCAATTTTTCTTTGGGTCCAATTTAGAAGAACTATATTGATATGCAACATCTTTTAATCAATATGATTTGAAAATGCAGAACTCATTGAAGTCGTTACTATATCATAATTCACATTCAAATTGAGACTCACATTTAAATTATCATATCACTCATTTTATTCAATTTATGAATTAGATGAGTCAATCGCTCTAGTGAAAAAAATTGATCCAGAGGTTGGAATAGAAATATTCTACTTATTAACAAATAAAAAAGATTGTTTGTGTGAATCAAGTAGGTTTAATCACAGTATTTTGCAAACAACTGACTGTACTCTTTTGGTCCAAGTGAATCAAGTAGGTTTAGACACAGCCATTACTAGACAAAACGCATAAAAGAGCTTAAGCCCTAGGTGTAAGTACATATCCTGAATTTGGTTGTCTCAAACGATGAAGATATAAATCCCAACCATTGCATAAATGAAAAATGACTACGAAAAAATTATAATAAAGTACAAAAAAAAAAAACATAATGTTGAACAAGTTCAAAGAAAATAATATTGGAATATAGAAACAATACAATCGATCATCACACGGTAGGCTCGAAATGTGGAATCAAAAAATAAAGATAGAAACTCATTTATACATTTAGAGAAATATTTCTTACCTCAAAGATGTGATGACAGAGATGAGGGAGAGAGACCTGTGAGAGATTGGGCGCTAGTTTGAGAGCCCATACGGTAGAATCAAAACCGTCAAGCCAAATGAGAGCTCTAACGGTAGAGTCAGAACCGTAAAGCCAAAAATCGCTTCAGGTTAGGGTATATAGGTTAGGAAAATATTACAATATTTCGAATGTCGTAATAAAAATTCAACTTCTTATGGTAAAAAGAATATGGTAAAAATAACATTAAGTATTACGGTATATAAAGTACCATAATATTACTTCAACATATTACGGTATTTTAATTACCGTATAACTTGTAATATGTATCACGGTAAAACGACTACCGTGAAGGCTATTTTGGTCCAAAAAAATCCAAAAATGAGGAAAAAGGGTATAGATGAGGTTTACGAAAGTTTGAATTTTTTTTTCCAATTAAACATAAATTAAGGTATATTTGCGATAATTACCTTATGAAATGAGGCCAGTTACCTTTGGTACAAGGTGAGACACTAATCTTGACCATTGGATATGAAATTAGGTGGTTGCAATTATTCTATTGATCAAGCTTAAACTTCAAAAGAAATTTTCTCGACACGTCTATGTTATCAAACTTCACATCGTAAGTAGTTCTGACCACTTTGTATCGAAGGTAAATGGATTGTATACAATCCCATGAGTTTATGTGTACATCTTTTGTGTAATTTTCTATCCTTGTTCTTAAATGAAATTGACTCTTTGCTCATAATGCTTTTTTATACAAAGATAGTACGTACAACAGACAATCATAACTAAATATATTAAACAATCAAGGGAAGACAGACAATTAAGAAAATTGAATTTATTATATTAAGAGAAAAGACCGAGTATAACAACCTATCAAGAAATTGAATTTATTTTTAATCACTAAATACTTTTTACTTTGACAATGGAAGTAGTCCAAAACGTTAAAATACATTCGAAAACAAAGATAGTCTATAATACATGGTGTGGTTTCTATAAGGTTGCAACTTTAAACAATCTAATTAAGGCGCACCTCCAAATTTACTTATAATATATAATTTTGGTGTAAAAAATTCTTGGGATTGTCTGAAAATGTATTTTCATATTTAATTATAAAATTTTAAACTCTAAAAATAGTTAAAATCAATACTTTTAAACGTATGAAAAATCTTAAAAATGGATGGTCTAGGTAATATGTTGCAAGATGCACAATTTCTGAAACTCAAAATGTTTTTATATTCATATATTTCGAGGTCGAGATGATCAACTAGAGGGTTTTTCAACATTAAAACAACATTTTCTGATGAATTTTTGAGGTGCATCTTTAATTCTACATTTTAAGGTTGCAACCTTATATAAACTTTTTCCATAATACATATTAGTGACATTGAAAGTTAGACTAAAGAATATAATAATCATATAATAAAGAGTTATGTTAGGGTACTCATACTGTAAAATAATTTATTATTGTACTCAACAAATTTTAGACACTTATATACTATTGTATTATATATGGAGCGTTTTTTAAGGGTGCATTCTATATAGAGTCGAGGCTCTAAACTAACAAAGTAAAGCACACCTTCAAGTAGTGTCGAGAATTGTGGTTTTAATACTAGAAATCTTTGTGATAGCCTTAAAATATATTTTAATTTTTAATTATAAAAATTAAAACTTCGAAAATAGTGTCGATCGAGCAAATCTATGAAAATCTTGAAAATTGACGGTACAAAAAAGGGTTGCAAGATGCACTATTTCCAAAACTTGAAATCCAATTTTTTCTCATGTCCATGCATCTTGATGTCAAGATAATCAATTCGAGAATATTTACGTATCAAAACAACCTCTTCTAGGTAAATTTTGAGGTAGGCGCTAATTTGATCGTTCGGAGCCTAGGCTCCATAGAAACCTTTTTTTTTTTAATAAGGGTATTTTTAGTCATTAGGAAGGGTGTGACATCATCTATATGGGACGTGACACTACCCACATGGAGTATTAAATGTCACTAGTTTGCTTCATATAGGTGATGTCCCATCCCTTGAGGTTGATGTCATACCCCTCATAATGACCAAAAATATCCCTCTTAAAAAGATGTTCTATGTTCAAAACAAGCGTATATAGGTGTTCAAAATTCTATGATTTCACATCCTAATCTATGTAGCAGTCATACTCGTTTGTTGATTGCAATAATCAAACAATGAAAAATAGGATTATATTAGGACTCTTTATAATCATACAATTAAAACGATACTAATTGCATGATTCGTTATAGACATCCTTGGTACACAGATTTACATGGAGGTGAAGCCTATCACGTGAGATTGATTGCTAAATATTTCAAAATAATGAGGCAAATATGCTACGAGTTGAACATATGACTGCACTCACATAGAATCCAGACCCGTACCCATAAACGTTAGCAAATATCCTACGGTTAAGAAAATTACTTATCTATGGTTTTTTTTGAAAAGTGTGGAACTCTCAATTGGACCTAAAATTAATTTGAGTAAAACCAAGCTCATTGGTATTGGTTGTCAGCAAATGATAGTATCAAGAATGACACATTTATTAGGTTGTGGTGTTGAGCCCTTACTTTGTACTTATTTGATAATTCCCCTAGTGGATTCAAGGCCATCAAGATCAATTTGGGATCCAGTGGTGGAGAGATTTGAGAAGAAACTGGACACTTGAAAAGCTAAAACTCTTTCTATAGGGGGAGGGGGAATATACGTTGATTAAATCCATTGTGTCCAACCTCTATGTATATTTTATGTCCTTATTTAATATGCCAAAAGAAGTTGAGAAACAATTAGAGAGAATTATGAGAAATTTCTTGTAAGAGATGACATAAGAATAAAAAGATTTCATCTGGCGAGTTGGGAAAAAGTTTGTAGACCAATGAAAGAGGGGGAATTGGGTGTTAGGAGACTAAAAAATATAAACTCGACACTTTTAATAAAAGGGTGGTGGATGATCCATACACAACCTGAGTCTTTCTGGGTACTTGTTTTGATAGATAAATGTGGAATGGATTTGAACTTTAGCGCATAATGTGATAATTTTCAAAAATGTTATTTCTGTTGTACTAAGAGTTTGACTAAGAAATTGGAGTCCAAATGATACAAAATTACCACCATTAGAAAGATATGCGAGTCTAATAAAGTGTTTGTTGTTTCCCACTGCCAAAATTCTTTACGAAAATGAAGTTATATTTCAAATTGAGAGGGTATATCACTATTAATTGTTTTCATGGAGTTTTCACTAATACTACTGTGGTCACTGATTTTAACTAACCAAACGAAGTTCCTTTTCGGCAAAAACATAGCCATTTGAAAGATATTTGAATGGGCTAAAATTTGCATGAGAGAATATTTTGAAATTCTTCTTAAATTGAAAGTTATACTTTGATTTATGAGATATGTCACTGTAGATAGCTTTTAAAAAACTCATAATTTATGCCTCTGTCGTTATGGATTTTGAATGACCAACAGGGGTCTATTTTCTTCCAAACCACTTCCATTTGAACGGTTCATGAGTAAGCTTAAATTTACATGTTGAGCACTTTTTGGAATTTCTTCTTGAAGGTGAGTTATGAAGAAAATTTTAAATACTTGTCACTGCCTTTACTACACAACAAATTTCAGATAAAATATCTTCATTCTTTTGAAATTTTGAGGGGCCAAACAAGGTCCAATTGTTTTCAAACTACCCCGATTTGAAAGATAGGTATGTCTAGCGTAAAATTGGTTTTGGAACTATCTTCAAATCCAAATGAATCAAAAGTTACGACCAGATGTCACAGCTTGAAATTGCAGCTGTAACACTCATTCTGTGCTATGAACATTGTTATTTTGTGCTATGAACACTGTTAGTCTGTGATATGGACACCATTATTCTGTGAATCTGATACTGTTAAAATGTGATGTGCCACAACCAAAATATGATATTGCTGCTATCATGATAAGATACTTATATCATCCGAATGATGGTACTGTGCCGCTTATGTATAAAGTGAATGGGTACCTACTATGTAAATGATTGTATCGTGCTGCTTATGTGTTATGTGAATGGGTACCTACTGTGTGAATAATGGTATCGTGCTGCTTATGTGTTATGTGAATGGGTACCTACTGTGTGAATAATGGTATCGTGTTGCTTATGTGTTATGTGAAATGGTACCTATTGTGTGAATGATGGTATCGTTCTGCTTATCTGTTATGTGAATGGGTACCTACTATGTGAACGATGGCACCGTGCTACTCATGTGTTATGTGAATGGGTACTTACTGTGTGAATGATGTTACCGTGCTGCTTATATGTTATGTGAATGGGTACCTACTGTGTGAGTTATGGTACCCTGCTGGTTATGTGATATGTGAATGGGCACCTATTGTGTGAATGATAGTACGGACGGCTAAGATCTTTCGCTAGCTCCCAATAATAGGACGGGAGTCAATATGTGAATGTGAATATTTAGGAGTGTCGCGCCCCCCAGATTTATATGGGTGCTACGTACTGGTTCACCCTTTGGTAGTTGGATATTGTGATAGTGTGACTGTTATGTGATTACTTGAGATGTGAGAGTGACTTGAGATATATGATTACCTGAGTTATGTGACTGATCTGAGATAAGTGTTGGCTTGATGAATAGGGCTAGAGAGTTTGTTGTGTCTGTTGATTTTGTTATGCTCTCTTGTTTGTGTGGATCTACTAAAATTTGATAGATTGCTTGTGTATATGATATCTTACATTTTATATTGTGCCTACTCTATTATGAAAAGCATCATCCTATAATTGTGACATAATTGTGATGCATGACTCTTGTTTTACGAGCATGGCTTAGAACCTTGACTTGTGATGTGTGATAATATTCATAGGCAGGAAAGCATGATATTGTGATCTACGTACTGGGCTTTTTAGCTCATTCCTTTACTTTCACCCTTATAGATTACTCGCTGCAGGTCGAAGATAGGCGGGCAGTGATCGTGTTTGGTGGATTGAAGGCATGCGCTAGACTAGAAGATCTTCTTATTTTTGTAGGTGTCAGCTGACCGTCGGCCGTACTCAGCTGTTTGTGAAGCTTTGAAATTTGATGAATAGGCTTTGGTGCCTTTGATGAATTGTAATATTCTGGATATTGTAGTTATGACTTTTGGAGAATGCATATGGATATGAATAGTTTTAATTTATCCAGTTTTTGTTGTTGTTTCTTGTGGGAGTTGTGCTTTTTCTCGTGGTTGCTTTGATTCTGCAATAATGACACATGTTGATACCACTCCCACCTGAGTGACGTACTCGACCTCCGGTCGCGATTCCGCATTATGTCATCTTCAGGTTTAGGGTGGTAGAGGTCAGGAGGTGGGGTCAAGACAATTATGGTATCAGAGCAGCCAGGATAGGATTCTTGGCCAAAGGAGTTTAAAAGTGTCTTTAGAATAGTTTTGGGTAGATTAGTTACTAAGTGATTGTGTCTTAGATTGAAGATGCTGCGGACGCGAGCCAATAACGCAAGTTCTAGTAATGGAACATCGAGCCCCTCGACGAGTTTGTCAGGACCTTAGGGGCCATGACACAGATGATGAAGAAAGCAATGTCAACCCTATCCACCCTACCCCAGCACATAATGATAGTAACCTGATAGAGAGGTTTAAGAGGCTGGGACCTCCAACTTTCTTTGGGCAGGGAAGTGTAGAGAAAGCAGAGAGATGGCTAATGCAAGTGCAAAATATTTTAGAGTCCTACAATGCTCTGATGATCAAAAATTGAGACTATGTGCCTTCATGTTAGAAGGGGACGCCAAACATTGGTGGCATTTGGTTCAACAGGCTTGGGAAGATGATGAGATAGTACCCACTTGAGAAGGATTTTTAGAGGCCTTCAATGAGAAATATTTCCCTTAATCAATAAAGGAAAAGAATCTGACTTTTGATTAGTATGTGACCAAATTTTCAGAGTTATCCTGATACGTGCTGCATATCATCAACACGGAGGCTAGAAAGGAAAACAAGTTTGAGAGAAGTTTGTGGGCCGATATCAGAGGGAGAGTTTTGTCGGCCAATCTTAGGGCTTTCTCTCAATTGGTGGACTTGGCAAGGAAGGTGGAAAAAGACTGTGATGAATATCGACTAAGGAAAGAGAAGTGAAGGACATGGTCTCCACCCTCTGGGGTCCACGAGAAAAGGAAAGTCAAAGGAATGGCAAGGCCCAAAAACTCCCAGGGCGACATCAAGCAGAGCCAGCTTGTGTTTTGCACCTCTTGCAGGAAGCAGGGCCATGAGGCTTCTGAGAGCTGGCTGAATACCAAGACATATTACAACTGTGGTAAGTAGAGCCACCTGATTAGAGATTGTCCGACATTGAAGGATGAACTCAAACCCAAGACTCAGGGTCGGGTCTTTGCACTCGTCGGGGAAGGAGCTAAAGCCTCGACTTAGGGGAACTAGGAGTGTGTTTTGATTGGAATGTAGAATCTAAAGTTTTGTTAGACCTTGTTTCCTCTTACGATTATTGTAGTACCATATTTTGGCATATCTAATGAAATTTTCACCTTTACTGCCTAATTGTGCTTAAATTGTGTGCAACTGATTTGGGGGATCCTTAGAGATCCTTTTGTATGATAATTGTGTGACACATGGTATGATTGTAGCGAGTGCTACGAGGTTTATTAGGCATGCTTTGAGTATACTGCATGACCCTAGTTGATATTGTGATTATGATTTGTTAGGTGATTACTTTGAGTATACTATAGGGTCTGACCTTGTGATAGTTAGGTGCTTGCTTTGAGCGTATTGCTTGACTTTGTGATTTGTTAGGTGCCTACTTTGAACGTATTGTAGGGCCTGACCTTATGATAGTTAGGTGCTTGCTTTGAGCATATTGTAGGGCTTCACTTTGCGATTTGTTAGGTGCCTACTTTGAGCATATTGTAGGGCCTGACCTTGTGATAGTTAGGTGCATGCTTTGAGCATATTGCAAGGCCTGACTTTGTGATGTGTTAGATGCCTACTTTGAGCGTATTATAGGGCCTGACCTTGTGATAGTTAGATGTCTACTTTGAGTGTATTGCAGGGCCTGACTTTGTGATTTGTTAGGTGCCTACTTTGGGCGTATTGTAGGGCTTGACCTTGTGATAATTAGGTGCCTGCTTTGAGCGTATTGCAGGGCCTGACTTTGTGATTTGTTAGGTGACTACTTTGAACGTATTGCAAGGCCTGACCTTGTGATTTATTAGGTTTCTGCTTTGAGCGTATTGCAGGGCCTGACTTTGTGATTTGTTAGGTGCCTGCTTTGAGCGTATTGCAGGACTTGATATTGTGATTGTATCGATGCACCTACTTTGAGCGTATTGTAGGGCTCGGCTTTGTGATTATGTGGTGCATGATTTGAGCGTATTGCATGACCACAACCGAGATTGTAGGGTGCCAGCTTTTAGGGTATTGCAGGACCTGATACTGCGATTGTATCGTGGTACCTACTTTGAGAGGATTGTAGGTCCCGACTTTGTATTTCTGTGGTGCATGCTTTGAGCGTATTGCATGACCATGACAGAGATTGTAGGGTGTCTGCTTGAGCGTATTGCAAGACCTGATATTGTGATTGTACTTGGGTGCCTACTTTGAGCATACTGTAGGGCCTAACTTTGTGACTGATATTAATAGAAAGCCTGCTCTAGGCTTGTGGCAGGGCCTGACCTTATGATGGATAGTAAGGAGAAGCCTGCTTTGGGCATATTGTAGGGCCTAGTTTTGTGGTTGTGATTATGTGATGTGTGTTTTAAGTGTATTGCATAATTGATGCTTGTAAGGTGTCGCACTGTGAGTATTGTCGGACCTTATTTACAGACTGATACTGATCATCAGCTGGTAGTAGCTAAACTGATGAAATTGCTTAGAGTTGAATGGTTTGACCTATGTTTGTGTGTATGTGAACTTGTTAGCGATGGTTAAATGGATTGATGGAATGTTTGAAATGCTAAGGCATCTGAATTGTTAGTGCATGACCTTGTGTTTGAAATGTGAAGTATAGATTATGTAATGCTGAAGATAAGATGATAGACAGTTGGATGAGACAGTAGTAGATGTGTTGGTGTCCTCCCCCGATTGTTGGATTTCATATGTATGATCTTGGGGACAAAATCCTTTTTAAAAGGAGGATGATGTAAGGACCCCAATTTTCCTGGACGTAGACACTCACAGCAGTAGGGAGGCCTAGCGTCATCTGTGAAAGGAGCCTAGTGGCGGCTGTGAAGGGAGAGAGCGATAGCGCTGGCTGTGGAGTGATGGGGTAATGTCGTGCGTAAATTGGCATCCCTGCGCGCGAATGGAAGTATCTTCGCAAGCGCAAGAGGCAGTGTTGTGAGTGTAGCACCGTGAGGAACATCGTCGTGTGGAGCATCATCGTGTGGAGCATCGTCGTGTGGAGCCTCGCTGTGAGAAGCATCGCCGTGTGGAGCATCGTCGTGTGGAGCCTCGCCATGTGGAGCATCGCTGCCTGGGCTAATGCCGAGCGTGAAGACGAAGGAGTATCGCCACGCATGTAAGGGAGTATTACTACACACGTAAGAGGCTATCGCCACGCGCGTTGAGGGCGCGGGTTGAGGAGCACGTGGCCGTGCACGAGTGGTGCATAGTAGTCTAGGGAGTTTCTTCTCTCTCATGTTTCTTCTCTCTCCCCTTGTGTGCCAAGTGGCAAAGGCTTGTTGTACCCACAATGATGCTTGTCCCCCATTCTTGCCCTCTCTCTCTCTTCTTGCATACTAGTTGTTAATTGTGTGATGCCACTTGTCCCATACTGCCACCACTTGTCCATTGCATGCTACCACCATATGGAGTATTTATACACCCCACCACCCATGAAATGAGGTTTCTGGCTTTCTCACGTACGTTCACCTCTCATCCCTTGGTCATTTGAGCTCTCCAAACCTTGCTCCTTAAGCTTGGACCTTAGCCTTTGGAGCTGGGCAGTCAAGGTGAAGTTGGAGGAAGACTTTGGAGTTTCATTTGCAGTAGGTAAGTGGATATAGCTTCCATGTTTCCTACTTTTGTTTGCTGCATGCTATTTAGATTATCAAAGTGTGAAATCCAACAATGAATGTGGATGTGATGGTAAATATGTGTGTGAATGTATGACATTGAGATATGGTTGGAATGTGCTCTGTATTTTCCAGAACTGTGACTCTTATTCGTGTGATAGGCAGAGTAATGAAAATATTTATGATGGTTATGAAATTTGTGGGAAAGAACCCATGTGAGTCTATTTTAAGATAAAAAAGACTTTGTTTTAATATCTATTTTAGTTTGGATGTTATTAGTCATTTTCTGAAGTATGCCAAAACTATGAAATTGAATTCAAGGGAATTTACATACTTTTGTGATGGACTTTTGACTAAAAAAAAGATATCTAATTGGTCTCAAATCTCCGCCATTTGAAAGGTCTATGAATCTAATTTGAGGTTGGTATGTATGACTAGCTGAAATTCTTGATAGCTTGGAAGATATGGCTCCTTCTATGCATGTATGTCACTGTTAGGAGACTGTGATAATTTTTAAGAATGTTCCTTTTGTTATACTGAGAGTTTGACTAAGAAAATGGAGTCCAAATGACACAAAATTACCGCCATTGGAAAGATATGCGAGTCTAGTAAAATGTTTGTTTTTTCCCACTGCCAAAATTCTTTACGAAAATGAAGTTATGTTTCAAATTGAGAGGGTAAATCACTGTCAACTATTTTCCTGGATTTTTCACTAATACTATTGTAGTTACTTATTTTAGCTAACCAAACGAAGTTAATTTTCAACCAAACTACTACCATTTGAAAGATATTTGAATGGGCTAAAATTTGCATATTTAGAAACTATTTTGAAATTATTTTTGGATTGAAAGTCATACTTTGATTTATGAAGATATGTCACTGTGGACAGCATTTATAAACCTCAGAATTTATGTCTTTGTCACCATGGATTTTGAATAACCAAAAGGAGTCCATTTTCTTTCAAACTACTTCCATTTGAACGGTTCATGAGTAAGCTTAAATTCACATGTTGAGCACTTTTTGGAATTTCTTCTTGATTATGAGTTATAAAGGAAAATTTAAAGATATGACACTGCCTTCACTGCACAGCAGATTTCAGAAAAAATATCTTCATTGTTGTGAACTTTTGAGGGGCCAAACAACGTTTAATTGTTTTCAAACTACCCCGATTTGAAATATAGGTGTGTCTAGTGTAAAATTTGTTTAGGAACCATCTTTAAATTCCAAATGAATCAAAATTTATGACCCAATTTACGACTAGATGTCACAGCTTGAAATTGTAGCTGTAACACTCATTCTGTGATATGAACACTGTTATTATGTGATATGAACACTGTTATTCTGTGATATGGACACCGTTATTCTGTGAATCTGATACTATTAAAATGTGATGTGCCACTACCAAAATGTGATATTGCTGTTATCATAATGAGATACTAATATCATCTGAATGCAGGTACCTTGCTGCTTATGTATTATGTGAATGGGTACCTACTGTGTGAATGATGGTATCGTGCTGCTTATGTGTTATGTGAATGGGTACCTACTGCGTGAATGATGGTACCATGCTACTTATATGTTATGTGAATGGGTACCTACTGTTTGAATAATGAAACTGTGCTGCTTATGTGTTATGTGAATGGGTAATTACTGTGTGAATGATGGTACTGTGCTGCTTGTACGTTATATGAATAGGTACCTACTGTGTGAATGATGGTACCGTGCTGCTCAGGTGTTATGTGAATAGGTACCTACTGTGTGAATGATGGTACTGTGTTGCTTATGTATTATGTGAATGGGTACCTACTGTGTGAGTTATGGTACCCTGCTGGTTATGTGATATGTGAATGGGCACCTATTGTGTGAATGATGGTACTGACAGCTAAGATCTTTCGCTAGCTCCCAATAATAGGACGGGAGTCAATATGTGAATGTGAATATTTGGGAGTGTAGAGCCCCCCAGATTTATACGGGTGCTACGTAATGGTTCACCCTTTGGTAGTTGGATATTGTGATAGTGTGACTGTTATGTGATTACTTGAGATGTGAAATTGACCTGAGATATATGATTACCTGAGTTATGTGACTGATCTGAGATAAGTGTTTGGCTTGATGAATAGGGCTAGAGAGTTTGTTGTGTCTGTTGATTTTGTTATGCTCTCTTGTTTGTGTGGATCTACTAAAATCTGATAGATTGCTTGTGTATATGATATCTTACATCTTATATTGTGCCTGCTCTACTATGAAAAGCATCATCCTATAATTGTGACATAATTGGGATGCATGACTCTTGTTTTACGAGCATGGCTTAGAACCTTGACTTGTGATGTGTGATAATATTCATAGACAGGAAAGCATGATATTATGATCTACATACTGGGCTTTGTAGCTCATTCCTTTGCTTTCACCCTTATAGATTAGTCGCTGCAGGTCGAAGATAGGCGGGCAGTGATCGTGTTTGGTGGATTGAAGGCATGCGCTAGACTAGAAGATCTTCTTGTTTTTGTAGGTGTCAGCTGACCGTCGGCCGTACTCAGCTGTTTGTGAAGCTTTGAAATTTGATGAATAGGCTTTGGTGCCTTTGATGAATTGTAATATTCTGGATATTGTAGTTATGACTTTTGGAGAATGCATATGGATATGAATAGTTTTAATTTATCCAGCTTTTGTTGTTGTTTCTTATGGGAGTTGTGCTTTTTCTCGTGGTTGCTTTGATTCTACAGTTATGACACGTGGTTATGCCACTCCCACCTAAGTGACGTACGCGACCTCCGGTTGTGATCCTGCACTCTGTTGCCCTCCGATTTAAGATGGTGGGGTCGTGATACGACGGGTCTAATGTATTTAGTTCTGATAATCTATCGACCATCAAGATGCAAAAAAAAAAAAAACATGAAAAGCAAATAAATACTTGCCGTTTTTGTTGATTTTCCACTGAGCATCAAGATGCAAAAAAAAAAAAAAGTAAGAAAAGCAAATACAGATTTGTCAGTTTTGCTGATCTTCCACATAGCATAAAAGAAAGCATGAAATTAAATAATTTCTTTTCCATTTTTGCTAATCTTCTACCAAGCATCAAGATGCAAAAAACAAATGCACGAAAACCAAAAAAAAACTTGTCATTGTAGCTGATCTTATACTGAGCATCAAGATACAAAAAAAAAAAAGTACAAAAATCAAATAAAAAATTACCATGTTTGCTTATCAAAGATCTAGTTTGGAAGACAAATAGGGCTTGACATGCCGCAGGGAAGAGATAGAGAGTTGGGTTTCTGTGGTTGACGCTTTGAATACAGAGAGGGAGGGAGCTCAAAGATTCAACACGTCAGCCGAGCAGTAGTAGGGTTTTTGTTTGGGAAGGGAATTGGGGATTTAGGATTTGGCAATAAAAAAACCTTTAAACATGATGGTTTAAGTTTGCTTAATTAGGGTTAAATTATAGTTAGTTACGTTATAGTTTAGTTAGATAATTATGTTTTAAAGTATATAATATTATTTTAATTGAATGTAAATATATATATATATAAATTAACATTTAATTACAAAATATAATTGTGATCATTGGATCGGTCTAGATTCAATCTGGGCCGTAGGGCTCACATTGTTCCATGAGCCCATG
>NW_006498549.1:6758653-6771389 GCF_000471905.2 Amborella trichopoda | reverse complement strand
AACTAACTGGTCCGGATCGGGTACAGGGAAGATCCACCAATATCCGTACCCATACTCAAAAATTTTCAAGTATGCATTGTTGGACCGGGACCCTATCCACTTGTCCAAATTTGGATCCATACCCAAACTTGGGGTATACCCTCAGGTTCCAGGTCAGGTACGGGTCCATTGCCAGCCCTACTATGTGATTGTGTGATAGCTTCCATGCCACCCATTTGAGCCGCCACTTCAAAGTCGCCTCTTCCAAGTAGTGTCTTGAATGAGAGATGACACATTAGGCTGTGAGAAAAGAGAGAGAATGAAGAATGAAAAGAGAGAAAAGAAAAATGTGATAGGTTGAAGATGAACAAAAAAGGTAAAATAAAATAAAAGCCACATATCGATGACCATAATGGTTCGTTTGGGACCTGGATACACAAATCTTGGAAGCCTGGGTATGCAGATTCTATGTAAAACTTTGTTTTAGCAACAATGCTAGCTTCTAGTATATAATAAATCCCCTATTTGGCTCTATTAGGTTGAAAACTAGGTTTTGACAGTTCGATATTAAACTAGTTAAGCCATTTATTTTATAGGTGGATAATTGAATATTAAATAGTAAAATATGACCAATAAAAATGATTTCTTTTAAATAAGATATCCACCATATGATAAACAAACAAATTAGACAGTTCAGATCTTATTTTGTAGATCATTTTAAAGTCGATTTTTTACCTCTCTCTCTCTCTCTGGCAAGGCATTGTCTGTTGATTGCAGCCAAAAAAACAATTATTGAGCTCTGGAAAAAACAATAGATTACATAATGTTTGATACTTTAATAAGGAATTAAAACTTCAAGTAACAGCTAAACATGCTTTTGTAAAAGTCCCCATTTCCCACTGCTTCTAAATTCTGAATTTAATGAAATAACCACATACATCATGCATCTTGACGTGATCTTAAGAAGTCATGAAAAACAGTCCAACAGGAGCAAACACTTGAAGCTATTCGATGACAACAATGAAATTGAAGTACAATGGCATATAGCCACTAATTTTAATCCATTAAAGCTATTTAATCCACTAATTTATTGTTATCATCACATTGCTGGTGAATTATCAAGAACTTAATTATCAGGAACTGGAAAAATAACGTACTCCTGGTGAATTTCATTAATATCGGTCAAATTATTCAGTGCTCTTAATTTCCCAACTTGCCACATCAATGCAAACAAATGGGTCCACCAGATCAATGAAGTATGGTTACTCCATCTTCCATACCACCAATTCAGAAGAATACAGAACTTGTAACAAAAGAGAGTACTCAACATTGACAAAGTAATCAGAAAGCCATTTCCAATGCATACCCAATCATGTCACTCATATACATTCCACCAGAACCGGCCATACACATTCATCCATTCACAAGGCATTGCATACACTTTCAACCGTAATGGAAAAATCATTTTCAGTGCATATCCAATCAAGCCACTCGTATATATTCAACCATGACCTGAAATATACATTCATCCATTCACAATGCATTTCATACACACTCAACTGTAATCAGAAAGCCATTTCCAAGGCATACCCAATCATGCCACTCATATATATTCAACCATGATGTGCAATATACATTCATCCATTCACAAGGCATGGCATACGCATTCAACCACAATAAAAATTCCTTTCAAAATGCATAACCAATCAAGCCACTCATATATATTCAACAAGAGTTTAGAGAAACGATGAACCTAAACAAAACCGGCTGGTTCGGATTGAGAACAGGTGGGGCTGGTCTATTTATGCCAAAAGATCAGGAATCCGCCTGTTCCCACTATGATCCAGCTGGTTCTAGCTGATTCTTTGACAAACTAGCCGGTTTTGTCAGAGAATTGGCCCCACCTATTATTTTTAAATTTTGTTCGTTATTTTTTTGTTCTCTAATTATTATTATTTTTATTATCCAGTTTACTCAATCGAATCGCAGATCCGCAGAACCGGACTAGTTTTCCAAATGGGCAATGTAGATCATCGATCTGTTCTTTTAAACTTTGTATTCAATCATCACCTGCATTACGTTGTGCACGAAAGCTCTAAATCCGATGGGTTGATTTTTGGCAAATAAAGTACGAAAAAAAGAATCGACAAAAAAACAAGCAACAAGCAACAAATTTAAAGTAGAAAATAAATAAAAGAAAAGGAACACCGGGATTTACGTGGTTCGTTACAGATGTGACTACATCCACGGGTGAAGACGATCGATGTGTTTCACTAAATCACAGAAAGAAAATTACAAAACAACTTACTTGAGAGATCCAGAGACACAATCGGCCTTCTTCTATACAATTTTCTCTCTGTGCAAAACCCCAAAGTGTTCTTCTATTTTTTTCTATTCATTTTCTCTCTCTACAATAAATCTCAATAAGAGAGAACAAACCCAAAAGTGCACCTACGTATAACTTCCTTTTTCCACAAATGCTTTCTCTCTCTATAAAAGTATCTTTATATAAAGAGAATAAAGCCTCAAAGACAAACCAATCTCAATTTTCTTAACTTTATCAACAATGAACTTTATCCCTATCTACTTGTGGATCTGAGGCTCTATCATAATCTAAACAAGACTTATCCATAAACTTAGATCCTAAATAACAGGTTCTACCCAAATAAATAGGAAATCAATTCCTTAAAATTAGGAATTCAAGAATTCAAGATAAATATCAACAAATTTCCACCTTAGCATGAATTCTAAAAGAAATTATTATTGACCGTCTTCTCCACACGCACCCTCATAGGCGCTTACCTTAGCAATACATTTGTCAAGTCCAAGCTTAGCTTGAACTTTTGTAATGGAACCGGCTTTGTCAATATATCTGTAACATTCTTCTTGATGTCAATCTTCAGTAACAAGATATCATCTTCAGCTATGATCTCACGAATAAAATGGTGTCTGGCATCAATATGCTTCGTCCTTGCATGATACACTTGGTTCTTCGCCAAATGTATTGTACTCTGATTGTCACAATAAATAACAGTCTCATCATGTCGTAAGCCCAAATCGCTTACAAGCCCTTTCAGCCAAATGGCTTCGTTTACTGCCTCAGTAACAACCATGTATTCTGCTTCAGTCGTAAACAATGCAACCACATTTGTAGCATTGACCTCCAACTAACTGGAGTTCCTGCAAGTGTAAACACATAACCTATAATAGATCTCCTACAGTCCAAATCACCTGCAAAGTCAGAATCAACGTAACCAAAAACCTTGTTACCAAACTTGTTATCTCTATCAAACAGCAGACCCATATCTGATGGACCCCTTAGGTAACGTAGAATCCATTTTACCGCATGTCAATGCTCCTTTCTTGGATTAGCCATATACTTGCTAACAACACTAACGACATGTGAAATATCTTGACAAGTGCAAACCATTGCATACACAAGGATTCCAACTGCACTCGCATAGTGACATGTATTCCTTTTCAACATCTGAACATGGAGATAATGCTGTCAACAATCTGAAATGTACAGCAAGAAGAGCACCCACGGGCTTTGAATTTTCATCCCAAATATAACGAAGACATTCTCAACGTACTCATTTTGAAATAGCCACAATTTGCCCAACTTTCAATCTCTATGAATCTCTATACCCAAAATTTTCTTTGCTGAACCTAAATCTTTCATTTCAAATTCTCTAGCAAGCTGAATCTTCAATTTACTGATTTATAAAGAATTTTCGCAACAATAAGCATATCATCCACATAAAGTAATAAATCAATAAATGAACCTTTAGTAAATTTCTTAAAATAAACATAATTATCATACTAACTTCTGAAATACTGGTGTCCAATCATGAATGTATCAAAACGTTTGTACCACTGCTTAGAAGACTGCTTTAGGCCGTACAACGACTTCTTCAACTTGCAGACATGGTCATCCTTTCCTTTAACAACAAACCCTCCTAGCTGAGTTATATAAATTTGTTCTTTTAACTCTCAATGAAGGAATGTCGTCTTAACTTCAAGCTGCCCTAACTCCAAATCAAACAATACAACCATGGTTAGTAAAACCCGAATAGAAATGTGTTTCACAACTGGAGAGAAATCTCATTATAATCAACACATTCTTTTTGCAACCAAACATGCTTTAAATCGATCACCACCAGTCTCCGGAGATCCATCTTTTTTTTTATAAACTCATTTACAACCAATGACTCTCTTGCCTTTAGTCAATTTCACGAGATCCCGAGTACAATTCTTTTGAAGAGATTTTATTTCTTCATCCATGGCTTCACTCCACCTGCACTACCACTATCTTGTGTAGCTTCCTTGAAAGTGGATAGCTCTTAGCTTGTTGCAGCCAATGCATAAGCTACCATATCCTCACCACATGACTGGTTTTTTTGTTCTCTTTCCGTTTCCAAACTAAGACTCTTCCTCAAGTGGAGTAGACTCAACGACCTCCTTATGGTCAACATCTTCCTCCACTCTCTCACAGGGAATTTATGGTACATAATTTGAAGTATTTTATGGAATTGTCAACTCCACCTCAACTGCATCACTACTGTTGTAATTTTCCTTTTATGCATCATTCTGAATGTGCTATAATATGGCAGATTCATCAAACTTAACATCACAACTGATAATAAACTTAGGTGACTTAGGATCTGGGCACCCCATTCTATAGCCTTTAATGCCATTTGCTTAACAAAGGACATTACACTTCTTTGACCTTGGACTCAACTTATCCTCTTTTACGTGAATATAAGCAGGACAACTAAAAACTCTTAAATGAGAATAAGCGATAGGTTTACTAGACCATACTTCTTTTGGCGTTTTGTAATCAACTGTTGTAGATGGTGACTTGCTGACAAGGTAACATGCCCTATTGATCGCCTTAGCTCAAAAGTCCTTTGACAAACCAGCATTACTCAACATGTTGCGAGCCTTCTCTAGAAGTGTCATGTTCATGAGTTCAGCAACTCCATTCTGTTGCGGCGTCTTCGGAGTGGTGAAGTGACGAACAATTCCTTCGCTCTTGTAAAAAATCACAAACTCTGCTGAAGTGTATTATCCACCATTATCAGTCCTCAAGTACTTGACCTTCTTTCCAGTTGTCTTTTGACCATTCCTTTCCACTTCTTGAATGTGTTAAATACATAAGTCTTTTCTTCAATGTGTAAATCCATACCTTTTAGATAAATCATCTATGAAGGAAACAGCGTATAGAGATTCGCCTTTTGAGACAATCTATGCAAGGCCCCAAACATCTGAATAAATATAGTCAAGAATACCTTTTGTGGTATGTTCTGAAGTACGAAACTGCACCCTACACTGCTTACCATAAACACAGTGCTTATAGAAGTCCAACTTACACTTTTTTACGCCATTGATCATTTTGCGTTTGCTAAGTTTCACTAAACCTCTCTCACCCATGTGGCCCAATCGAATATGCCACAACTGAGCTAAGTCCAAATCGCCATCATCATATACAAAAATTGTTGATCTATCTGTGATAGTATTCCCAAGTAGCACGTATAAATTCGGTCAGATCTTCTTGCCCTTCATCACAACCAGAGTACCCTTAAGAATCTTCAATACTCTACCTTCTCCAACAAATTTGCAGCCATTGGAGTCTAAGATACCCAGAGAAATAAGATTTTTCTTCAAATTTGGAACGTGCCTAACATCAGTGAAGGTTCTGACAACTCCATCATACATCTTGATAGCAATTGTCCCAACACTAATGGTCTTGCAAGCTGCAACATTCCCCATCAAAACTGATCCACCATCAATGCTCTTATATGTGTGAACCAATCTCGATGACACATATGATAGGATCATCCTGAATAAAAAACCCACGAGTCTTTAGAGTTGTCACAATTTGTCGAGATCGACAACACATTCTCTGTTCCACTCACCAAACTTCCATCAACAATGGTGTGACAAGATGCTCATACTAATGAGGTAGTGAGGATAACAAAAT
Organism: Amborella trichopoda; assembly: GCF_000471905.2. Next base: position 6,765,427 of record NW_006498549.1, on the reverse strand, counting down.
TATAGCCTTAGCCTCATCATCCATTTTAACACCAATATTCAATAAATCATAAATAATTTTATTTAAATAATTTAGGTATTCAAGGACATATGTACCTTCATTCATTCGTAAGGTGCATAATTTTTGCTTAAAAAACAATCGATTTATAAGGGACTTCGTCATATAAAAACTCTCAAGCTTCGACCAAAGACTTGATGCCAAATCCTCATTGACGATATTAAATAGTACTTCACTCGATAAGCACAATCGAATAATGCTCATAGCCCTCGGATATAAGTCTTCCCAGTCCTCATCAGACATGAATTCTGGTGTCTTCGACTTTCCTTTTAGAACTTTACGTAAACCTTGTTGCATTAGCAAATCCGGAACATTGATTTGCCAAATTCCAAAATTATTTTTGCTATCAAATTTCTCCACTTCGAATTTTACATTTGAAACTTTTACCACCATACCGACAACCCCAATCCGAGCTCTGATACACTTGTTTTGCGCGAAAGCTCTAAACCCCTGATTTTTGGCAAATAAAGTAATCGACAAAAAACCAAGCAAAAAGCAACAAATTTAAAGTAGGAAATAAATAAAAGAACACCAGGATTTATGTGATTCGTCACAGATGTGACTGCATTCACGGGCAAAGACGATCAATGATTTTCACTAAAACAAAGAAAAAAAATTACAAAGCAACTTACTTGAGAGAACCAGAGACACAATCTTCCACAAAGCCTTCTTCTACACAATTTTTTCCCTCTGCAAAACCTTCAAAGTTTCTTTTTATTTTTGCTCTATGTATTTTCTCTCTCTACAATATATCTCAATAAGAGAAAACTAACTCAAAACTGCACCCACATATGGCTTACTTTTTCCACACATGCTTTCTCTCTCTAGAAAGCATCTTTATATAAAGCTAATAAAGCCCCAAAGACAAGTACGTCAAATAATCTCAATTTTTCCAACTTTACCAAAAATGAACTTTATCCATATCTACTTGTGGACATATGGCTCTATCCTAATCTAAGTAAGACTTACCCATAAAGTTAGATCGTAAATAATAGGCTCTACCCAAATAACTAAGAAACCTAAATTAAAAGAAATCAATCGTTTAAAATTAGGGGTTCAAGAATTCAAGTTAAATATCAACACAATATATATTATACGACCTGAAAATCATAATAGGTACATTACATATAAGTCGAAAATAAAAATATCTACAAAGAAACATAAAAAACTAGAACGAACTCCAAGGGGAGCCACACACATAAGTCATAAGTCTTATAAAATTAAACTGGGGAACATGGGAATGGTCAGGCAACAATCATGTATCATTAAATCTCCTTACTCACAGTCAAGAAAAATTTACACTTGCTAAGATCAGTAGTGAGGTGTTCCTATATGGCTAGTTGAATATCTGCCACATCATCTCAAATTATACAACACAAGTCCTACCAGGAGGGCATCCTGATATCAACCTACATCCTCATGATTTTGTAATAAAATAGTTTTTTTGCAAAATTTATTATATGGCTCTTGATACAAAATATATAAAAAGAGTCAACAAATGAATACCTTAAAGAACTCTATCCAAACAATTGGATATGATATACCCATGTTTCATTTCGGATCCATGATATACCTATGCTTCATTTGGGATCCATCTAAACCCAATGTTATTCTAGAGGTCCTTAACGACACTATTAGTGTTCGTGCGTGTTCTTTAACTACTGCGTATGAGGTTTGACCCAAGCTTTGAATTTAAGGGAAAATATCTCCATATAATTTAGTTTTAAGTTTCATTTCACAATAGACTCAAAGTTTTCAAAGATATCTTGGGGTATAAAAATTGTAGATTTTATTTCTTCTAACCCCCAGAGCTAATTTAAACATGTTTTTTTAGGCCAAACAAATCTAAAAAGATATAACTTTTTTAAAACCATCCTTCCAAACTTCTAGAGAGAAAGAAGGAATTCATGGAGGTGAGAGGTTATCGGGAGGAGAGAGAGAGAGAGAAGGAATTTATGGAGGTGAGAGGTTACAGGGAGGAGAGAGAGAAAGGCATTTGGAAAAACACGGAAGGAGAGAGAGACACACACACATGAAGAAAGAGAAAGAGAGAAGTTTGAGATATATAAGTGAAGAGAGAGAAATGATTGGGTTTAGAACGAATATATCTATCTCACATTTGTTTAGGTTAAAAAATAGGTTTAAAGTGGTCAAGGGGTTAGAAGATATTTTTTGAAACCTTAGGTTTATGAATAAATGAAACCTAAAAAAAAGAGACATGGAGATATTTTCCCTTGCATTAAACTTCCTCTGGATAGCATCCGATGCCTCTTTCATGAATCCACTCTTTGATTTCTTTCTCAAATTTACCAGCTCTTTGAGTAAGGCCATGAGTAGGCGAACCATCAGTTGGTTCCAAGTGATTTTATTTTAGCCCGGTGGATTCCTGTTGGCTTACTTCATTTAAATCCGTTCCTTATCAACAATTGCAATGCACAAATCCATACTTTCAAGGTTGTTGATCATGAAATATTGCATACATGAATCAACATAAACTTTGAGAGAAGAGAATCATATCAAACTATTCATTAATAATAAAAAAGTGGCAGACCCGGATTTAATGGAAAAAGTTCATATAGAGCCGAGGCTCTAAACAATCAAATTAGAGTTCACTTCAAAAATTTCACTAGAGGTTGTTTTGATGCCCAAATATCCTTAAATTGATCATCTCGGCATTAAGATGCATGGACATGAGAAAACATAGATTTCAAGTTTTGGAAATAGTGCATCTTGTAACGTATTCTTGGACCGTCAATTTTCAAGATTTTCAAATTTTTATAGATATACTCGATCTACTCTATTTTTAAAACTTTAAATTTTATAATTAAAGATGAAACTATATTTTAAAGCTATCACAAATATTTCAAGTATTGAAACCAAATTTCTTGACACTATTTGAAGGTACATTGTATTTTAATTGTTTAGAGCGTTAGCTCTACACAACTTGCGCCCAAATTTACTTCAACAATAGTGAACTAGTTAACAATATTTCTGTTATGTCATTTCAACACTTAAATATATAAAGTGCAATGTAAAATCTAATAGATTAAAGAGAAACATAAATCGAAGAATTCATCTCAGCACGATAATCATACCACATTTTTTCTTCTCATATTCGGGTGGTTTTGGGATTTCTCTTTCACGCTCTGGTTGTTTATGGTTTGTCGTATTCAAGATTAGAATTAAGAACAAGAGTTGAATTCTAATCCCCTTGCAAAGAAATATTTTCATTAAGATAAAACAAACACAAATCCAATCCTATTCCATGATGAGAAAAGAAAGAAATAAAGAAAGAACAAAGATATATCAAATAAAAACCAAACATATTCCATGATGCAATAGAGACAAATAATACAATAAATACCAAAATAAGTCAAGTTTTTCAGTTGAAGTAGGACCCACATTTGCATCGGCTTTCAAGAAAAGAAAGAATCACAAAATGGTGTTTTTTTTTTGGGACTAGAAAAGTGTAAAGATTAAAAGAAATTAAAAGTTATGGAATCACATACGCTTGGGACCTAAATTATTCTCCCAAATTTCAAAATGGATAATAAATAAATGAATTAATGCACAATAACATACTTCATACTGTTTCTTTTCATTATTTCATTCATTATGGCTTTACTCATTGAACGAATAAACCAATGAGTAAATCATAGCCATTACGAATGAAATAATGAAAGGAATTAATATGAAGTAATAATAATGTATGGAACCTTCACCCTTGGACAACTTAGTTTATCTAGCATATTTGAAAAAAGAGAAATAAAGGACCATAACCAAAAGAAAAAATGAGAATCAATAAATAACAACTAGAATTAACAGTAACTGAAAATAAATAACAAACCATTGATTGCATACTTTCCCAGCTTTATATCTTCTAAACTTTTAAAAATAAATATCAAACAAAGGAACGAATAAGAAAACAACTCGAAAGAACAAATAAATCAATGATAGAACAATATCCAGAAGCACTAACCCCATTACCCCACACAAATGGTTTTTTTTTTAAAAGCTACCCAGAAAGACTGTAACAGCCATTAATAAACATTACAGTGATTGTGTGGACTCTCTCTCCAACTAGATTTTGAGATTGAAAGAATTTGTACATTTATAGAGAGAGTATTTAGATCAAAGAATCCACAAATTGTTTATTAGTGGTTGTTTAGTAAAGAAGTCCCCAAAAATCTTGAAAAAACCACCATAAATCTCATAGATCAGCCAAATGCCATAAATAAATAAATTGCGTAAATTATCCAAAAAATAGTAAGAAAATGACTTCAGATCTCCAAAAATCTCAAAGATCAAAGAACCCACAAAACCGTACAGAGATAAATACAAAGAACCCATAAACTAGTAGTGCGTGCTTCTAAAGACCTAGTATTGTAAAGTTCGAGGGGGGGGAGGCGGGGGGGAGGGGGGGGGAGGAGAATTGAATATATTTAATTGATAAATTTGATGGGACTGACAAGGAATTTACGTATTGGTATCATGGGATGAGTCATCAGAGGAAGGCTGGTCAATATCTCTATGAGAGATAGGTATTTGGTGGCGAGTGGGTGAGCTATTTGAAGATGCATGGTTGGTGAGAATAGAAGGTAGCTCGCGATTAATTAAGGAGCAGTGTGGGATGATAAACTTTTGAACGTTGTGATATACCCTAAGCCGTTCGATTTGACTATGTTTGAAGTGATTGTCATCTCCTTGTACTAAAGAAAAATGATGCAGTGATATCATGTCAGAGATGCGGGTAAAGTTTTCTACTAGTTGCCAACCTAACATTGTAAGAAAATACATCAAGGATAAGACTCGATAAGATAACTCCTAACATGTTATGATAAGATAATATTTGTTCTTTGTAGTTGTAACAAATCTCTTTGGTGGGGGGTGGGGGCAGCGGGGGGTTGAATATATTTAATTGATGAATTTGGTGAGACCGACAAGGAATTGGCATATTGGTATCATGGGATGAGTCATCAGAGGAAGGCTGGTCAGTATCTATCTGAGAATAGGTATTTGGTGGCGAGTGGTGAGCTATTTGAAGATATAGGGTTGGTGAGAAATGAAGGTAGCTCGCGATTAATTAAGGAGTAGTCGGGGATGATAAACTTTTGAACTTTGTGATATACCCTAAGCTGTTTGATTTCACATCAAATGGCTTTAAGTGGTTGTTGTCTCCTTGTACCAAAGAAAAATGATGCAGTGATATCATGACAGAGATGCTAGTAAAGGTTTCTACTAGTTGCCAACCTAACATTGTAAAAAAATACATCCAAGATAAGACTCGATAAGATAACTCCTAACGTCTTATGCAGATAACTCCGAACAGGTTATGATAAGATAAGTTTGTTCTTTGCAGTTGTAACAAATCTTTTTGGTGTAGCTGTATCAAATCCCTCTTTTGCAGGCAATACTGCATACGTACACATCCCAACACTTGTATAAGTATATGAGATTTCCTCCCTAAAGATGTAAATTGAAATATATTTTTCATTATTTATCAAACATAACCCTCACCCTTTTCATCTAGGCTTGGGACCAACAATGGTAGAGTTAAATGATCTATCCCAAAAAAACAAAAAAAAAATGTGCATGGAGGGAGTCAATATCGAGTCACATGGTATATTTCCCATTCTAATGAAGAATCTCAATATAACTAGCGGAGAACAACTTTGCATGAGACAAAATTGGCACATACATGGGCCAAGATCTCTAGGCATCAAACCTTTGTAACTTTATGAGAAAATAAAGGTTGATCGCTTCATAGAAGAGAGTATGAGGTACTAGAAGTACAATATACTACTCAACGACTCCCATCTTACCAAATTTCCAAACTCCAAAGTGCATAGAATTGAAAAACAAGGTCCCCACATGATCAAAATCCCCCTCCATATCAATAGACCTACTTTCCTGTTGGGTACCTTGAGCAGACTAAGTATTCTCAGAGACAACAAGTTGAAACCATAAAGCAAGTATTCGGTAATTATCTTAAAGAAAATAGTTTATATACGAGTAAGGTGCACCTAAAAAACCCACTAAAAAAGTTTGTTTCTATGCTGGAAAACCCTCAAATCAATCATCTCTACCTCAAGATTCCTAGACATGAAAAAAAGGGGATTTTTAGTACTAAAAATACCTCATCTTCTGACATTAACTAGACCGTCCATTTTCAGGATTTTCAAGTGTTATAGATCTGTTTGATCGACATCATTTTTTGGAATTTTAAATTTCACGATTAGGGGCAACAATAATTTTTCATATCATCGCAAGGCTTTGCGGCACCGAAACTGCATTTTCGGCATAGTTTTGAGGTACACCTTACTTCACTAGTATAAGGTTGGCACCTTATACAAACCTTACTCTCATTTGAAAGGATACTTTTGCAAACATTGTACAGTTAATAACATGACTTCTTTTCTAAAAATAAATGATACCATAAAACTTAATAGGAATGAAACTTAAGACCTCATGGTGTTACACCCTGCCACCTTAAGACTACATATGCCCTGGGCCCAATCTCAACAACATGATTCAATAATAGAAGTTAGGATCCAACCAGCTTATAACACATTCAATAGGCCATCTGGGACTTTAGGTATAAATTTTTCTCATTTTACCCATGTTTGATCCTATTTTTGTTGAACAATCGCAACATGTCATGATCTCCTTATTTTTACATGTTTAGTTTTGTTATATATATATATATATATATATATA
>NW_006498549.1:6729800-6757763 GCF_000471905.2 Amborella trichopoda | reverse complement strand
CCTTTTGGCTAAGATCATTATGTTCTTATCAGTTTACATTTTTTTTTCTTTTCTAAAGAAAAATGCTATAGGTAGGAACCTGACAGTCATTTCTCCATAGGATGTTCATAACAAGTAAATTTGTGGTACTCATATGGGCCTTTGGGCTTCATTGAACTAGTGAAAAAAGTTGTTAGTTTTGGAGAATTGATATGTATATTTCATTGACCCAAAGGGGATTTATATATTACAGATACATGTTAAATATGATCCCTTGATTATCGAGATTTTACAGGATATATGTCTTTCCTAGTTGTAAATCCCCGAATTGTAAGGATTTACAATTTGAAAAATGAAAATGTCTAACACTCTCCCTCAAGTTGGAGCGTGAATATCAAGAACACCTAACTTGAGAATCAAACAATTGAATCGGTCACGACCAAGAGCTTTAGTGAATGCATCAGCAAGCTACAGTGTTGTTGGAATGTAAGAGGTCCGTAGAACTCCATTTTGGATCTTTTCTTGAATGTAGTGACAATCAATCTCAATGTGTTTTTTCCGTTCATGAAACAAAGGATTGGCAACAATGTATAATGCAGCTTGATTGTCACAATAAAGAACAACATGTGGTGAGTGGGAACTCCTAAGTCATGCAGGAGTGAGCGTAACCAGGTGATCTCACAGCTAGCAGTAGCTATAACTCAGTATTCGGCCTCAGCGGAAGACCGACAAACAATATGTTGCTTCTTGATTTTTCAATATATGAGAGAATGACCAAGAAGAACACAATATCCAGTGGTAGAGCGGCGGGGATCAGGGTAACTTACCCAATCAGAGTCATAAAAAACTTGAAACTGAAGAGGGTTATCTGAGGGAAAAAATAAATCTTGTCCCGATGCAAGTTTTAAGTACTGAACAAGGCATAGAGGTACTTCATAATGCGGCTGCCGTGGTTGACTCATATACTGACTGAGAATATGAACAACATAAATGATGTCTAGTCTAGTAAGAGTCAGGTAAATGAGACAACCCACAAGGCGACAGTACCTGGTAGGATCAGAAATGAGTTTCTCCATGATCATGACGTAGTTTGAGATTTTGCTCCATGGGGAAGTGAACAGGTTGGGCACCAAGGAGACTCATTTCTTCAATTATCTCAAGAGGATATTTGCGTTGTGAGATACATAAACCATTTTTAGATCGTGCCACTTCAAGACCAAGGAAATATTTGAGAGGGTCAAGATCTTTCAAGTGGAAACACCGATGTAAGAAGGATTTGAGGGACTGTATAACATGTAAATTGATGCATGTAACAATAATGTCATCGACCTAAACCAAAACTATCAAAAAACCATTATGACGATTGCGAGTAAACAAGGAATAATCCACTTTAGATTGGGTAAAGCTAGCATTAAGAAGGGCCGATGAGAACTTTGCAAACCACTGACGGGGTGCCTGCTTGAGTCCATCTATAGATTTGTGTAACCGGCAATCCAAGTCGCCGTGAAGAAATACATTCAACACATCTAATTGGTGCAACGTCCAATTATGAACTGAAGCAATGGTTAATAAACAGTGAATAGTGACCAACTTTGCAACTGGTGCAAAGGTCTCAGGGTACTCCAACCCTTCATGTTGGGTATAACCTTGGCAACAATGTGGGCCTTGTGGCGTTCAACGGTACCATCTGATCGGTACTTGACTTTATATACCCACTTACATCCAATGGGAGTTTTCCCATGAGGTAAAGTTGTAAGGGTCTCAGTATGATTCTTCTCAGGTGCCTGAAGCTCACATTGCATTGCCTCTTGTCATTTTGGGTTTTGCATTGCCTGGGAATAGGAGGTAGATTTCTGAATAGAAGAGACGGCTAAGACAAATCTTCCATGAGAGGGAGACAAGTATTCATAAGAAATGAAATAGGACAGGGGATGATGTGTACCTTTGGTGGAACCAGTGCCAAAAGAAGATGTGGAAGCAGCTCCAAGCTTGACGTGCGAGCAGTGAAAGCCTCTCAAATAGGAATGTGGTTGAGAAGCTCGTTGAGAACGTCGAATGGGCGAGTTAGAGATTGGTGTTGGGATAAAAGTGGATGGGGTGTCATGGGATTGGTCTTATGGAGGAGAAATAGGGGAATTGGGTGGGGAAGTGATGGGATCGGTAGAGTTTGAGCCATCATGTAAATCAAAGGGTGGTGAGTCATCGGGTATTGGTAAGGGTAAAATGACAGAGGAATTGGTGGACGAGAGATTTTGATAAGGGAAAATGTTCTCATGAAATACTACATCACGAGAAGTGAAAATAGAATTGATGGAAAGGTCAAGAAGATGATAACCCTTTTGAACATGGGGATACCGAATGAAGACACATATGCTAGTGCGATGGTCGAACTTATCCCGATTTGAAGCAATGGTCGAATCGTAACAAAGGCAACCAAAAACTCGCAAATGGGAGTAAGATGGATGTTTATTAAATAATACTTCAAACGGGGATTTATTCGATAATAAAGGTGTTGGTGACCAGATTATTAAATATGTGGCAGTAAGAATGCAATCTTCCCAAAAGATAAGAGGAAGATTACTTTGAAAGTACAAAGCATGTGTCATTTCAGGTACGTGGCGATGTTTGCATTCGGCAACACCATTTTGTTGCGGTGTGTAAACACAACTATGTTGATAGGTGACCCCATGTTCTTTAAAAAATTGTTGAATAGTACGAGAAAAGAACGCAGATCCATTATCTGTCCTTATGTGTTTAATAATGCATTGAAAATGAGTATTACAAATGCAAAAAAATATTTTAATAAAGATGGAGTCTCAAATTTGTTTTGCATAAGAAATACCCAAGTGGAACGAGAAAAATCATCAACAAGAGTTAAAAAATAATGAGCTCCACAATGGGAAGGAGCGGAATAACCTCCCCAAATATCACAATGAATCAAATCAAAATATACAGTAGATAAAATAGAATTCGAAACGAAAGGTAATCTTGTTTGTTTAGCTAAAGGACAAACATCACAATGACTAAGATTGAAAACAAAGATCCCATCAGCAATCTTGGCTAACAAATTCAAACGAATAGAAGAAACATGTTCTAAACGTTTATACCATAAATCATAACCAACTAAAATGGACGAAAGAGTAGTACGAGTTAGTGGAGGAGCTTCAAAATAGTAGAGGTCACCAAGCTAGTTAGTTGTTCCAATCGTCGTCTTCTGATACAGGTCCTGAAAAATGCACATATCAAGAAAAAACATCACTGAATAGGGATAGAATGTAGTAAGTTTGCTGATGAAAAGTAAATTGAATCCAAAAGAAGGAACACACGATACTTGATGTAAGCAAAGTGTAGGTGTTAAAAAAAACATAACCAATATGAGTTACTGAAGCAAAGGAGTCATTTAGAAGTTTGACAAGTGCTATGTGAGAAACATGCGTAGATGAATGAAACAAAAACATGTCAAAAATCATGTGATCAGAAGCTCCTGTGTCTACAATCCAAGTATGGAGAGGAATGGAAGATGGAGAGGATGTGGAGTTACCTGCACAGTTGACCATTGGTTATACATTACCTTCAGTAAGCATAGAGAGCAAGCGACGATATTGATCCTGTGTAAATTGGGGGCTACTTTGACTTGAAATTACAGCAACAGTGTTTTTCTCGTTTATTGTAGGCTTAGAAGATGTCCCTTTGTACGGTTGGTGTAATCGATGGCCTGGTGGATAACCGTAAAGAACATAACAGTTGTCGATGGTGTGGCCTATCTAGCCACAATGATCACATTTGGGTCGCTGTTTGAGATGACCTTTTGCTTTGTCTGTATTGTTGAAAGGATGTTGGGGCTGGCAATTTGTAGGAGGTGTAGCAGTGTTGACTACAAAGGCAGCAGCATCTTCTGAGAGAATTGTTTTTGTAGCCACCTGCCGTTGCTTTTCTTCTTGAAGAAGAAGATAATAAGCTCTATTGACATTAGGAAGAGGGTTCATGAGAAGGATCTAGCCTCAAAATGGGTGATAAGATTCATGGAGTCTCATGAGAAATTGAATTAATCTATCATATTGTAAATAGTCATGTGAAGCCTTGGAGGACCCACAAGAACAAGGTGGAAGAGGGGTATAAGAAGCAAGTTCTTCCCAAAGAGATTTAAGTTTGGTGTAATAAAGTGAAATGGTGGAAGAACTTTGAGAAACAAGTGTCAGATCCCGTCATAACTTGAAGAGACGATGTGCATTGTTTTGATAAAGTGATTTCAGATCATCCCACATGCCTTGAGCAGTGGTTTCATAGGAAATACTATAAGCAATCTCTTTATTGACTGAATTTTGGATCCAGGATCGGACCATGTCATTACATCTTTTCCATAAAAGATGTAGAGGAAGAGATAGGAGGTATGATTAGAGAACCATCTACAAAAGAGAGCTTGTTTTTGGCACTCAAAGTAGTGGTCATAGCTCGACTCCATTGTGGATAATTCTCACCTTCAAGGATGTGAGAGACAAAAATATTGTTAGGATTATAATTGTTGGTCAAATGAAAGGGGTTAGTGAAATCAATAATAGAGGAAGAGAAGCTATTACCATTTGTCATAGTGTTCCCATCAAGGATGACATTGATGGAGTCTGTAGAAAGCGGAGGTATTTGGTTGTCCATGGCAATGGCAACGAATAGGAAAATTTGACAGAATTGTGTCAATGGAATATAGGTAGCAGGGAATTTACGGGCTTCTTCCTAGAAAGTGGAACTACGTCAATGTTAGAGAAAAAGGGACGGAACTGTGTCAATTTTAGAGAAAATAAAATAGAAAACCAAGTGCTTCAAAAACCACCTAAAGGGAAAATCTGCGTGAAGAAGTTGATAGTGGTTTTATAAGAAGCTTAATTTGATGGGAAACCAGAAACCAATGATTTTAAAAAAAAAAAAAGAGACCCAAATGAGAAACTGGTTTCCACTTGAAGGAATGAAGCACAATGAATAGTAGGCTTTATGGGTTTATAAGCGATAGAAACTTATCAGAATACCTGAAACAAGGGATCGAAAAACCACCCCAAATAACCAAATGTCAAAACCACCGTAAAATTGATGATTGTGGTTTTTCAAGAGCCTGGAGTTGATCACAGAGCCTCTAAAATCGAGGTCCCCTCTAGTGAGGCAGAGCTCGAACTATCTCCTTCACCACAAATGGCTCCCAGAAGCAGCGGAAAGGCTCTTCCAAAAGGGTCCTTCACGGGTTTGTGAAGTGGCCTAAAGTTGTTCGTATTCAAAGGCAAAGAAGAATCCTTAAGCAGAGGCTAAAGGTCCCTCCAGCTTTGAATCAGTTTACAAAGACATTGAATAAGAACCTTGCTACGAACCTTTTTAAGATGCTTCTGAAGTATGGGCCTGAGGACAAAGCTACCAAGAAGGAAAGGTTTTTGAAAGGTATTTTGAAAAGGGCTCAAGCTGAGGAGAGAGAAATTGCAGAAGGAAAGTTTCTGGCCATAGGCTCTAATACCATGTTAGCTTTGGAGAATCGATATCTATATTTCATTGACGCAAAGGGGATTTATATATTACATATACATGCTAAATATGATCCTTTGATTATTGAGATTTTACAGGATATATGTCTTTCCTAGTTGTAAATCCCTAAATTGTAGGGATTTACAATTTGAAAAATGAAAATGTCTAACAAACGCAAAATACATTTCAACATGGTTATGCTTGCTTAAAACAAATATATATGAAATATATCACAGCTGAAAAGCCTATTGAGGCCAAACACAATTTATGTAAATTGTCATCCAAAATATGAGATTGTCGCAATTACTTATAACCATCTAATATAAAATTTGATTGCTCGGGTGCGTTACAAAGTTTGAAAAGTTTCTTTTAAACTTTCATCTTGGATAATAGAATAAGTGTAACCACCTAATTTCACATCTAATAGTCAAGATTAATTGTGACCATCGTGTATAAAAGATAAGTGGTCTCATTTGTATGCATTTCCATAACATATTGACAACCTACCATCCCAAAAGCCCTTTCGGGCTCTAATATTTTCCATTTCACTTAAATAAAAAAAGCAATGTGTTAGAATAAAGAGACCACAATGGATTAAGATTATTCAATTGAAAAAAAAGCAATAAAATGGAAAAAATTTGTATAAAAGTTCCTATTTAACGTGTAAATTGATTAAACTTCAATAAATTAAATCATGTTATTTACTTAATGGAAAAAGTTTATATAAGGTTGCAACCTTAAAATGTAGAATTAAAGATGCACTTCAAAAATCCATCGAAAAGGCTTGTTTTAATTTTGAAAAACCATCTAATTGATCATCTCGACATTGAGACATATGAATATGAAAAAAAAAACAGATTTTGAGTCCCAAAAATAGTGCATTTTGTGACACATTATCTAGACCGTCCATTTTCAAGATTTTCATATGTTTATAGATCAACTTGAGTTTAAGCATTTTTTGAATTTAAAATTGTTTAATTAGATATGAAAATAGTTTTTAAAATAATCCTAAAAATACTTTACCCCAAAATTACATGCTATGATAAAATTTGTAGGTGTGTTCTTGAAGGTTCCAACCTTATAAAAACCACACCCTTAATTATATATATAGATATCCTATTTTAGTAGAAACTAATACATGAACCAATGCCAAAAGTCAAGGCATAACTATGAAGTGAAATATCTTACACTAGTTTGACAAAGGGTTAAATCCCAATCATAATATCAGATTATACTAACTAGCTTTAGTGGGACAATCTAATCAAAAGTTGCCCGTCTAGCTCAGTTGGTAGAGCGCAAGGCTCTTAACCTTGTGGTCGTGGGTTCGAGCCCCACGGTGGGCGAAAGGTTTTTTACCATCCTATTTTTTTTTTTCCGCCATTTTCGTTCTAATATTAGAAATATTTATTGGGGAAACGTTTATGTAAGGTTGCAATAGAATCATAGAGATGCACCTCAAAAATATTGTTTTAATGTTGAAAAAACCCTCTAATTGATCATCTCGACATCGGTATGAATATGAAAAAAAAAAAAAATTTTGAGTCCTCGAAATAGTGCATCTTACAATACATTATCTAGACCGTCCATTTTACATGTTATGATAGAATTTTAAGGCATGCCTTAATTGGATTGTTTCAGGTTGCAACCTTATAGAAACCGCACCCATATTTATGGTGGCCTGAAAATTTATTTTTATCCACAATATTTTTATCTCTAATAATAAAATTTAAGTTAAAAAATAGCATAGATCTATAAATATTTGAAAATTTTGAAAATTAACAGTCTTTACAATATACGGTCCAAAGGTATAAAACATCGATATTAAAGATGGATGCAAATAGGTAGTCCATCTAAAAAAATTGTAACTAACGATTTAAATGTTTTTTTAATATAATTATTCTCTAAAACTTACAATCAAATTATATTTAAAAAAATATAGGTAATGCCAAGCCCGCATTTCTACATTTTACGGGCTTGCCGCATGCTAACCATGTCCATAATACATTATAAAATGCACTATTTTCAATACTTGAAAACTTTTTATCATCATCTTCATACATCTTGGGGTTGAGATGATCGAATTGAGCATTTTTCAGGATCGAAATAACTTTTTTTTAATGAATTTTTTAGATGTGTCTTAATTTGATTGTTTAAAGCCTCGCACTTATATAAGCCTTTTTTTTATTTGATTATCAATTTTTAGATAAATTTTCCTCGGCTTCAATCTTTATTTAAAAGGATTATATACAATGAGACTTTTTACTTTTGATGCATGGAGATCGCAATTACTTCAACCATCTTAGATGAAATCTGATTGCTTGGGTGTGTTACAAAGTTCGAGAAAATTTCTTTTGAAGTTTGTGCTTGGTCAATGAATTTAACGTAACCATCAAATTTCATATCTAATGTTCAAGATTAATTGTAACCACCTTGTACCAGAGATAAATAATCTCATTGTATACTTTTCCTTTAAATTTTATCTACAAATTGAGATTTCAAAATAAATTTTTCGAACTTTGTAACGCACCCTAGCAATCAGATTTCACATCATATGGTTGTAGTAATTGTGACCTCCATGCATCAAAAATAAATGGTCTCATTATATACAATCCCTTTCTTCTTCTTTTTTTCTTTTTTTTTTTTATCCGAAATTTTGGATCCATCTAAACATCACGACATGATTATTAATTTAAAAAATTTAAATTTAAGTTTAAGTTCTTAAATATTAGATTTTTCTTTAAAGTTAAAGTCTTTGTTCAATCGTAGGACTTCTTTTTCACACAAAGTAGGATTTGATTTTTTTTTTTCCAGGGTTAGTCGCTAAGTTCACGAAGTTCACCCTAAAAATGACTCTGAGATTGTGTTTTGCCAGAGGGAGTGTATGTTTATGCGAGACCATAAAATCTTTGGCATGAAGTAATAGGTGCAGGATCTTAAGTGAAAAAACACCCGAACTTTTGTTAATATCTATTTTTATATGGTATTAAAAAAACTGTACTCGTATTTTGAATTTGGGAAAAGTTTATATAGAGCCGAGGCTCTAAACAATCAACTTTGAGCCTACTCAAAAATTTCACTAGAAAAGGTTGTTTTAATGCCCAAATATCTTCAAATTGATCATCTTGACATCAAGATGCATGGACATGAGAAAAAAATGGATTTCAAGTTTTAGACATAGTGTATTTTGTAACGCAATTTTGCACCGTCAATTTTCAAGATTTTCAAGATTTCATAACTCTATCGATCTACACTATTTTTTAAGCTTTAAATTTTATGAATAAATATGAAAATATATTTTAAAGCTATCACAAATATTTTCAATAATGAAACCACATTTGTCGATACTATTTGAAGGTAGGCTCTAATTTGATTGTTTAGAGCCTAGTCTCTATACAAACCGCACCTTTTGAATTTTACGCTCAATTCTCTTTTTCTTAAATTTGTTTTTTCAAAGTAACCATCGGGTCAGAACTCGAAGTTCTAACCTGAATTTGTACGCTCAATTCCCCTTCCGTCTCTTTTTCTTTTTTTCTTTTTATTTATTTATTTATATTTTTTGTATTTATTTATTTTATTCACGTTACTCTATTCTACAACTCCAACTTCTAACCCATTTTGTGTGAAAAACAAAAACAGGTCTGAGCATAGAGTTAATTGTGAACTGGTCTTCCTCACCCAATCTCTTACATAACTTTTGGTTTTTTTTTTTGTCAAAACCAGAACATGAAGTTTTGATCGGTCTTAATAAATACTCGAATTTTTTTTGAATGACCGATCATATCTCAAACTTCCAACCCAATTTTTACCATAAATTTTTTTAAAAAAAAGATTGGGTTTGTTGTGACGATCCTAAGTGGCTTAAGGGCCTAACTTTCCGCATTTCCATCACCCAAGGGTTATGGGGCATATTGATTAGGTACCTAACATTTGGTATGGTTCGAACTATGAACATTTAAAAAAAGTTAAAAATTCAAGAAAAAGGGACATAATTGTAATTCAAAATATTGAAGAAAATTTGTAAATACTTAAAACAACAAAAAAAAAAATTTACATTAAGGTTGAGGCCTTAAAACAATCAAATTAAAGCGCACCTCAAAAGTTCACTAAAAGAGTTTGTTTCGATATTTAAAACACTTAAAGTGATCATCTCGACCTCGAGATGTATAGAGGTAAAAAGAAATGGATTTCAAATATGTGAAATAATTTACCTTGTAATGCATTATTTAGGCCATCCATTTTCAAGTGTTTATAGATCAGCTCGATCTACACTATTTCTAAAGCTTTAAATTTTATAACTACGAATAAAAATGAGTTTTCAGCCCCTAACAAAGATTTTTGCTACTGAGGATTATCTTTCAACACTATTCAAAAGCACACCTTATTTTGATTGTTTAGGGTCTCAACCTCATACAAACCACACCCAAAATAAATTATAAAAACTTCCCTAAAAATATGTCCAAAACACCTTTAAAACAAATACAAAGGTCTTTTTTTTAGGTAGGTAAAAAAAAGAATATTTCAATCAGGACTTGTCATAGTGAAAAGTTCTATGGCGTGAATCCCTAGTAACGAATGCAATTTGGGACTACGTCAATAAAACACTCATCAGTTTATGTCAAAAATATCCAAATTATATATAAAAGAATTCATAGAATATACCCAGATTTTTTACAATTTCTTTTTTGGGCTTGTTTGGACAAGAGGAAATTAAGAATCTTAGATATTTGAAATTCAAGAAAATCTATTGATTTTTCAAAAAATTTTGTCATGGATTCCTCAAATCTCTTGTTTGGATAAACTATACAAAACTCATGGATTCCTTACAATCACTTTCATGTGCATTGTTTCCCAATAAAACTTGATACAATTTCTCTTTCTAAAATTTTTATATTCTTTCTCTCTCTATAACTCAAATTTTGAGATAGAGTATCTATAAAAAATTTGAGAGAGTTTCTCTCTCTAAAATTTGATATGGTATCTCTCTTCAAAATTTAATAAACTTTCTATCCAAAATTTAAAATTTGAAATTGTCTATCTAAAAATTTTGAGATAATTTCTCTCTCAAAAATTTATAGGTGTTTTACTCTCTCTAAAATTTAATATAGTGTATCTTTCTAAAATTTTAAGATACTATCTCTCTAAGACTTAAAACTTGACATAGGTCCTCTCTTCAATAATTTTGAGATAGTTTCTCTCTCTAAAATATGATAGAGTTTTTTTCTCAAATTTTAAGATACTTTATCTTTTTAAAAGCTAAAATGTTATATAGTTTCTTTTTAAAAATTTTGCGATAGTTTCTTTTTCTAAAAAAATTTATGTACTTTCTCTCTCTAAAATTTGATACTATTACTCTCTTAAATTTTAAGATGCTTTCTCTCTCTAAAACTTCAAGTTTAAGATAGTTTCTCTCTCTAAAGTGTTGAGATAGTTTCTTTCTTTAAAAATTTCAGGTACTCTCTCTCTAAAATTTTATACCTACCAAATGATCCCTATGTTTCAGGTCGAGGGAGCCAATGAGTGAAATTCATAGGCCTTGGAAATGCAAAAAAACATGTTTTGGTGTGAAAATGAAACAATGAAAAAGTAAGTTTTGTTTCCATAATTTTGATTTTTTTGATTTTAAGGATCTTAGTCATTAAGTAATCCAAACAGTAGATTTTGACAATATCCAAGATATTAAAAATCCATGTACCTAAACAATAAATTTTTTTTGAAATTTCTTCATGTATCCCGAGTTGTATGATAACTCGGCCTTGCCTTGTTGTATGAGTCCGACTTGACTCGGGTGCGTCCATAACACTCTTAAAGGGGAGATCACGACTGTGCCTTTAGTGATTGGTCGTTCAGGAACTTGAACATGGATGATGACTTTAGTGATTTTGGACTTGGAGAAGTTAGGGGGCGATTTTTTTGTATCAAAGTCTTAAAAATATCTTAGGGTGAAGAAAAAGTATGTGTGATGTACTATTTGAAATCCAACTGTGTGAATATGAAGGAAAAAAAAACAAGGAAAAAGCTCGAGATCCCAGTGTTCTACGTCAAGTTGCACAAAATATTTGACAAATTGGTTTACTAAAGACAAAGTACCAAAAAAAAATGTTGGGACAGTAGCAACTTTTGAGGTCTTAAAAGATTTAAATTCAACAATCTCGAAGTCAAGCTTCTCTCAACCCAAAAGAATAATACAAATAAAAATATGTACATATATTTTTTAAGTCCCTATCTCTACTAAAAAGGGACATCTTCTTTTTAAATATAAACTTATAAAGAATAATAAATTAAAATAATAAATTAAACTCTATCTCTCCTTTACCTCTTAAAAAACAAATCTAACACATCCAAATCAATCCAACCATGCTAATTCTTATTCATATCCATATATTTTTAAAATAACTAAACTCCCAGTTCTGCTCAAATAAAATAAAACAATAATTAGAAAACTAAAAAGCCAAATAATATATTTTCTAAGCCCTAAAACATATAAAAATAATAAATGTTAAAAAATATTATTTTTATTTGCATCATAGAGGGGTGTGCTCACACTTGTTCAATGATCCAACAATTAATAACGATTGGATGATGATGGTTGGAAACCCAACAATCACTTGTCTTGTGAACAATCCCATTAACAGCCACCATTCACACTTTAAGAGTGATTTTTACTCATCTTCTTAAAGGAAAAAATTTATATAAGGATGCTACTTTATAATGTAGAACTACGGATGCCCCTCAAAAATCCATCAGAAAGGTAGCTTTAATGTTGAAAAACCTTTTGATTGAACTTCTCGACATCGAGATGTATCACTGAAAAATAAAACGATTTAAGTCTCAGAAATAGTGCATTTTACAACATATTATCTACGCTGTCCATTTTCAAGATTTTCATATGTTTATCGATCTACTTGATTTTAACCATTTTTTAAATTAAAATTTTATAATTAAATATAAAAATAGATTTTGAGATAATCCTAAGAACATTTTACATCAAAATTATATACCATGATAAAATTTGAAGGTACATCTTACCTCTACACCGACGGATGCATCCGTATGCCAACTGCACCCCTTCTTAAACTACCTTTTAACTAATTCAAATTCTCTCACTCCGTCTCTTAATATTTTTTTTACTATCTTTACCTCTCTAAAAACACAAAAATGAGTCACTTTCTCTCTCTAAATTCGGTAACTCTAGCACAATATAGACGTGCTTATACTATGTAAAATTTGGCGAATATTATTTAATGATTTTCTGTTTTTAGATATCCCGATGATTGATGTGCTCAGGTTACCTTTATTGCATACTATTATTCTATAGTAATTAGGCAAATTACAGTCTTGATAGAACGCTTAGCATGGTTGTAAACCGAAAAGTCCTTAATAGTTTCTTTCCTTATTTATTATTACATATTCCGGCCTTCGTTCACCCTACACCAAAATTTTCAACACAGAAAGAGGGATTTGACATTGGAGTTTGGACCAGCCGATTTGAAATGGGCGTTTGGACCAGCCAAGCTATTGGGACTTACTGGATCTCGGCTGTCCAAATCTAATTGTGAACTAGGGAGGAGGCCTTACTATTCTGAATATGTACCAATCTTCCCTATTTTGGTTTTCCAATTCCCTATAAACTTGTGGGGGATCAGTTTGCTTTCTTTTCCGGTAGAGAACATATGATTTGCTTTGCCCATGTTGTGCATCTTCAACCTACCTTCCTGTCAAAATATATTTTCCCAGCCATCCATCTCCAGACCAGAATGGTTTCTTCACAGTATATATTCTTCAAATCTCTTTATCTCATCTTCATGGAAGGCCCCATTCATCCCTTCATTCAGTGCATAATCTCGAACTAAGTAGCATTAGAATACTTCGGGAGCTACTGATACGATCTTAGTGAAATTCAAATGTCTCAATTCCCCAGCGATCGAACCAAAGACTCGAATTCCTTTTGGATTTAACAACTGCTGCATTGCATCATAATATCATATTATTATACTATTGTTACGTTTGAGTACTTGCAAGTTGTCTTTGTTCTCGTCCTAAGGGCTTTGAATCTTGAACATGTGGAATGCAAGGAAAAGAACATCTTGCACAACACATGGATCTTGAACTATGCACAAGCTCAGATTCAAAGAGAAGAACATGAACAAGTGTGGTTTGTATTTAGTATTTTATTTTATTTTATTTTATTACAAATTGGATCAAATTAAAACTCTGGACATCCACATGCACCCAAAAAAAAAAAACAAACTGTAAAAAAAAAATTAACTATAATACCCGTCAAATACTCATTAATACTTTTGCTCATTTATTTTTTATATTTTTTAGGTCTGCCTAAGTGTAGCCTGCACACCTTCAAAATTTATTATCTACCCAATCTATACAAAAAGAGAGTTTTAAATTAAAACGCTATTATACACTCATGTCTATTTTCACCCCTTCTAATATGAACACAGAAAGGTGCTTGTGCACCAGCTGTACCATCTCAAATTGGACGCAACAAGGAGTTTTGTGTCTCATGACCAAGAGTCATGCAGTGGAGCATGGTTTCAAAACAGTTTCATACTCAAAACGTTTTGCAAGAACTTTTCCCCTACAATCGTCCTGACCCATAAGAGCAAAATCTACTTGTTTATCATCATGAGTAGTTGTCCATTGAAACAGGGGTTCAATGGAAGCAGCTATGAACCAACCAAAGATGATATGGAAGGTCTGTTAACCTAGCCCATGGGAATGGTACGGATTGTAGTCCATTGAAGGTGTCCAAAGGGACTGACAACATTTGAGTTATATGAAACCTCCCCTATAAAATGGGGCCCTCTATTTGTAACTTTCTTTTCCCCATATGCTACCTTAGATCAAATCCAGAAACAATATGGTTGTCCTCTTTGGCTATAATGCCGAGCGTTCCTTTTATGTTCCAAGTTTGTGTGAATCTTTGTAGAGGACAGACTCATTAAGGTCTTCTTCCATAGAAAATCCCAATGAGAGGGCCGCCCAAAATTTTGAACTCCCAAAGACCTTTTCTTGTGGAAGGAGCTTTGACCTTGGTAAGATCCCAATGAGAGGCCCCCCAAAATTTTGAACTCACATGGACCTTCTCTTGTGGAAGGAGCTTTGACCTTGCCATCTTCCATTACCACTATGTAGGTTTTTGCCAGAAATCTTAGTGAGCTGGATCCCCTCTCAACCATTTCTCAAAAAACTTTCGCTCACTTCCATGGATTCAGGTCCAGAGGTTCAGGCGGTGGGTCTTGAGGTTGCTCATCCGGAACCACCATTGTCACTTACAACTAATATTAGAAGTCATGGGAAAAGGGAGGTGGAGGGAGAGGAGGATTGTGCAATGACGAAAGATGGTAGGGATGGAGAACGGTAGGCATTGAGGGAAGGGAAAGAGGAAAGGCGAAAGGGGGGGAGCAAGCTTCCTCAAGCTCCAGGGTTCAGTTTTACCTGAATCCGTCTCCAGTTGCCCACCACTGCAGCCACAGTAAAACACTTCCCAATAATAAATAGTTAAAGTAGCTGTAAAACTTGAAATGAAGCACGGCACAGAGATGCTCACTGCTCACAACTGAAAGACTGACCTTGAGGAGATCCTCATTTGGAGTTTTCAGACGTTCAGTACTGGTTTTTATTTGGGTAGTTTAGAGGTAAAACTCATGTCTCGAATGTGCTGCAGGACCCCTAATGCCCTATCCGCTGATCCAAGTGCCAATATCTTCTGTTCTTAGATTCATCTACAAGTCCCCATTGAGATGTGGCTGATGGAATAAAAGAGCAAGAGGGTAAGAGGATACTGTGCCATGTCAAAGGGGACCTATGAAGGGAAAAGGTGCACATTCAGATGCATCATGTCACATCAATTATATAAAAATACCTAGCCAAAAAAATACAAATCAAAACTATAGAAAAAAGAGGAAGAATGAGTAAGGACACAAAGACATGCACATAAATCATCTTTCTGAAATTACATAATTCATCATTCACAGTGATTATATAAAGCTGTCACAGTATTCAGCATTATACCAACAATGGAACTTTCAGTTTTTCTTTCAGGTAAAATGGCATGATCGATTTGTCATTCTTTCGTCTCTAATGCCAACTCAAACTACTGTGTCTCGCTAACAGTAATTCGTAATTTAGTCAACATAGTTGCGGCTGCCGACTCCCTTGCTTCTTGTGGAGTGCTTTTCAACTCACCACGCTCGCAAAATTCAAAGTCCACTCCATGAATCATTACGTTTGCACAAATGAGTCCAAACGCTGCACCAAAACCAAACTATATGAGACCCCTTCTCCTTTCCGTTTTTTTCTTTTTATATTCTCAAACAAGTTTTACATTGAACAAAAATCAAACACGAGAAATTTGATGTTACCATCTGCTGGGAAAGTGTTGTAGCTTGGTGGTAACCACTGGTTTTTGACGCATATTTCATCTAGTTCCTGCAATGCTCATATAGGAAGTCTTAATCATTTCTTCTCAAAATAATTCCAACAGTAGCAAGGAATGTCAAAAAGTTAATGAATTCACATGCAGCATGAACTCAAAATATTTTTAATTTGAATGGAAGTTATTTCATATTGTGCAAGAATGCCAACTGACTAAGCAATATGCATTAAATTGTCAGCTTTTTTTTAGCTCGGGGTATATTTGTTAAGCGAAAAATAACCAGATACAAAAAGAGGGAAGATGGTAATTTTTGTAATAGGGAAAAAAAATAGCCCTTAGCTATGGGCTTTCAAGATAATTTCTATTTGCAATATGCATGAGGTCATTATTTATATCATCATGGACATAATTGTCCTTAAGCCCTCCATGGCCAATCCCAACCAGTCGTGCCGGTCCCAAGCCAAGAGAAAGGAGGAGGGATGTGTAGGTGGGCAGTCAACGTAATATTTTGCCCCATATTTTCATGAAGCTGACCCCAAGTAGTTGGGATAAAGCTCAGATGATGATAATAATGATAATAATGATAATGATGATGATGATGAGGGACATAATCGTCCTTATTTGTAGCATATATTGTTGCAAGTAAGAAGCCTAAGCACTCTTTCAAAAAGAGGACCGCCCAGTGCCTGGGCGGCCGCCTAGGCAGATATCCTTGGGCGCTCACCTGAACCCGCCTAGGTGGCCGCCCAAGGCATGCACCCCACCCAGCAGCGGAAATGCGGCTCCTTGAGGGTATTTTTGGGTCATTTTTTAATACTAAAAGGGCAAAATTGTGGGTTTTAGGTTCATTTGAAACCTAAACCCATTATAAGCTACTTTCGAGAGAGAAAACCCAAAAAAATAAAATTTCTATTGGGCCACCCAGGTTCTGGGCGCACGCCTAGGCGTTGGGCATGGACCCCCCCAACCGCCTAGGTGCAGCCTAGCGCTTTTTGAAACACTGACCCTGATGATGATTTTGAGGCTCCAATACTCGATCCAAATCCGCAAGGAGAAATAAAGGTAATATGCAGTACATTTCAAGTTTCACATGTTTCAGGGCGACAAATTGATCGGCTAGAAAAGCAAAGCTGAAGTAGAATACAAACTAGTTGTTACTCTAAGTTGTTAGATTTGTTCTGTAATAACATAAGCAGTATACATATTGATGGAATCGGATATTTCATGATAGGGCTAGGCACATTGTAGCGATTTCCCACTATACAAGGAGAATTTTGGAGCTAAGAATGCCCAAAGTAGTAGATATGTACACGCAGGCTCTGGCACATGATTGACATTAACTCCCACACGAACAAGCAGTTGACCAAGAATATTTCCTCCTCAGAATGAAGGGAAGTGTTGAGAACAATGTA
Source organism: Amborella trichopoda (assembly GCF_000471905.2). The sequence continues at coordinate 6,740,483 of NW_006498549.1, read as the reverse complement.
TTTGTATATTAGTTCTTCCTATTCTACATATTTCGACAAGCTCTACTATCTTCAATAGCACTTTACCACAGGAATAATTAATGAAAAATTGTAAATTAGGGGATTCCATGACACACTAGGGCTAGAGTTGATGGACGAATGGTAGCTGCCATCTAAAGTTTAGAAGCATGAAAACTGGAGGAATGTCATCAAGGAAGAATGTTTTCACATTACGAGGTGAAAGGGTGAACCAGTCAAGAGTGTCCCAGTGGAGGAATAATGGTGGATTCATACATATGACTCTTCCCAATTATAGCTAGAACAGGCTTTTCCATTAAAGTGGTCATTCAATGATCTTGGAACATGTAAAGGGCATGAATTCTCTTACCATAAAAGATAAACGGCATCAATTCTTACCACATCTTCCTAAAAATTAAGATCTAGGCTAGCACCTGTCACTGAAAAAACAAAAAGATCTGGTAGCACTCCAATGGAGCTTGAAGGCATGAAGTTTATGATGACATGGGAACATGAATACAGTCACCTGGAAATGGGGGCAAGCGGAGGAATGAAATGCTTTAAGTATATAACAGTTTTGAGTGGATGGAGAGGTGTATATTGCAAATGAAGTAGCGGGGAAGGGAGAGACAGGAAGCAGGTTCAGGAGGGAAAAAGAATGGAGGTTGGAGAGGCAGATAGGGTCAAGGTGTGGTGTTTGGAGAGGTTTGAGTGGATGGAGAGGTGTATATTGCAAATGAAGTAGCGGGGAAGGGAGAGACAGGAGGCAGGTTCAGGAAGGAAAAAGAATGGAGGTTGGAGAGGCAGATAGGGTCAAGGTGTGGTGTTTGGCGTGTCTTCAACAAGTAGAGCTGCATCCCTGGGGGTCTAGATTTGTCCTTTTCAGTAAAAAAATTAATAATTTCAAAAAATAAAGACCCTGATAACCAGGACAATAGACAAGAATCATATATTGAACAGAGGATAATTAGCCATTCCTCGACGTGGTAGAACAGATTATATCATCAAATTAGGCGAGTGACACCAACATACAGATAGCACGAAGACCACATTAAGCCTTTGTTCAAAATGGGGGTAGGACATGTAAATTGCACACTGAATTTTACCCTTGTGTACGATGTCAATCACCCAGAGAAGGAACGAAAACAACATCAAAGCTAAAAAGTAGTCAAATCACTGAAGAAAAAGAAACTGAAAAATGACATAATGCATGGAATGTTCTTATCTCCTTGGGACATTCTTTAGCAACTGTCCCATCCAAAACCACACAGGGAGGATATCAGAATTAATTATCAAAAATACCAAAAAAAAGGATGTTCACCGTTTTTAAATAAATAAAAAGGTCATTAGAATCAGGATCAATATCACAATGTGGATGACTCAATCAGAAAGAGGAGATATGAGAAGAAAAAGGATGTTCATCGTTACAAGCAAAAGATCATTTCTTTGACAGCATGTAGTGCCACATGTACAATTCAAACCAACGTAACAACACTTGGCCCATGCATTTAGGAGAATTTGACACACCAATGCACTAGCCAAACATGTCGACATGCATACATAAATGGGAACTCTGTGTTGCCCTTCATGTCTAGAAATGCTCATTTTCTGAATTTGGTGTTTGCTATATGGACCAGCGAGTCTACAGATTGAAATAACAAGACACACATGTTCCTACTATTGGGCACATGTCTATTTTAGACATGAGCATTTTTCATTTGGACACACTCGTTTTATTTTTTTAAGATAATTGTAGTTGAAAAGTCACAAATTAATTTTATATTTAAATAGATATAGACACGTATAGATTATATGAATTTCTACGGACGTGTTGTGGACTTGGTAAGATATAAGTAGGTGAATCGGATTATTTCAATCCAACTAAGACAGATTCTCGTACCCATGTCCTCATAAAATAGGTTCAAAGTATACCAGGTCTACATGACACTTCTAAAAGTCACCTACCAAAATTCACCATAAGGCATTGATCAACAGCTAGATGGCTTTTACAACATGCTCCAATCTTAACTAATAATGCTAGCAATTAGCACCCAGCACCAACACACTATCATGTGTGAAAGTACAATCTTGATTAAGATAGAACTATAAATAGGCAATCTCCAATGTACAGCGAATCTCAATAAAGAACCCTCTTACAAAAAGAAATTGTCCATATAGAAGAGTTGCTTGCCTTCGATTATGGTCACATGCCATTACATCAAGAATATAAATCCGCAATCTCATACCATTCAACAACTCAAAAGTTCAATCCATCAATAAAAGCCACTAAAAACAGACAGTTTTTTCCTTTTTATGTTTGATAGGCTTATGAAGGAGAAGGTTTTACCATGCCAGAAGCAATAGAAAGCATGGAACACTTTGGATGACAGTTATTAGGTTAGTGTGTAGGAGAGAGGAAGCGACCATAAGAGAGACCAGAGGGCATGGCATCTGAAATCTTAAAGATAATAATAAGGAAAATAACATCAATCTCAAATATCTTAAAAAATCATTAACAAGCCTAAAAGATCTTATTTACTACTACAAGGGTTTATGTTTTAAGTTTCATTTCATAAAGGTAACTCCTAAAACTTCCCAAATTATCACAGCTGGGAATTCTGAACAATTGCTGCCATTTTGGTGGCTAGAGCCAAATTACTAAAATTCTCCTGGTTGTTCGGGGTTGAGGACATGGAATTGCCAAATGACCAAAAAAAAACAATGGTATTCCTAACTTTGAACAACTAGAGATATTTTGCTCATTTGGCAGTTCCATTTCCAAACCCTAAACAACTAGGGCTATTTTTGTAATTTATCTAGAGCCACTTGAGTGGGCCATATTAGCAAAATGCCCCTACTTATTAGTGGTTTCCAACCCTGAACTTTTTTTTTTTAGGAACATATTTTTTTTAATAAATAACCCGTGTAACTAATTTTTTAACAAACCAAAGTATTTTTTTAATTTGATAATTTTAACAAACTTTTTGATGAAATGAAACTTAAAAATTAAAGCATGAGTGTATATTTTGAGCCCTTTAAAGATTCTATAACTTAATTTGAGCCCCTAAATGATATTTTCTCTAATACGAGAGAAATATGTCTCATCATGTTGAGTGCATCCATGTCTAAGTAAATTTATTAAAAAAGTTCAGAACTTGCCTGGCATGAACTTTTAAGATAAAGTACAGCCTCCGACAGCTTTTTCCTTTTTACATTTTGAAATGAACAATTCCCTCTAGAAGTCTCATGCCCCACTGTGGAAATTTGAGTATCTCCTTTACAACATGCCTTCTTACAAGCTTCCATAATCAAATCTATTGATAACTCTAGAGCATCTTCCTCTTCTACAGAACAACAGAAATGTCAGCATCCTATAATTTCAAGACTTCCAACCCTCTCATTCAATTCACGAGGTAATACCAAAACATTTGACATTACTTGTTAAAGTACAATAACAAGTTAGGAAAAGAATGAGAAGGTTAACATAAGCATGAGTTAAAACTCTATAAAGATGACCAACTTGGAGAAAGCCTACCATTCATGATTGTTAGTAGGCTTTTCTCACATCTGCAAATCTCATCTTCTGCCAACCGTTTCTGATGAACCTAAAAACAAAAAAACCAACACAAGCAAACATGAATCAATAAAGAAACTTCATTGGATGTATTTATTAATTGCATGTATAAGAAACAAACATAAGAAACAAACACTTATTAATCAAAATTGCGTGGCAAAAATAAGCAACACTATCAAAGTTTAAGAATTTACCAGCTCATCTCTTTTTCTATAAAGGGCTGATAAAGCAGCCTGAAACAAATCATCTCTCCTGGAATGCAACATCTTAAGTACTTCATGGGATTTGTCTGAGTGACCCTTGACAGCAGCAGATGGAAGTGCATCTTCAAGCATCTCATCTTGATTGTGGGAACCCTCCTTGCAGAAGAACTTACTCCCTCCAAGTTCTGAGTTTGTTATCTTGGTATCGCATGGCTTGCCAGATGAATCCATCACTTTTACCTCTGAGTTTGTAATCTTGGTATCACCTCGCTTGCTAGATATTTCTAGCTTTGAATCAGAAATATTGGTAGCAGATGGCTTGCTGGGTGAATCCATCACTGTTGGCTTTGAAGTTGCAATCTTTGTATCGGATTGGTTGCTAGATGAGTCCACCATTCCTAATGTTGAGTTTGTAAACTTTGTATCACATGGCTTGCTAGAAGGATCCATAGTTCTTAGTTTTGAGTTCATCATCTTGGTATCACATGCCTTGCTAGACGAGTCCACCCTTTTAAGTGCTGAATCTGTTACCTTGGTATTAGTAGTATTACACAGGCTGTTAGATGAGGCCGTCATTCTTATCTCTGAGTTCGTTATCTTGGTATCGCATGGCTGGCTAGATGAATCCATCCTTTTCAGCTTTGAGTTCATTAGTTTGGTATCATGTGGCTTGCAAGACGAATCCACCATTTTTAGCTCTGGGTTTGTTTTGTTTGTATCACATGGCTTGCTAGATGTGTCCATTTCTTTTACCTATTGTGTACAACATTGTCATTATACATAGGTCTTTCTTTTTTCAATAAATAATTCATTTAAAAGGGAAAAGGCAACAAAATTTTGACAAATAGGGATAAGAGAACTCAAAATTTGACTTCCACTACCAGTGGAGATCTCGAGATACTAAACATAATAAGATGATACAAATATATGATAACAGCATAAAAATGGTGTTCACAAAAACAAGGTAATTGACAACTCATGACAAATTTTGAGAAAGGACATGTTTAATACCTTTCAAAACACCTGTGATGCCCCTGTACATATGACCTTGCAAATATTCAGACATTGTCTGCAAGAACATTATTTCTACGCCCTCAAAGTTTTTTATTTTTTATGTTTTTTTATTTTTTCTTTTTGAAGTGTTAACTATGGGAATGGAGCATAGGAAGTTATGTTGAGGCACCTGCCCCCCTAAACACCAATGCACCGACCCTTTCACCAACTTCAAAGCTAGTGCTTGTAAAGCATAAAAATTCTTTACATGCTTATTGAGTCATTAAGTGGAAGAGAAGAGTTATCAGGCAATCAAAAGTAACATGTTCCATTTGAATGACGTAAAAATCATCTACATTGAAACCAGCACCAGCTTATGATCTCAAATCTGAAGTTCTAATGAAATATGAGTATAGAGAATCCTTAGACAAGCCAAAGTATGGATCCTGGATTCAAGGGTCTCCTTTGCCTAGATCTTCACAATAGCATTAGACTGAAGTGAAGATGATGAACTCATATAACGGACACAAACATGTACATGTACGTCCCTACCTATATATGTAGCTATGTCCAAAATGAATACCAGTCCTTTCAAAAGAAAGACATATTTATTTGACAAAGTATTTTCTCAACTCCCCAAGTACACATATTAAGCCCTTTAAATATCAAGAAGTTTAAAGCAAGAAGATGAAGCAAAGGGAGGAGAGGTAGAAAAAGTGGGCACCATGACTTGGAGAGAAAAAAAGCTTCCCTAAAAGATTACAAAGCTCAAGATACAACATATGCCTTAAGTATGACTAAAATATACTTAGGAGCTGTTTGGGTAGGAGGATTTCTATAAATCCATGGATTTTATCATTTTCAATGGTTTGGCATTCAGCAGATTTTAGTTCAACTGCAATAGTTTGCCTCACTTTGTTAATTGAGTTGTAGAGGGTTATTAAGTGAGAAACTCAAAAGAGGGAGAGCGCAACAACCATCAGTCGAGCTCCATAACTTTAAAACTCAAAAGTTCAATTACAATTTCAATAACATTTCCCGCTTCCTCACAATGGACACATAACAGTCTATTTATAAGCATATAAAACCAAGAATCTAACTTCCAATTAACAATTTGGGACTTTAGAATGGCGCTGATAACTAATAAATATGGTCTTAACTAGTCATAAAATTTGTCATTATTTTCAAGCCTATGCTCTAAATCATAACATTTGAGCCCTAAAACAACAAAATATGAAAAAAACCTAGAAATAGTCTTTGTAGATAATTGAAAGATCTTTGAAATACAACATGAAGCACCAAGATTGGACACACGAGTGAAAAGTTTAACAGTTTTTTGATTTTTTAAGCATGGTGAATTTGTGAATTGTGGCTGAACCATGGAAAATTATAGAGGCATGTCAGCTTCCTTTCTTTCGTTCAATCAATTTTTCAGCCTTAATTGTTTCACTCTCTCTAAATTGTATATCCTTTTCTTCCTTCGTCATCTGGAATCAGAGCAAGCTCACTTCCAAGATTTTCGTAGATAACTGAAACTCTGAAAGATCCTTGAAATGCTACCTGAAGCACCAAGATAGAACACGAGTAAAAAAAGTTATTCTGATAGCTGGTTGAACCAGAGACAAGCATAGAAGCTTGGCATGTAGACTTCCATTATTTCATTCAATCAATTTTTCAGCCCTAATAGATTCTCCTCTTAGTTATTATTTGTTTTTCCCCTTCATTCTAGACAGTGCAATTATGCATTATGGCTGCCAGAGGATCATGAGGCTGTGGCTGTGATGGGGGTTTCGGACCTACACATGATGATATCAATGATCTGATGAGGCAATTCAAGGAACTAGTGCTTGAGGTGCGTCAAACCCGCTTTGAATGAGGTTCAATCATTAATGACAATGATGGATCTGAATGCAGAGAGGAGATTAACATGTCCCATAACCAACAAAGAGAAAATCTCCCGTTTGAGGATCCTCTGGTTTGTGCTGCTTTAGTGTTGGATCATGGTATTCAAGTCCATGTGCTGGAATGTTCAGGCAGGTTGCAATCCAATGATTTCTTAGAATTGGATTGCTAGTGTGTGGACAGTATTACTGGAAGAGAAGAAAGTAAAATTCGTGGCTGCTCAGCTGAAGGATCATACCCTCATTTAGAGCAGCAGTCATAGCAAGTCCAGTCCGACAAGAAAAAGATAAATTTGCGGCTTGGAAGAAGACGAAATCGTGCTTAAAGGAGAAGTTTAATCCCTATGGTTATGTGTACAAACACAAAATACATATACCATATACATATATATTCAATAAGAAATTTGACTAGGAGAAGACATTCGAGAGGTGCCATTCCATGCAAAATAAATAAAATTGTTTGATCTATTTATCTTTAGATAAATGACAGCACAAAAAAAGGTTCCAATTATCAAATAGAACACCTTATGGACATTGATTATTTAGGAGTATTCTATTAAAATGCAAGGGCAATACCCATTTCAAGAAAGCATCATACACATAGGTAACGAACAAGTGACGTAGTCAATGAATTAGAGTTTTTTCTTGTTTTTCTTTCTTCCTTAGGGGTATTTGTGTCTTTTGTTGTTGTAAAGATTTTAGGGGTACTTTTGTCATGGCTAATGTTTGACAAGACAAAGGGTTAGGATTTACTAGTGACTATGTTTCTCGAGAGTCAAGAATATATATTGTTTGTTCTTTGTGAATTCAAAAGAGAGAAGAATTAACATTTGGGTCTTGTGAGAAGATCTTTTAGAACGGATCCAAAGAGGGGACATTCTCTTACCTTTTCTTTTTTATTTCTCTAGTTTGTTTTATTTTCTTTCTCCCTCTTTCCTTAAATTAAGTGGAATCCTATCTTGCAGTGGAGGCTATACTGTCAAAAATCATGGATGAAGTGAATCAGCAAACTAAAGAGAGCATAAATCAGGTCGTGCTACATTTTCGAGTCTAGATCGGCAAACTTCGAGGATAGATCTACAAACTTCAAGTAGAGATCAACGAAGTTCCAAGGAGACATTGGCCAATGGTTGCAACAATTAGCAAATACCAATTACTGAGAAAGAGGTGCTCGTAATCTAATAGATCTGGTACCAAATCTCAAACTTTGAGATGAGACAGAGAAGAAACTTGAAAATATAAACGTGAAGGAGCACACCTGAATGCAAAAGATGCCAACATCAACCCCAAACTGCTATATGTTGGTGCAATCATGTAAAAACATCCCTTTTAGCTTGAAGAATAAGTTACGATTACACTTGATATCCCAGAGTACCACTACAAGCTTTACATGAATTTCATTGATTGGTTTATCGAAGAAGAAAACGTACCTGGGTGAATTGCAGGACCATACCACCAATTATTGGAGAGGCCTCTGAAGGATGCGAGAAGTTCAACAAGAGAGAATGATGTAGTCAAAAAATTAGAGTTTTCCTTTTTTTTCTTCTTTCTTAAGGGTATTTGTGTCTCTTATTGTTGTAGAAATTTTAGAGACACTTTTTTCATGGTAGAGGTTTAGCAAGATTGTAGCAATTAGGTTTCTTGGGAATAAAGTTAGCTATTAAGGTTTCTCTTAAAAATATATGTATTATGCTTGGTTAATTCAAAGAGACGGAACAATTGAATTTTGGGTCTTGTGAAAATATCATTTTAGGGTGGAATCCATTGCAGATCTAAAGAGAGGGTATATAATAGCAAACATAAGGATTTTGATGAATTAAAGGGATTGATTTTAGACCATATGAAGTATGAATAGTCCAAGTATTCATCCTTTAGGCTTTATAATTCAAGCTTTTGGCCAGTAAAACAAAGCTTGATGGGCACCCATTATCAAAGGATTGAGGTGCTTGCTTGATCAGTTACACTATGTCCCAATTTACCCTCCGCCAGTGAACCAAAAAAAGGAAAGAAAATATATGAAACATCAAAAGCACACAACAAAAAGGTTCAATGTATTGGACATTACCTTTACTGTTTACATATGGAAGCAAGCATTACTTTTTAATTGTCAATGGTGAAATGAAACAAAAAGTTAAAATAATTATTTCAAGGAAGAATAACTAAAAACAGATGATAATGATAAGGGAACATTTTAAAAAGGGCTATGTGGAGAAAAAAATTGTATGTAACGATTCAAGAATAACCTGCCACAGTCTTTGAACTTCGTGTTCTTATTTACTCATGAACAAATAGAAGTTTAAAAATGATTGATTATCCATTCCAATATCGATAATATAAATTCTCCTTTTTCCTTTTTTCAGCACTTGTAATCCAAGATGCAAATCTCAAATAATTTAGTGAACAAGAATATCTAATATTTTTGGGATTTCCCTTCAAACACTCACCATATCAAAGCACATGAGTGAACAAAGGATAAACAGCAGTGAGGGTGGACATGGGTGAAGAATTGAACTTAAGAGATTAGACTAAGTTCCTTTGTTGTAAAAAGATGCAAATGATTATAGCACTTGTTTTTATCGAAAGTCAATATCTTTCAGCTCACTGATTTGTTCCGAAATTCTTAGTCTTTAATGATGAAATTTAAACATATCTACTGCTAAATGATACAACTTATATAGGATATTTTCAATGGAATTACTATGAAATGATAGTCCAGTTTTTCTGAAAGCTTACACTGTCATTGTTGGAACGTTCAAGCCTAATTGAAACCCTTGGAGTGAGTGGGAGCGGTTTGCGTTTTTCAAGTGAACCATCTTGGGATCCATCATTAGTGACCTCAAGTTTTGAGCAATCCAAAGTAGGAGAAATCTTAGCTTCCTCAGCAGGTTTTGCGATACAACATGGTGATGCGTGGTGTTTCATTTCTCTATGGTCATGATGAAGAGCTTCATTATCTGTTCCTGCATCAATTTTCCCCGCTGGATGTATGTTGTTCACAGCCAAATTTGTCTTATTTGAGACATTAGAGCCAGTTGATCCATTTGAGTTAGCAGATGCCTCCGCTGAAAGTTTTGATCCACCAAGTAAAGCTTCCCTGTGAAGAGAATATATAAGTTGCAGAAGCAAAGTAGCATTGTAAAAGAAATAGTATTCACGGAAACGGTACAAAGAAATTTCATAGGGTCATCATTACCTGACATAAGTTTTGACATATCGACATGGAAGCATGGTGCAAATATTTGAAAATTTTAAGCAGTCATGCTATTATACACAGAAGGCAAAGGTAGAAATATCCAAAGAAACAAGACAATGTAATATTCACAGGGTTATGAAGTTTGGATGCAACTTCAGTCAATGAGTGGAGTCAAAATGGAACCTAATCATTATTTATCAAAACAAGTGGTGCTTGGAGCCCAAGTATTAGATCCATAACCAGTAACTACACCCTTGACCTACAATATGGGATGCTAGGCGTAGAAAGCAAAGCACCAAGGGTCACCTATGAAACATGAGTCATTGACAACAAGTAAGATCAAATTTTGAGAACAATTTCTATTACTTAGCTAGTACAAATGGTACAATCTGTGATATTATTTATTGCTTGAGAGAAAAAATGATGAAATTTTCTGTGATATTATTTATTGCTTGAGAAAGAATGATGAAATTTTCCCAAACTATCAATGAGTCCATAAAAACTAAAATGTCCCAAAACTTTGAAATATTACGCTCAATTTCATGCATTGTTAAATGTATTTAATGTAATTTGTTTCCCTTAGTAACATCGTAAAAAGTATTGTCACAACCATACTATACAAATCTAGAGAAGAAACACTTTAAAAATAAATGCATTCTCTTCAGAGTAAAAGCAACCCAAAAACAAGAAACTTGAATATAAACCTAGGAAATCAATTGAATATGCAGTTCAAACATCAAAGCAAGTGCTTCATGCATTAAATAAATATAGGGTTCTTGACAGGGTTCTTACCACAGAAGAAAAGTAATCTCTCTCTCTCTC
>NW_006498549.1:6709358-6719558 GCF_000471905.2 Amborella trichopoda | reverse complement strand
TATATATGTTAAACATTTTAGCAACAAGCATGAATCATATGTATAGACATATATCAAATGGATTAATCCTGCTTAAGCTTGATTGACAACAAGCATGAATCATATGTATAGACATAGAACAAACGGTCTTAAGCTTGATTGACATTAAGATTTTATTGCAACAGGGAAGTTTGGTGTTTTAAACTGATCCCTTACCCTTCAACCATTCTCATACCCCCAAAGGTAGAAAATGCAAAAAGACATACAACCAATAGATGCCCAACAACCTCCATCTCTACTTACATACATCCATACAAAATGAGGGTCACCTGTCCAAGGATTTTGTGATATAGGCATCTACATGCCCAACTTCTTCCACACCTAAAGACACTCATCTATGCTTAGTATCTACTTGTCAATGCAGTTAAACATCAATCCATATATGAATGTATTTGAGCATTCATGGATGACTGCACCATGTTGTACACTACCAGCTTAACTAAGAACTGTGTATTTCTGAATGTAAGTGTAAGCACAAGAATAAGCATGTTCTTTACCTGGTTAGCTACTTTTTGTTCTTGAGCAGGAGACAGAGCAGAGGAGTTGGACGCTCTGCTTGGAAGCAGAGGACACACCAGAGTATCAATTAGGGCTTCAACCGCTTCCTCCATGGGAACATCAACGCTGTCATCCATGTTTTTTCAATTTTTTCGCTACTCCGCAGTGCGTTTTCCCAATGAATAAGAGAGCGAAATAAGAGGTTTAGAGAGAGGAAATGAAAGCTGAGGGGATCATTCCTATCTGGGAAAGGGGGAGAAACTGAAGCATAGAGAGAGAGAAGTTCAGTGAGAGAAAGGGGGAAATGGCGATGACCATACACAGCAGAAAAAGAAGCAGCAGTCCGGAGAAGAGAGAGAGAGCGGGAGAGTGAATAAAGTAAAGCAATTTGAATTTGGGAAATGAGGAGCGGACACTGCCGTTTTGTGTGCTTCGACACGCAGGTTGTGTGAAGTACTGAACCTGTAACTGTGAAGAGAAGAATTTCAAAAGGAACCAAAAGCGAGCAATCGTCAAGCGAGGAGTTTCAAAGCTCTGACCTCCCCCTCTGTAATTAGTTTTGTTCTATAAAAAACTTCTTTCTGTTTTAAGTTCATATTTTATTTTTTAATTCCTTATTTTTCTCGACACGCTATTTTTTTCTTTTTTATGTAAATAAGTAGGATTGGTGCCCCCAATTCAAAAATTTTATTATAATAAAAAATTAAAATGTCATTTTACACCTTCAAAATCCAAAGCTATAATTTGATGAGACGAAAAAAAAAAAAGTTGAACATATGATTTTAAAACTTATGATTTCGAATCTTCGTGCTTCAGGGCTATTGCTTGTCTTCAAATTTTGAATGTCTGAAGTTAAGACATATATCTTTTGGTTTTGGTATAATTATTAGCCGTGATCCTTTACGATCCAAAAAAAGTTGAAGAAGATCCTAGATTAACTATGGTCTTTAGCTTAGTTATATAATTATTTGCCGTGACATTTTAGGGTCCAAAAGAAAGTTATAAGTATGTCTTAGTTTAACTATTAAAAGACTTTGTCTTTGAGGCCTTTGGCTTAGTGTTTCAAAAAAATTACGAACTGCAAATTTTCAAGATCTGAAGTATTTAGGTCACAATTTTAGATCCTGAAAATCCAAAACTATTTATTTTGAAAAAATAATATTAAACATAAATATAATATTTCAAAAGCCATAACATAACATAAGAAGCTATGTTTAATGGTTAATATTGAATCAACCTAATCTAAGGGCCAAAAAATGAATTTTATTTTTTATTTTTAATTTTGATTTGAAATTTACATTAATTTAAATTTTGGATTGTAGCTTTAATTTTAGAGGAATGATCCTATAGGGCCCTCTCCCACCCATGTGTAGGGCCCTAAAGGATCACCATTCAATTTGACACGGATCTTTAAAAATGTCAAGTCCCACACCCATGTGATAACTTTTCTAGTGATCTGTGCTAAATTTAATGGTGATCGTTTGAGGTCCTACACACATGGGTAGGAGAGGGTTCTATAGGATCATTACTCTTAATTTTATAAGAGAATTAAAATCAATAAAACAAATTGAATAAATGTATGGTTTAAAATAAGAGAAAATTACATATATATCCATGATACTTTATATTATTACGGTTACACCTAATAGTTTATGTTATTACTCATCTATCCATTTTTTATATTTCATAACGCCTTTTTAAAAAAAGACACTTTTGCCCTTTTTTGGATGTTTAACATTCGAAAACGGGATTTAAAAAAAAAAAGGTTCACTTTTGAAATTTCGGGTGTTGAACATCCAAATAGAGCGGGATAGTGAGTAAACTTCGTCCGCTCTATTTTCTGCTTTTTTTTCATTATTTCATAGTGCATCTGTGTTTTTCTCATTCTTTGAGAGTGTGATTGATATTGTCTGCCTTATTGGTAAAGAATAGTGGTTAGTTTTTTTATTTTGATTTTCAACAATGTTCGTCTTTAGCAGGTGACATTTTTTGGATTTTGAAGCAATTTCACATTGTGAAGGTATGTGGGTCGATTTTTTATTTAAATTGCCATCTGAATTTTGGTTAGGGTTTATACTCAAGCATACTAATTATTTATTATGATTTTAGTATAGATTGAATTAATTTGTGGCTCCATTGTGATTGAATTAGATATTTCTAATTTGGGGGTTTTGAGAACTTGGAATTTTATAGTCTCTGTATAACTATAAATTACTTAAATTTGGGGGTTTATACTCTTATATAGTCTTAAGCACAAATTTGTGTTACATTTATTGATATTTTAGTAAATTATTGATTTTTGTAGTTGATAGATTGAGTAGCTTAGAAAATAAAATATGTATGTGATTTATGATTCAAGTGCATTTTTACTTTGAATATTTTGCAAAGTATTTAATGAGTGAATTTATTTGAATTATGATTTATGATTTATGATTCAAGTAACAATGACTACATTTATTTGAATATTTTGGATTTAATTTGTTACTTGTATTATACGTAGCATTGTTCTCTGTTATTTGTTTGAAATTGTTGCTTGACATAAAATTGAATTTTTTCTTTTTTGATGGAGTCGTTGTTCTATCTATAAATCGATTTCTTCGGTTTTTGATTGAACTGTGTGGTTTTTTAATAGATTGGTTACTGAGCTAACATGAATTCTTTGTTTTTTATGGAATGATTTAGCTGATTATGAAAGTTGGATTCTTGTCTTTACAATGAAATGATTTGTTGTTTATCAATGTCTAATTCCATTGAAATAATTTTGTTACTCATTAAAGTTGAATTCTTTAGTTTTTGGTCGAGGATGGTTACTTGGAAGGGGACTACTGTGTTTTTTTTTGTTTATCCATCTAGGGTTTGGTTATTGTTTAGCTGAGATCCACTGAATTGGATTTAGTATAGTATTTCACGTGGTTTTGAAATCGTTACTGATAAAAGAAGTGGATGAGGATTGTGCATATCTGGTTAACTAAGGGGTCTGTATAGTAGTTCTTCAAGTAGAGATATTAAATTGGATTTAAGAGCTGTAGTTAATTATTTAAGTTGTTTAGTGGTTTTTTAATAACTCTTTGAATTCTTTTTAGTTATCTGTTTGACTCAAAGAATCAATTCTTTATTTGGCCACCATATTCACTGATTGATTTCGATTTTCAAGTATATGATCCTTAGTTGGACTAGCATAGCAATTTCATTTTAACATTGTTCTTCTTTCATCAATAGATTGTAGCAATGTTCTTCTTCATCAATAGTATGCCATTATTATTTTTTTGTTATCCAACTAAGTTCTACATGTGTAGCCTTATGATTAACATGGTGACCATATGGGATTTCAGTGAATATGGATCGTTTACATCCCGATGGAGGATATCCAGGAGATCCTCAGGACCCTAGTTTGTTGCAACTTCATCTAGAACATTGCTCATATTTCATATGGGAAAGACATGTATATGCATATATTCATCTACCCATTCTATTTATTTGCTAATTTTCAATCAATGGCAGTTTCGTTCAAACATCCTATGGAAAGTACATGTATATATATTGATTTTAATTTTTTGTCTATTTGTTGTATTTCAGGAGAAAGAAGAAATTAGAATTGATGAGAAGTGTTATCAATTAACTGAATGAAAATTAGCAAGAGAACACGTTCAGTTAGTTCATGCTTCTGGGTTGGATCCGTTGGCTATCATTCGGCCAGGCGAAATTGATCATCTTTTGGTCGCAGCTAATATAGAGAGGTGGCGTTTTGAGACCAACACCTTTCATTTCAACATTCATAATGGTGAGATGACACCAACACTATTTGATGTGTACGAGATATTAGGACTGGCTGTGGATGGCGATCCAGTCACATATCGTCCTATCAAAGACCTGTGAAAGTTTATAGAAGATAAGTTGGCTATAGTCCCTGATGGCAACTTGGCAAGCCTGGGGCATACATGGCTTAAGGCGAATTTTAGGGAAATGCCACTTGATGCAAACCCAGTTCAAGGTTATAGATATACTCGAGCATATATGCTCTTCCTCATCAGTATAACCATATTCGCTGATGCATCAGTTTCAACATTGCCAACAAGGTACCTGCAATTTTTTGAAGATATTGAGGGTGTCAGCACATAAGTTTAGGGTGTTGCAGCCCTTGCATTCCTCTATCACTCACTTGGAAAAGCTTGCACTTTCAAGCGAAGACATTTTAGTGGTTCAGCCACTTTCATCCAGGTGACTATTTGTTTTGGTATATGACATAAGCGTAATAGTTTAGACTGCTTTCTTAATAAATTTAATATTTTATCATACTCAATTTATTGCCATGCTGATCATATGAGCATATTATGCATATGAGGCCCATACCACATAGTAGCCCTCCAAATATTCCTAGGGCCAAAAGATGGGAGCCACCGAAGAAATATCTTGGCAATCCACATAACTTAATGCCTCCCATCAGACAAGAAATTGATAACCTCCAACCTAATGAGGTTAGTGTATAGTTTGATTTTGATTTCTTTTAATAGTATTTAAGTATGTGTAATTATTTTTATTAACTAATTGCATATCATATAACAGATAATCTGGAATCCCTATTTCAACCCTGATGAGGTCATTTCAGATGATAGGCAGCAGGCATTTCAAACTGCAATGTGCCCTGCAACTTTGATATTTGATGATATTGCCGAGCCGTACATGCCAAACCGAGCATGTCGACAATTTGGAGCAAAAACAGGGCATTCCTAGGAATCCGTTGGTTGTTAGTATGAGGGAAAGCATACAAGTAGGACAGCGAGACTGACGAAACATCAACGCAGATAAAATCGCTAACTGGTTGTCTCACCTTGACCGCATCATGCCTGATATTCAACAAGATACTGACAATGGGTTGCCCTCAGAGAAGTACAAGACTTGATACAACTCGGTATCCTATCTTTTGATACATAATGTCGCTAACCCACCCAAAGACATATTGCAACCTCATATCCATGAAGAAGAAGAAGTGGTTCCTGCTCATGAACCACAGTATATAATGAGACCTCGAGGTTTATGAGGACCAGTTGGTACGTTTATATTGACCTATAAATTCTTATAGTATTTTATTTACCTATTAGTTCTATTCAATTGTTTAAATATGCTAATTATGTAATCTTGTTGTGCAGGTTAGTGCAGTTAAGGCATCTACAGTCAGGTTAGCAGAGACATTTACATTTAGACAGAAGTGGTACCCTGAAGTTATTAATCGCGCATTTGAAATGTTGTCTAAGTTTGTGCATGTAGATGTGGGTGGCGTAGAAGCCAGGATGGAGCATTTACAACGTCAATATAATGACGTAGTTGTACCTGACGAGACCGGAGATGATGGAGTGGGTCAAAGTAGACAGGTTGTAGAAGACCTAGCTCCATCCACACAACCTGCAGTTGAGGAACCCAGAAGATATAACACACGAAATAAACAGTATCAGCCTAAGAGAAGGCGAGGCGTGTAATGGGTCATTTTGTAATGGGTCATTTTGAGGATCCCAATTTTATAATAAGTCAGTTTGAGCGTCATATAGAACTAACATATTTTTTATGAAAAGTTATAGTATTTGTATTATTACTGCTCATTAAATATATTGTAGAATCTTCAGTATCACTCTTGATATCAATGTATGCTGTTGTGCTTATGGGCCATCTTGAGAAGACTTCGAGTCTTGATAAAATTTGATTGTTAGTGGTTGCATATGTAGATTGGGTTTAGCATCATATCTGCCTAAGGTTATCCAGTATACATTCAATATAAGATTAATGGGATTTATTAATTTAACAGTATTTACATTACTTCTTGTGATTGATGGTGGTGAAAATAACAGTTATTGTGCATCCAAAATCATATAATTAGCAATGGAAACAATCGTGATAGCCTTAAAATAAGAAAATGAAATTCATATCCATACATCCAGAAATGAGTTATTCTCACGTCCATGCATCCAGAAATGATGTCCATTTTTTTATCATGTCGATGCATCTTGATGTCCATGATCAATGTGATGTCTAAACAATTTTGGATGTTCAAAATCCGAAATTGACATATTTCCGGATGTTTAACATTCGAAAATGGTACTATGAAAATCCAGGAAGCTCCTAGATTTTCACAATGGGTTTTCGGATGTTCAACATCCGAAAAAGTAATATTTTCGGATGTTGAACATCCGAAAACTTACTTCCTGGATTTTCACTGTGAGTTTTCGGATGTTCAATGTTGAACATCCGAAAACTTACTGTGAGACTCACAATGAGTTTTTGGATGTTCAATATTCTAAAAAGTAATATTTTCAGATGTTGAACATCCGAAAACTTACTTCCTGGATTTTCACAGTGAGTTTTCCGATGTTCAGCATCCGAAAATATTATTTTTTTGGATGTTGAACATCCGAAAACTCATTGTGAAAATCCAAGACTTTCCTGGATTTTCACAGTACCATTTTCGGATGTTGAAAATCCAAAAATATGTCAATTTTGGATGTTGAACATCAGAAATTATTTAGACAACACATTGATTATGGACATCAAGATGCCTTGACATGATAAAAAATGGACATCATTTCTGGATGCATGGACATGAGAATAACTCATTTCTGGATGTATGGATATGAATTCCATTTTTCTTATTTTAAGGCTATCACAAAGATTTCCAATATTGAAATCATCTATCTCGACACAAAGATTGGCAAACTCATCCATTAGAAGGTTTATGACAATAAATAATTCTGATTGCACTGACACAATTTTGACAACAAAAACACAATATTCACTCAATTCATTAATTCATGAAAATCATAATTCCATACAAGAATACAATATTAACATCAAGTTCACTCTATCGGTTCTCTACATGTCCTCTTATTATGACCCTCTACACCGCATCATTTGCACTTCAAAGGCCTGGTGATCGGATGTTCCGCCTCGAATATTCTTCGTTGCTTTTTTGGCCTACTGAGAAGGCGTGTAGTCCTTGGTGGCAACACTGTCGGGTTGTAAATACCTGTCAACTCAATATCATCCGGGACGGGTGCAAAAGGAGTTTTAAATGCCCTTCTAAAGTATTCCACTGTAAAATATTTAAGGTAGTACACAGTGGGATTCATATGCATATAGTTAGTGGCCGCAATAGTATGGGCATACAGAATGCCACTGAGTTGCCATTTTCTACAACTGCATGTCCACTGCATTAAATCGACAACGTACTTCTTCCCACGATCTCAAAAAGCGTGTTCATGGCAGATATAACTTTGAACAAAAATCGAGTCTTCATCTTGCGCGTGTCAAGTAATTCTTGAGCCTGTAGTACTAATATGCCGCTCCAAGTATTACCTAATTCCCTCTTCTCTTCATACCTGATCATCAATTGTATCCTTATTTCTTCACATATTGTAATGATTGGCTTCTTTCGAGCCGATAAAATCCAAGTATTGAAAGACTCGACCATATTTGATGTAAGATGTTTGTATCTAGATCCTAGAAAATAGGCATTTGCTCAAAATTTGGGTGGAATATTCTTAATGCAATCATATGCTTCTAGGTCGACACACTGTATATCAAACATTATTTTTTCAAACCACCAATAGTCGCTTTACGAACAGCATCAATAATGCTTTAGTATTTGTTGCTTTAGCCTCAACAATGCTTTAGTATTTGTTACCCTCTTCATAAAGCCCTTGAAGTTTTCTCCCATATGTTACATGCAAAATGATGGAAAACATGTTGGAAAGAATTTTTCTATTGCTTCTGGCAGGCTTTTCTGTCGATCTAATATACTGGTTAAGGCAGGAAAATCAGGGTACCCATTTAAGAGCTCACTCAATATACTTAAGAACTAATACCAACTCTGGTAATTCTTTTTTTCAACCACTGTAAATGCCAATGGGAAGAGCCCATTATTTGCATCTACGGCGATGACGCATAATAAAATGTCTTCATACTTTCGTTTTAGGAATGTTCCATCAATACCAATTAGTGGCCTGCATCCATTGACAAACCCCATAATGCATGGACGATAGGCAATGAATAGTCATTTGAACCTGCCTTCATCTATGTGGATGTGAACTGCGATTCTTGGATTGGTTCTTCTGATCTCTCAATATACAGAGGGAGGTCATTGGTATTGTTGTTCATGTGATCCATCTATCGTCTCTCTAGCAACCTCTTTTCCCTGCTAAGCTTGCATGTAGGAAAGTCTGACCCCGTCATCACGTTGAACATCCTTTACAATATCTTTTGCTTTAATTTTTGGTTGGTCAAAAAGACGGCCTTTAATCTTTTTTTCCACCCAATCACTACGAGCTAGTGGTTGATGAACCCTCCCCATTTGACCACTATATGTGTGCTCCTTAACCATAGACTTCACTTTAAAGTATGCGGTGCTGCCAACTCGTAAGCACCGCACTTGCCATGTGCATCCATCTGCCTTGCAACTTGCCCACACCCGTCCTAATTAACTTTTGTCAAACTTCAAAACAAAATTGTTGTGGATTGCAAAATCAACTAAATGATGTCGACATTCATTAATATTTTCAAAAAATTACCCAACATTCAATTGAACCTCGTTACCAACTCCTCTACATGGACTCTCTAGTGGTTCAATGTCCTCCATATCACGCTCTAGTACGAACTCAAGGTTGGGCACCACTCCAATGTATTGATCTTGCTCGCTGACTGTTGAGAAAGATAGAGTGTCAGATGAAGCGATAATTTCTACACATATAAGATTAAAATAAAGCAATTTACAGATGAAAAAATAAATTGTAGATATACCTATTCCTTAAAGACGGGCCCTCAACAACAAATTCTTCTTGTACCTCGGCAATATATACTACAATTCTCGAAGATTCCCCTCCCAACATAAAAGATATATCTATATCATCATTAACATCAATCAAATCAAGCCCACTAGATAGACTTGTGTTGTGGTACATAATAGCTAATTTGTTTGGATCACACTTGGTTAAATTTACAAATGACTTTTTAATTCCTCCAAAGAACTATTCCCATTATATTTGGTGACCTTCAATTTTCCTCCTTTATAAATAACACGTCTGTCATCTGCATTCGTCTCAAATGACCCCCTATATCAGAATACCAGTTGCACTCCCTCAGGAGCCATCGTCAATACTACTGTATTAAATGAATAGCAAAGTTACTGTTCTAAAAAAACAATACAAAAAAATTACAAAAAATTCGTATTTTTTTAACTATTTTAGGGTTCATAAAATCTGAGTATTCCATAATACATTGAAATAGTGTACTATTAAAATTGTTAGTAGCGATCGTCAATACTCATGTATTAAATGAATACTAAAATTAATGTTACAAACAATCACCAAAAATTGAGATATTTCTAACTACTTTAGGGTTCATAAAATCTGAGTAATATGTAATAGATTGAAATAGTGTGTGAGTATGTAACAATCCTAAAATTTCAAAAAAAAAAAAAAAAAAAAAAAGAGAAAATATGCTTATAAATAGGTGATATTCTGTTTGAGTATGATGGTCCTTGGGGACCATCACTGTTTTAAAAAACTTTTGCTTTGAATTAACTTTTGCTTTGCCTGTACTTTTTTCCTTTACCCGCTTTTGCCTCCTGCTGCTTACAGCTGGCAGCGTCCTTTAGCGGACGTAGTTTTCGTACGATAAAAA